>CM033320.1:33783378-34089893 GCA_019359835.1 Pharus latifolius
GGTCTTTCGACATGGCGATCTGCAAGCATGTGTGCATACTGAGTAACTAACTTCGATCCTAATTTAGAACGTGACACCCATTTTTGAAATTTTAGTTAGCTATCGATGCTTACCTGGGGGAATCGGGAAAAGTTTGTCCGCACTAGGTCGTACATGTAGCGCAGCACATAAAACCCGCATTCCCACGATTGCGGCTGCTGATGGCACTGAGATAATTGCATATGCGAAGACATGTTAGCTATATATTGTTTCCATAAACTAATTAAGCATAAACAAAAAGTCTCGTGAGTACCTCATATTCTTTCCAAGCTAGTACGGAGCCCTGCGGTGCGGCATGCCTCCCTCCAGCGGACACATATTTATCAAAAGCCCTGCATTTCAGTTAGTATTGCTAGTTAATGTATTATCATTAGCTAGTGAGGTCAAAATTTAAATCAAACATATAAGTTACTTACACCTCCATATTCCCCTTGAGCACATATTCCATCGATAATCTGTCACGCATCGAATCGAGGTAGTACACCTCGTTCCTCGGCGGACAGATCACGATGAGGATCCAGTGGCCCCTGCATTGTACGTAAAAGAGGACCGCTAGCTCAAAGTACATCTCAGGTGTAACATACAAGATCGAGTTAAATTAGTACGAAATGCACTAACCTTTGGTGGTACGGCACCAGAATGAAGTCCCTGTCCTGCTGCGCCATCAGCGCGCTGGATATGTACTGCTCAGCGTGTGCGGCGTCCTGCTCTAGCATCGTGAGGCTTATTTTCTCTGGGTCGAGGAAACCCACCTTGTCACACGCAGCCTCCAATGCTAGCCTGTACATGCACCTGCATGCGAAGGACGAGATTAATATTAATTTCACAGAAAGTTACTCAGTATTCAAATGAACTGCAACATTAATGCAGAGTTAGCAAACAGAGTTAGAAAACAGCAATACATAGCATCAGCAAACTCACAGGACTCCAGTTCGTATGATGGACATATCGAGCTCCCGCCAGTTGTAGAGGTTGAACAGATCCTCGTGTGCCACGGATATAGTCCCGGGCTCACGGTGGAACTGCCCAGGCCTGTAGGGAACTAAGAAGTTCAGGCTGCGTCGAGCTCGATGTAGGTACCACTCGTGGAGGTCTCTGGTTGATCGATCCAATTTCCGCAAAGATGCCTCCGACATGAGTGGGAGCGCGTTCGTGAACGTCTGCGGCACTCCCTGTCGCCCTTTGCCCTTGCCTTTGCCGCCCTTGCCTTTTGCCGGGGACTGAGCGCGTACCTTCGAAGGCAAGGGCGAGTTGATGGCGGCTTTCTTCCGAGGTGGAGGCGTGGATGCGCTGGGTGGGGTCGAGGCCGTCTTTGATGTGTCCAGGTTCGCACGAGATCGGCCCTCATGCCCCGAGCTGGGGGCGCAGTCCCCTGGTAGCCCCGCGGCAGGCCACTTCAATTAATGAGCACGTATGTTAGATTATGCAAGTTGAGTGTACTGAGTAGGATGTAATCTAAAATGTGTAGGATTTACCGGTTGTATTACACGACACTTCTTGGGCCACTGTACGTAGGAGCCCACTGCCTCAGCAAGTGTCTGCAGTTCCTCTGTTGGGACTGGCAACGGAGAATCGTTGTAGCCCGGCATGGCCATGTCCACCTGTACCTTTGCGAAACCCAACCGCAGAGGTACACAGTGGACCCAGACATCCGGCCCAAACGGATATACGAAGCCGTGTCCAACCACTTCCTGCCCGGCGCCTACGTGATTCTGTAGGATGCAGCCCTCCGGCCCCTGCAAATTTGTAACAATTAAGTGCACAGATGAAGGCTTGCATCAACTTAAGTGCACAGATGAAGGCTTGCAGTACCTCAAGTAGATCCACTGGATCCGCGAGTACCTTTGAAGCGCAACTGCTTATCCGACCCCGCGGGGTACCCTCGTCCTGGGGATCCGCATCTGCACTCTTGGCCAGCAATGCTTCTCTCAACTGTGCAAACTCTTCCCTCATTTGTGCGACCTCGGTCTGCACCTCAGACTGTACCTCAGCCCGTATCTCAGCTCGCATCTCTGCCCGTATCTCCTCCCGTACCTCAGCCCGTATCTTATCGGAGAGGTCAGCATCCTTTTCCTTCCAGGTGCGGGCCTTCTTCCTCGGTGGAGCCGGATCTACGAAACCGGCCTTCCACGACACAATGGCTCCCACGGCCCGTGTCCGCCCGGGATGCTCCTTATTTCCTAGAGCCCAGGTGAGGATGTCGTTCTCCCTCTGCGGGGTAAACAATCCCTCCACTGCCTCCTTCTCAAAAGAGATCTGTTACATTTGAAGGTACCTTGTGAGACAAATTGCCTTATATACACTTGTTCCCACACAGTTTACGAGGTTACGCAACTTACCATTCGCCTCACAACGTCGGCATCCCCAGGGGTTGCGAACTGCACAGACCCCGTGGACGACACGGACCCCCTCCCCCTCCACCATCGCTTGCACCTCTCATTCCGGATCTCGGAGAGCGGCAACTCAGGGGTGTCGATGACAGGATTTTGCTCGTCTTCCTTCTTCCACTGCTCCTCCTTCCCCGCATAGCCCCGGGATCCGAGCCGATGCGGGTGGTCGTTCCTCTTCTGGATCGCCCTATTCTTCTCGCTAAGGGCCTTGAACTCCTCAGTCCCCTTCTGCTTGGTGAATTCCTCCCATACCTCCTCCGATATGAAGGGGTACTTCTCGCAAGGAGATTTCCCTGCAGCGAGGAAGTTACTGACGAGCCAGCTCTTAAAGGTTTTCCATGTTCCGTTCATGTCCTTCAAGCAGGCAGTCCTAGGTGTATCGTTAGGGATGTTCCACTTAGCCTGTTTCCGAAAAATGCATACAATTAATCACGAGTTAGTTAAACTTTAGTATAAGCCAAGAGAACGTGATTACGAAAGAGTTCAGCGATTTCAGTTCATTTAACCTTCACTTCCGCCCACAACCTATCCCTCTCGTCCGCCGTCACGTCCTTCCAGCTCTGGACCGTGATCTTCACCCTTTCTTTCGCCAACAGCCCAACGTAGGCCGCGTACCTCCCAGCATTCTTTCCAATCGGCCTCCCAAATTGGTTGAACTCACAAGAAAGATCCGTCCGTTTGGCCAAACGCCCCAACGTCGTCGTGCCTCGCCCCACCCTCTTGCGCTGGGATGTAACAGCTGCATCTTCAGTAGTTACGATGGGGTTGGCCCTAGTCGAACCACTAGTACCATCCGATGAAGACGACGACATGTCTTCCCCTACAAAACCTTCAACAAACCATATATATGGCAATTAATTCTCCTTGGAGTTCCATAACTCAGCCCAGGACTGGAGACTAACTAGGGCGGCAAAAGGGAAAATAATACAAAAAGAAAGACATGCATAAACTACTTACTGAACTCTTCAGAAATATTTTCTATCGGTAAACACATGAGCTGCCGATAGACCATAACAATTACCTCTACAGAAGACAATTTTTCTATCGGCAAAAACGTGAGATACCGATAGAACATAACAATGTTCTCTACATATGGAATTTTGTTGACAAGCCACCATTCACTGTCATCACATAACATTCTCGATGATTTGCTACACTAATATTCATGGGCCAGCATTATTATTTCACACGTAAATATGCACACAAGCATCTAAGTACCACTGTGCATAATCTTTAGCCTAGCCTGTATGTGAGTCATCAGGACTTCACAGCTATTAGGTTGGGAAAAGTCATGTATATAGGCATTTGAAACATATACATCGAAGACCCATCCACATTGCCATATATTCATACGAAGTGAGTAAAAATTCCCAACCAAACTAGTACATTGCATGGCTCATGTCCTTCCAGATCCAAATTAAATTTTACTACTTGTGCAGAAAAATTTTCTATCGGTAAACACATGAGCTGCCGATAGAATATGTGTAAGAACACCTCCAACATATAATCTGCATTACATGGCAGTTGGATACAATTGATCACACATACAGCAGTATAGAGAAGTTAAAATCTCAAAACAGGTTCATTACAGCACTGGAACATATTATGTAAACCCTAATTAAAATCAACATTGCCTGCGGAATGTACATAAGCCAACACAATAGGGAACCCTAGTGTAATTGCAAAACTCGAAGAATTAGTACGTGCAAAACACTAGGATCAAATAAAGAAGATGCTGGAAATAGAACGACGAATTAGGGTATTTACGGCGGCGATCAGTTCTGGTGATGGAGAGGCGGTGTAGAACGCAGCGGCGGCCGGCGAAGGATGAAAATAAGAACCGGTGGCAGTGACGAACCACTGTCCAGCCGGCGATCATCGTGTGGGAGAGAGGAAGTGAGTGGTCACGGCGGAGGTTGGGGTTTTCTTCGCTCTCGAAGAGACGCAGTGCTCTAAGGTGGAACTGTTCGAGTGGAGGGAAACTAAAGGGCCGTGTACGAGTAATAAAGTAGTGGAGGAACTTTTCTATCGGTATAACAAAATGATACCGATAGACTTATGTACTTTTCTATCGAAACGACAAAATAACACCGATAGAACAAGAAAATTTCCCGGAAAAATATTTGAATTAGTGGATGCCTTTTTTCTATCGGTATAAACAATAAAATCCCGTGAGACCAATTTTCCCGAGAAAATTTTTTTTATTAAGTGCTTGAGACCTTTTTCTATCGGTAAAAACAACAAAATACCGTCAGAGTAATGAAAAGGTGCTCTTTTCTATCGGTATAAACAAAAAAATCCCGTGAGCCCAATTTTCCCCAGAAAATTTTTTTAAAGTGCTTGAGATTATAGTTTCTATCGGTTAAAACAACAAAATACCGTGAGAGTAATGAAAAGTGCCTTTTTTCTATCGGTATAAACAATAAAATCCCGTGAGACCAATTTTCCCCAGAAAATTTTTTTGATTAAGTGCTTGAGATATAGTATTGTGTGCCCTTTTTCTATCGGTAAAAACAACAAAATACCGTCAAAGTAATGAAAAGGTACACAATTTAACGTCAAACAGACCTTGGTTGAAAGCTGCAGAATGTTAAAGAAAGAGGGAAGATAGCCGGAAAATTGGAAAATTGACATAAAAAGAAATTGTTCATTCATTGTTGTTTTATCACTTACAAAAAAAAATAAAACCCAAAATGCTAGGTCAAGGGGTGGTCTTAGCCCTGGCTGCATGTAGAATAGAGTCAGTTAGACTTGCAGCCAGGACGCAGGACTCCTCTAGCGACAAGTTGTCCCTAGGATCAACTACTACCGCGTCGAGAAGGCCTGCGACCTCCCTCAGCTTCGCTATGGTATCCTTCATAGTCAAACCGTAGCCAGCGATGGTCATATCCGCGGCTTTCTTCTCCTCGCGAAGACGCCTCGTCCTCGCCCTAGCATTGTCACCATCCGTCTTCATGCGCTTAATGCGCTGGAAGAGATCGTCAAGGTCAAGCCGTAGCTGAGTGTGCTTGTCTGTAAGGAGCTTGTGCTCCTCCTGGAGGGCCCTCAGGTCAGCCTTCACTTTGGCAGTGTCTTCCACGGCTACCATTCCCTGTGCAAATCAACAGGTCAAGAATAAACTGAACATGGATTAATAATACAGGGGTAAATCGAGGAGATTTAGAGTTCTTACCGGGGAGGGCGTGGATGACGATCCCAAGGAGGTTGCCATTGTGAAAGAGAAGATGAGGAATCGAACCGTTCGAGAATTAGAAAAACAACAAAATACCGTGACGCATGGTGAGGTACTTATAGAGTTTCCAAGGCGACGCATGGCGACACGGTTGAGAATTCAAAGCGGCAGAGTATTCTTCTATCGGTAAAAATAGGAAAAAACCGTCAGACAACAAATACCGTGAGACTAACGAATTTATTCTAACGGTAAAATAGAACAATACCGATAGAAAACGTTTTGAAGTGCCTGAGAGAAGATGTCCTTCTCTATCGGTATAAATAACAAAATACCGTCAGAAAAAAGGGATTTTTGCATAACTTAATTTGAAGAGGCTGCGATGAGATTTTTGCAAGTGCTATTTGAAGGGAAGAATTAAATATTTACAGGATAAAGGTACTGTACATGTTAGAACTCATGCTGTGGAGTAAAATTGAGATGTATTAATGCTGTGAACTAGCTTATCATTAAATTCTAAAGAAAAATGTACTGCCTGATGTATTAATGATAAGTTCCTCACCTTGCTGCAGAACTTGTGGGCTGTTTGCTTGGCATTTATCCCTGAAATAGGAATTAATCATCAATGGTTCTCAACCCATAATCCTTCTTCGTGGTCATCTCGCAGATACGTTGTTTCGTCGATATCTTCAGTACGGATAGATTGAATGTCCTCTAAAAATGGAGGTATTTCATCGAATTGGTTATACTCCTCTTCGTCGACAACATCTTCGACCCCAACAATACGTCTCTTGCTGTGGAGGACAACATTGAAGTTTGGATTGGCCGGGTCAACGATGTAGAATACCTGTGTGGCTTGCTTTGCAAGTATGAATGGATCGTCTTGGTGTCCGACTCTACCAAGATCGACGAGAGTAAACCCGTAACTGTCAACTTGAACACCTCGAGGGATTTCGACCCATTGGCATCGAAATAGGGGAATCTTAAGTAATCCGTAATCGAGCTCCCATATTTCGTCAATAACACCGTAATATGAGTTCAGCGCCCTTACTGACCTGGCATCCTCGGAAATAGCAAACAGTGTCACTCCGCTACATTGCGTGCTACTCTTGGCGTCTTGAGCTCTTGTGTAAAATGAATACCCATTGATGTCGTACCCCTGCCAAGTCCCTACAGTGAATCTTGGGCCTCTAGCCAACCATGTCACAGTTTCACTTACGGAGCCCTCGGCAGCTCGCGTGACTCTTTCTTGGATCCACTCAGCAAATTTCCTGTTATGTTCTCTGCTTACCCAAACGTCTGACTTCGAAGGATTCTGTGACCGTAACATTACCTTGTGCTCGTGTATGTATGGCTCGACCTCCGTCATGTGTTGTAAGACCCAAAAATGTGATTTTGCGTACACATCACGAGCGGGGACGATAGCTTTGAATCCAATCGTTCCGATTCCCTCAAGCCTACCCTCGTGTCGGGACCTAGGAACACCAATTGGGTCAACCCCGGCCATATAATCTGTGCAAAATTGAATCACCTCCTCGGCGGCATAACCTTCCATGATACTCCCCTCGGGTCGACGACGAGTCCTTACGTATCCCTTCAATACACCCATAAATCTCTCAAATGGATACATGTAGCGCAGGCACACGGGTCCACAAAACTTAATTTCTCTGATAAGGTGAACAATCAGATGGACCATAACATCAAAAAAGGATGGAGGGAAATACATCTCGAGCTGACAAAGAGTTGTAACCACGTCGCGTTGCAAAGCGTCCAGTCCATCGGGATCAATTACCTACGAGGACACAGTTGCGCCAAATATTCATATCAGAAAAATCTTCTAATTAAGCTCCACAAATGGAGGTAGTGAACTTATAGTACGAGTGCACGTACTTACCTTGCAAGATATTGCGTTGAAGAAATAACATAGGTTTGTGATTGTCTCTCTGACTTTAACTGGGAGAATGCCTCTGATAGCAATGGGAAGCATCTGTGACATCAAGACATGACAGTCGTGGGACTTCATGCCAACCAGTCTTAGGTCCTTCATAGACACAAGTTTTTTCAAGTTCGCGGAGTACCCACATGGAACTTTAACACCGTGCAGGCACCGACAGAGTTCTATTTTTTCACTCTTGGACAACGTATAGTAGGCCGGGGGGAGCTATGTACGCTTTCCATTCTCTAAAGGTGCAAGCTCAGTCCTTATCCCCATTTCCACCATGTCACGACGAGCTTTCACACCATCCTTTGTCTTTCCCGGAATGTTCAACAACAAACCAATCAAACTGTCACAGACATTTTTCTCTACATGCATGACGTCAATGCAATGTCGAACTTGTAAGTGCTCCCAGTACGGTAGATCCCAGAGAATCGATCTCTTCTTCCAAACATTTTTTTCTCGAGGTTTAGAATGCTTACCGAACTCAACTTTGATGTCGTTCACGCGCGAGTAAATCTCCTTACCGGTCAGAAACACTGGAGCTGATCCCTTCTCAGGCTTCCCGTTAAATGATTTCCTCTTCTTACGGTACGTGTGATGCACCGGAAGAAACCTGCGGTGACCCATGTACACTGTTTTCCGGAAGTTTCGCATCCACATGTTCTCAGTTTCATCTAGGCAAATAGGGCAAGCCTTGGCTCCTTTCGTACTATACCCCGACAAATTGCCGTAGGCAGGAAAATCATTTATGGTGCAAAATATCAGGGCCCGCAAGATGAAATTCTCTTTCTTGTATGCATCCCACACCTGCACACCCTCGCTCCACAATTTCTGTAAATCCTCGATTAAAGGCGCTAGAAACACGTCAATTTTATTTTCGGGTTGTCTGGGTCCTGAGATTAGTAACGCCATCATGATGTACTTGCGCTTCATGCATAACCAAGGAGGAAGATTGTAGATGCATTAAAGAACCGGCCAAGTGCTGTGCCGGCTGCTCATATTACCATGTGGGTTCATACCATCTGTACTCAGCCCGAACCTTACATTCCTAAGTTCGCCGCCGAACTCAGCAAATGTTCTGTTGATGTTTCTCCATTGAATAGAATCAGCTGGGTGTCTCAGTTTTCCGTCTTGTTTCCGGGCTTCAGCATGCCAACGCAAGTGCTTCGCGACATTCGGATTTGCAAACAGCCGCTTCAATCTAGGTATCACAGGCAAGTACCACACAGTTTTTGCCGGGGGCCCTTTCCTTACCTCGTGACGTTCACTGTCAATCCGGTCCCTACGCGTATACCTCGATGCGCCGCATCTTGGACAAACATGCAAACTGGAGTACTCGTTACGGTACAACACACAATCATTTGGGCATGCGTGTATTCTTTCGATTTCCATTCCCAACGGACACAACAGTTTTTTGGCTTGGTAAGTAGATCTTGGCAACTCATTTCCCTCTGGAAGCATGTCCGCTAGAAGATCTAATAGTGCCGTGAAACTCTTATCACTCCAACCGTTTCCTGCCTTCAAGTTATATAATCTCAGCACAGAAGACAGTTTTTTAAATGTTGCACATCCAGGGAACAGAGGCTTCTCAGAGTCAGCAATCAGTTTCTCAAATTCACAAAAGTCATTTTCGTTGTAATCTTCCTCTACATCACGTAACATCTCATCTAGATTGTCATCATCATCATCTACGTGCACATCGGAATGAACATTACCAAAATTGGGATGATCATCGATATTATTGCAATCCACATCCGAGTCGTGCTGATTGGTAGTAGTGGTGCTTGTTTCCTCAAGATCTTCGCCATGCCATATCCAACGGGTGTATCGCGCATTAAAACCACGACGAATCAAATGACTCTTAATTTGATCAGAGTTGCTAAACCTCTTCAAGTTCATTCAATCTGTACAAGGACAGAGCATATTTTTCTCTCCCTTCCTCTCCTTTTGTTGCTCAGCAAATTTAATAAACTCATTCACACCATCCAAATATTCAAGAGTAGTACGTTTTATTCCATACATCCAATATTTCCTGTCCATCTACAATTAACAAAATTTAACGAGTAAGCCATGCATGAAACCTGCCCGATTAAGTTATGTATATCTACATGTACAGCCTCTTACAACAGATACATGTGTTGAACCCTAGCCTGACGAAATTAACACTAATTAACCTAGCTAACTACACAATACAAGCTAGTTAGCTCCTAAAACATGACACATTTCCAGCTACCAAGCTCCCAAGCTTAGAGCTACAAACTTGGAACTACACAATACAGCTAGCTTGCAAGTAGAGAGGAAGGGAGATCTAGAGGGAGAGAGAGATAAGTGTCGACGATTAAGCGTACCTTAAAGAGAGGGGCGCAATCAACTTCCCTCCAGCCTGCGCTGATCACCCTAGCAGTGTAGCTAGAACTTTCGTCACAAACAGAGGGACACAGAGTGCAACAGAACAAATTAAAGAGCAGCTAAGCAATGGTCGAGTGGGGTTTTCCTTATAATGGACATTTTTCTAACGGTAAATACATGAAATAACCGTCAGACTAACTTAGGTAATTTGCCGCTCACATATTCTATCGGTAAATATGTGTACGAACCGTTAGATGATGCATAACACTCGAGCATGAGTTTTTCTATCGGTAAATATGTGTATTTACCGTTAGAATATACATTACTGAGTAAATATATGTGTTTTCCTATCGGTAAATATGTGTACTTACCGTTAGATCATGCATGACATGGCACGCACATGAGTTTTTCTATCGGTAGATATGTGTACTTACCGTTAGATGATGCATAACACTCGAGCATTAGTTTTTCTATCGGTAAATATGTGCATTTACCGTTAGACTATGCATGACTGAGCAAATATATGTCTTTTTCTATCGGTAAATACACATATTTACCGTTAGAATATGCATGACTGAACAAATATATGTGTTTCCTATCGGCAAATATGTGTATTTACCGTTAGAATATGCATGACTGAGCAAATATATGTGTTTTCCTATCGGTAAATATGTGTACTTACCATTAGAGGAGGTACTGGTACCAAACTGGGACAAACATGCACATGCCATTTCTCACATTCAAGGAATCATATCAATGTAACATCAAACAGATCTTACATCAAACGGATCTTAACTAGAAGATAAAGCAATATATTTCAAGAAATGCTAATTTGTGGATTAACTAGGAGACACAAAAATACTTTTCGTAGGTAGTTGGGACTTCATCTTGCCAAAGAAATTACAGATGCCAGTTCACAAATTCAGGTACAAACATACACAGGCCAGTTCACCAATACAAATTCAGGTACAAACATACACATGCCAGTTCACAAATTGAAGTGCATGCCTGAAACAGCAGTACAAATACACACCTACCTACCAATACAATTAAATACACAAATACTCCCTGCACATTCAAGTTCATGTCCCAATTAGCAATACATGATACACAAATATACAACAATATACAAATACAACAATTCACACATTCGATGTATATTACAAAAGCCACATCTGAAATTAACAACAGATCACGACGAGGACCCAGTGGCCCATACATGCATTTTACATAAAAGGGAACCTTTGCAGGTTGCCACAATGCAACTACCGACTACAAGTTAGACCTGATATATCACAAATCCATTCATCCAAAACAGCAAATGTCTGAACCACATTGGACTTAACCATAGGAGTTCAGTTCGAAGACGCCCGAGGAGCTGGAACTGCCGTCGACATACATTTGTACGTATTGGTGATTTCCTCGGACTCAAACTCGATCAACTCAACTCAACTCAACTCAACTCAACTCCATTAACAAAAAGAACCTACCTTCCAAGATGTTGTTCTGTGTAGTGATGGTGTAGAATGGCTGTGCAAATAACAACAATTCTTCTTCTCCAAGCAGGTAAGCATCTGGCCACAAGCTGGTGCATGCAAAAAAATGTAAGATGCTTTCTATAGGTCCTGATTTGAGAAACACGCCGGGCTTAAGCATCTTCTCGACCGAGCCAACCAAGATCTCGCCCTTCACGTCCTTCCAGCTCTCGACGGTGATCTTCACCATTTCTTTCGCCAACAAGCCAACGTAGGCAGCGTACTGCGATGAAGAACCGTGAAATACGTTGCCCCTCACGAGCATCATCCAAGGACCTGAACAGATCATAATCATATTGAAAAGAAGACACATCAAAATGAAGGATACAAAAAAAGCAGAATTATTGCCATAATAGGATTAGAATAATCTAACAATATTGCAGAAATTTTACGTACCTTCCTTGGGATGCCGACGTCTAGAGGGCGTCGATGGAGGTGCGGAGGTGCAGCGGTCCCCTGTAGAGGTGCGTCGGCCGTCCATGGAGCTTACGGGTTAGGACTACGAGCCCCAGATGAGCTGTGAGAATGAAAGAGACATACCCGTGTATTTATACAAATATATATCTTCTATCGGTACGAAAACAGAATACCGTTAGTAATAAAAACATCTGTAGAAGCCGAATGGTTCTATCGGCACAATAAATATTACCGATAGGAATTTTTGTACATACTCTATCGGTGTGTACGTACATTGCCGATAGAATAATACTAGTTGCAGAAGGCCAACAGTTCTAAGATATTTTTTGCAATATTCTACCGGTACAAACATTCATTACCGATAGAATAAAACTATTTGAAGACGAACAGTTCTAAGCAATTTTCTATATATTCTAACGGTAAAATAATCCATTACCGATAGAATAAAAATATTTGTAGAAGGCCAACTATTCTATCGGTGAACTACATATTGCCGATAGGAATTTTTAATATACTCTGTCGGTATATTCATACAGAAGCGATAGAATAAGTCTAGTTGTTGAAGTCGACCAGTCCTATCGGCGCACAACATTCTTCCGTCAGTACTTATGCATGTCTTCTAACGACACATATGTTCATCACCGCTAGAGTAAATCATACTATTTATTCTATCGGAAAGTTTCTTAGAAACTGATAGGGAAAATACATCCGTCGGGTTTTTATGACCGCGAGGCACATTTTCTATCGGTTTTCTGCTGTTTCGCTAATAACCGATAGAATATAGGGGTTAGTAGACTGCATTTCTGTACTAGTGCTTCTAGATGATCAAAAGTGGTGCAAAAGGTGGCATCGTGTGCCAAATGCTGTGAGGGACCTAAATGACAAAGTGGACTTTTCAGAAAAGCCCTAGAATTAACAGAAATTCAGAGCAAAGCTCAGGACACAGGAAATCGAATGCCACTGTACAGCAGCGAACTAGGGCACATGCGTCTGGACGAATCACGCATGCATTGCTTCGCCAAACATGTCAGGGAGGTAGGCGGGATCAAGACAAGGTTGCTGGTGGAAGGAATTTGACTGGGGTGGTTTATCGGCAACGAACGGCGAGGTTGAAATCTTCGGCCACCTGAGACAAAGACGAGCCACGGTGACAGAGAACTGGGGTTAGCTAAACTCCAAATTGACCGAGGGGAAACACTTCTGGGGTGGTGTGGATTGTTCTGGAGAGAGGGATTGGGCAGTGGTTAAGCGTGCGAGCTCATCGACGTTGTCACCGGAGTTAGAGAAGACGGTGTACGACGAACTGGCTCCACACAGCAATGCAGGCTATAAGCTTTGGGCTACACCATCTAGGGGTTACAGGGAAGGTGTATGTGGCTTCATTTTGGGGAGAGCTGCAGCGAGGCACGCTGGCGACGTGCGACGTCCACGGTGGCGCGCGAAAATTGGGAAAACGCACGACACTGCATCAATTTGAAAACTGGCTGAATAGGCTTGCTAAGAAAGGGCTAAGGATCATTTGATTCTACTGGGGTGAGTGATGAAAAGCACTGGAACGAGTTTAATTTCTGGAACAGGGGTCTTCTGGTTTTCCGGCGATCACCGGCGATGAAGAGCACTAGGATGCAATTGCTTGCTTGGACACGGAAAGATGGGTGTGGGGATCTTACTGGTGAGCTTGGATTGGAGAGAGGGGTTGTGGTTTGCTCTGGCGACGATGGCCTCAAAATCGGCTTGTCGGGGAAGAAAGGAAAGCAGTGAAAACTCGAGAATTTGGCTAAGTCCTGGAGTTGTGTTTCTTCACAGCGCTGAAGGGGGTTTAAATAGGCGTTGAGGCGGAGCTTGCGAGGGGAAACGACGAGAGAACTTGTGCCGGGGACGAGACCGGCCGGGTGCAGCTGCGACAGCGGTGACCGACGATGTGATTGCGCACTGGCGGTGTAGCAGCTCTACAGGCTTTGTCGTTTGCATTGGGACTTCACCAGTGATGGCGCAGATGCGGAGGCAGTAGCAAAGCTCCGGCAACGACACGTAACGCATGCAATTGCCACGGCACGGTTACGCGCGCGAAGACATTGCTCTGGAGCGCAAGCGTTTATCCGCTGGTCGTGGCGCAGTACTGGTGGCTGGCACGTGCGCGCGGGGTGGTTCATTTGCTCACAAGTGCTGGCGACAAGAGGCGATGGCCGGCGGCGAGCAACTACGGCGAGAAAACGCGGCGCGGCTCCGGCGATGCAGCACTGGTCGAAGGCACGACCAGGCGCTGGTCGAAAACAGCAAAAAAGGATAGGAGGGCTGATTTGCAATTACAGATTCTTGATTCTAGGGACCAATCTGTAAATCTGGCATTTGGCTTAGGTAGAAAGAGTTTTGACTTTGCTAAATTAATCCACAAAGTCTAAGATATTGATCAGCAGCTAGCGATGACAAAATTTTGGAGATTTAGGCAAGTTTTGAGATGAACTGAAAACAGGGTAATTAGGGTAATCTAGATTTTAGAAATTTGACAAGGCTGAAACTAGGGTTTCGGGAGAGATTTGGGGATTCTTCCAGAAGGGAAAAATGTTTAGAAAAGTGAAGGGAAGATATTCACTGAATCAAATCATGATTAGGAAATGATCTGTGACTTTTGGCCTTTTTGGGGTTCCTCGGATATCTGAAAAGGACTAATTTGTGAATCTTTTGGACTGATCTGCGAAAATGACTTGAATGAAGGAGTTTGGCTGCCAACTTTTTAGAGTAACACTCTGGCATTACCAAGATCTCATCCTGATATGCAGATAGTCAAGGTAGGCTAGGGTTGGGAAAAACAGGGGTGTTACATATATCATATTTGAATTATCTTAAACATGATATATTTAATGAACCGATGACTTGCTTAGGTAATAATCATCGTCAGCTAGGCCCCAAATTTGAAGTAATAAAAAGTTTATCACTTCGAATTTTAAGAGTACAGTATCTGGTGTTTCACCTTTGATTTGTTGTAAAGGAAATCGAGGCAAAACTTAAGTGTATTTTTAAGAACTCGAGGCTTCTGTGAATGCGAACCGTCGCCTCTGGGCTTTATAAATATTTAGGTTCTTTGTTATAAGACTTACAAGCTTTCATTCGTCCAGTCTTTAGAACCTTCTCTCAACTCTTAACTTCAATCCTTCTTCTCTGTTCTCATCTTAATGGCGAACCGAGACTCCAAACAAATTGTTGAGAGTGATGAAGAGGAATCGGCAATAGAAGATGACATTGAACAGGAACTTCAAAAGTAAATCTCTTCTGAAGAATCTGTGTGAATCTTTCCTTTTGGTTGGATTTTTCCAAAGTAATACATTTTGGAATTCTTTAGGTGTTCGAGGATTCAACATCTTCAAAGAAGCGATCTGGGGATGATGCAGGATCATCTAGTGGAACTTCATCCAAAAAGCTAATGGGAACTGAAATTTGGGCTGCCACATTGCCCCAAGCTTCTGTTTTGCTTCCAATTTCTGGAGTGTTAACTACCACTGCATCTGCAGTGTCTTTGTCACCATATCCTTTGGTGGTCCAGTCAACATTTGCCTCTAAGGCAAATCTCTGTTTTCCTCTTGATCCTCCTTATGTACAATCTGGGTTTACCCTTTGTTTATATAGGAGGACAAGGCATTGTGGGTTCTTAGCGAACATCTTGCTAAGCTGGAGGTTCTTCTGAAGGAGAAGAATGCTTTGTGTAGAACTCTCCAAGAAGAAAAAGACAAAATTGAAAAGTTATCCCTCAAGCGAGGTCGCAACCTTGATACTGCCTTCCAGGTTGTTGAGCGCCTGAGGGAGAGTCACAACAAGGCTGTTGATGATGCGAGGTTGGCTCACGAAGAGAGAGACCTTGTGTGAGGGCAGAGGGATCTCTCTAATGCAATTAGGGCCAACTGTAGTCTCATCATAAGAGACGATATTGAAAGATTGAGGGACGTTGCAGATTCTCTTGGGGCAGTTAGTGTTAATCCCACTAGCAACAACTTGTCCCTTGGAGAACTTTATACTTTACTTTGGGGTCAGGTCGACATTTTAGTCGCCTGCATCCCTTTCTTATGTAAAGAATGTAAGAAATAAAATTCTTTTTTTTACAATGATTACACATAATCTATAATCATTTGTGGATTCACAATTCGATTTTGAGTATTTATCTCTGCGTGAAAAATGGTTACAGGTAAATGTCTCTGCGACCATAACATCCACAGGTAATTAATACTATGTCCATGGTTATTGTGACAACAAATCAAAGTAATAGAAAACTAGGACGAAAATCTCTGTATGAATAAAATGATTACAGGTAAATGCTTCTATAATCATAATATTTATAGGTAAGATATTATAACCATGGTCTTTGTATCTATAAAGCATCACAGGATTGCATTGAGACCATAGGGAACACTGAGGTCATAGGATTGCATTGAGATCACCGGTAGCACTAAGACCACATAATTCTATTATAATATAATTATTTATTCTGCAGCCCCCGAGTTTGAAATAAAATGACTCTTCGGTTTCCCAAAAGACTCATTTTGTTTCAAATTCACGATACAGTTTCGGGTTCAAAAGTATGATATCAGGTATAACCCGTAGAAACCCATTATAAAAATAGTAAAATAATAGATGCAACAGGTGGTGGTCTAGGGCCTATAAAAGGAGTTACCTTCCTGAGGAAGCTTTCAAAAGAACTCTCTTTTACATCTACGACTCTGCCGCCATTCACCACTGCTCTCATCGCCACCAAAAACCCTCATCTTTCCAAAGATCTTCATAGCGATGGCATCCTGGAGCCAATCAAGCCATTGTGACAATGAGAGTTTGGCAGCACTGGAGAAAGAGGAAATTCTTCCCTCTCAACTGCTGATCAACTGGCGGCCTGCAGGGAAACGAGAAGAAACCCCAATTGTCCAGGAGAATGAACTAGTGATTTTTGAAGACTTTCTGCGGTGTGGATTCCGTCTGCCAGAAAGCAAATTTCTTCAAGACATCCTTGCACATTTTGATTTAGAGCTGGTAAACCTCCACCGCAATGCTATCCTCATTTTGGTTGTCTTCCAGTACTTGTACAAGGTGTTTGTTGGAGTGTTGCTGTGTGTAGATTTGTTCCGACGATTCTACTTCTCGGCATGGTCAAAGAGTTCTAGTGCAGCAGGATGTGTTTATTTTTGACTGAGGGAGAAGAATGATTATCCCTCTTTCCTGTTGCGTGACTCAGTGCACGGATGGAATCAACGATGGTTCTACTGTGCTATGCCGGCGGAGAGCAGTCTCTGGTTTGAGAACCGGCGACCACTGAGGAGCAATGAAATGGATGCTGCTCCCACTTTAAACCAAAATTTACAGAAGCAAGCTCTGGTGATTCCTCACTTAGTCCAGTAGGGACTGACTGCACAAGATATAATCCGTGACTTCGTGAAGAACAGGATGAGTCCCCTAAAGAAGAGGGAACATCTAGCCTGGGAGATGTGTTCTATGATGGACAACACCTTGGATTATAACCAGGGTAAGTTTGTTTACTTAAAAAATATGTGAAATTGTTGATAGTCTGATGTTTGTACTAAATGATTGTCATGATAAACAGCCCTGTCCCCATGCGAGACTGATAGGAGGATGAACAACCTTCTAAAGCCGTTCAACGTAGCAAAGGAAGGGGTATTAGGCTCACCCCAACCACAGAGCCTGGTCTGCAGCGATGTCAACATAAGACAAGAGCGTCAAAAGGTAAGCCTTCTTTTGATAAGAATCTTTTGTCTATTAATGTTGATCATTAACAAATTGTTGAATGATACAGCTGCTAGAGGGGGAAATTATCAGGACGAAGCGTCCTGTTGATGACATTGGGCCTTCTGATAGATCGTCATCAAAGAGAATCAAAATTATCTCTTCCAAAGCCAAGAAGACGAAGGAGCCAACCCCTAGTGCAACCAAAACGAAGACCATAAGGGGGAATCCATCGAAAGAAAAGAAAACCGAAGAAAAGAATGCTACGGTAAGGTTTTCTCTTCCCCTTGTTATACCATGTACGAATAGGAGTCACTTCTTAATCATATAGGGTGAGGGGAGCGGGGATGAGGAAGATGAAGTTCCTCTGATCCATCGAAGGAGAAGAACGGTAAACCCTCTGGAGATAGCCATTCCAGAGGTACCATCCTCCCCCAACATCCCCAATATACTGACCGCAATAGTAGAGACAGCTATTGCGGCAGTGGATTCTGTGGCCACAGGAGAGCTCGCAGTCACGAGGGAGGTTGCCAGCCCTAAGGCTAGAACTTCTACAACCATGGTCGCGGAGGACTCTGCGGCCATAGTTTCAACAAGCCCAGACTTGGTGACACCCCCTACAATCGTAGAAGGAGCTGTTGCGGTAAGAATGTCATACTTCGCAAAATGTACATCATTACAAATACGAATCATCTTTTGAATATACAGGTGGAGGAGGCTACTATCATGTTTAAGAAGAGGAAATCAAGGACAAACTCTGATGATATCGCGACGAAATCACTGGCTTCACTGTTGTCTCCTAGAAGCACAGCGTCGAGCCCCCAATGCTTGATGGGGCTTCGAATTAGGTAAAGACATCTTTTCCTTCCAATTTTTTGATTTTCGCAAGATTTGATTCATTATTTTTGTGAATTGCAATCTTCTCAGAAATCCTGTGTAACATCCCAGTTTTTGGCTATCTTTTCTGCTCGCGAGTCAGCATATCTTCTTTGGAATCCCTGATGTCTCAACCCTATTTTGATCTCTTATCTCAGAATCATGATCTTAGGTATGCCACTACCTTAACCTAAAAAGTTGGCAGCTAAAATTCATCTCCCAGATCATTTTCACCTTTCAGTCCAAAAGTATTTCAGTTTAGTCCTTTTTAGAATTTTCAAAAAGCCCAAAAAGGCTAAAAGTCCCAGATCATCTCCAAATTCAAATCTGATCAATTGATTATCTTTCTTTCATTTTTCTGAGTGTTTTTCCCTTCTGGAAGAACTCAAGAATCTCAATCGAAACCCTAGTTTCAGTCCCAGCAAAAATGTCAAACCCTAATTACCCTATTTTACCCTGTTTTCGATTTTTGTCGGAACCCTCAGATCTTATCGGATTTTGCCATTTTCCCTGCTGGATGAGTCCAAGTATTTTGGTAATACTCGTCTGCAAAATCAGATTGCAAATCAGCCCTTAGATCCCCAAATTTGCATTCAAGTCCTAAATCCCGAGAAGAACCTTCGCAATTCAGTCCAAACCCTCACAAATCAGCCCTTTTGCCTCACGGTTTAGTCCCTGGCTTCTTTTCTTCGACCACGACCAGAGCCCGTGTGCACGACCACGACCTGAGGATGTTCGACCGCGGTTGCTGCCACCGTTCGCCGCGAACCACCGTAGCCTTCACCGCCGGCCAGTTGTGCCTCCGCCAACGGCCAAATCCCACGTGACCGCACGTGCTCGCGTCGAGCCAAGAAGCTCCACCGTGGCGATGACTGGAGACCGCAGCTTCACCATTCACGTGCGTGTGCCTGCCATTGTCAGAGCTTTACTGCCACATGGCTGCCATGCCGAGACTCGATATCCCGTCGTCCTGACGAATCCAGGTTTCGCGCGATACTCCGTCTCTGGCAGAGCTCCCGCCGTGTCCCAATGCGCCTCGCTGACCGCTCCGGTACGAGAGAGCATCCCCGTCGATTTGCTGCCGCTCCCGAGGACTCAACCCCATGGCTATATAAAGCCCCCTCTCGCTAGTGCTTCACTTCACACCAAAGCTCACCAGAAACCCCGTAGCATTAGCACCAGAGCTCGCCTTCGTCTTCTTCCCCGACGAGCCGCTTCTGGAGCTCACGGTGCCAGCCTCGACCGTTGCTTCTCACTCCAAACCAAGGCCACCAGTAAGCTTCCCTCATTCCCCTGTTCGTGTCATAGCCTTTAATTGAACTCCGACGAGACCTAGCGCCGGTGATAACCGAGATTGCCTGTTGCCCTGTTCCCCTAATGCCGAGTGATTCAAGCCAAATTGATCCTCGTGCTAGTCGATAAAAGTGATCAGTAAGCTAGGAGGAGTAAGCCTGCAAGATTGGAATCATCGATTTTGCCCCGAGCGTCGAATCCCCAAATTCGAGCTTCGACAGTTCGCCGGAGAACGCCGCTGTGCTTCTCTAGCCATCCCCTGGCAAAATTGAGCACACCAGTAGCTTCGTGTTGAACCCTAGATGCTTCCCGAGCGTGGAATTGAGTTCAAACGCTCTAGATCAAAAATGCCCAAATCGCTGCCTTCATCTTCGGCCCCGATCACCGGAGTTTGTTTTCCGGCCGAACCAGCTGATGCAACCTTGTCATCTAGCTAGGTCCCAACCCCCTGAGTATTTTACTCCACTGGCTCAAACCCTGAATCGGCCTAGATCAAAAGTTATGATCATGCCAAGTTTTGTCCAGAACCATGTCTGTGCCGTGTCTCCACTGTGGTTCATCGACGCCGTTCATCGCCGTCCAGCCACTTTCATGCCCTTGAGCCTGTTGAGTGATTTGTTCCTGTTATCAAGGCCTAACCCCCAGACAAAGTTGTGCACCAATTGATGCCCTGAGTCAAAAGTTATGCAATGCCCTAGTTTCTGGCCATGTCCAGCACTATGTCAGTGCATGTCCACCAGTGGCATTGAGTGATTTAGACCTATTACATTTGAGCTATTGAAATGCCACTTTGTCCACTAAGCCTTTGAAGTCATGTTCTACAATATTTCCTACTGTCACATCTCCAGAAAACAGACCTAGAACCAATTTAGGGCTATGTCAAGACATGAGCCGAATGTCAGCCCTTCGACATTCAAGTCCTTTTGAGCCCATCTCTCCGATCAATATCAAGTGACCTTGTCCAAACCCTTTCCCCTGCATGCATGACGTATTTACGTATTATTTTCTAGTACTTGTATGCTTATATAGTGTGTATGTGTTGTTTGTGTCCGCCATGGAACCAGAAGTTGAAGGTGCAGAAGAGAACTTCGAGGATTCATCTGAGTAGCTAGACCCATCACTGCAAGGCAAGTCTCAATCCCTTGATCATTTCTAGCCTAATATTTTTAAAGGAAGTATGTTAACTGTTTTTAGGTATATGCATGCCTTAGATTCAAATAAGAGTTATGTTTCATTGAAATGATTAGATATGACCTAAATGACTGTAAAGACCCTTTTGACATTGAATATCCCTGCACCCTTGTCACCCTAGAATATCATGCTTAGGCTATGCTATGCTCAAGATTATATGTTAAATGTTGAATGGTCACATATGAGAAAAGCATATTCAAAACCCTTTTTGAGAAAGAAAATGTGATTGGAATCAATAGTGAGGATGGTTTGATTGGATGGTGCTGTGTGCACACTGGGAATGTGAAAGACTCCTCACTAGAGATTCATAAGGACTAGAACCTTGTGTTGTGCTTCTATGCGGCATGAAAAATGTACCAACCACTTGCCCGGAATGGGACGGGCGCAACTTAGTAGCTTTCTTTAGTATTAGCTTTTCCCTGCAATGGTTGTCAATCCGGTTTCTTGTGAGAACTGGTGGGCCGCTGAGGGCCATGAGTGATGTGAGTTCAGAAAAATCATGAGAGGAAAAGGTGGAAAGAAGGAAGACGCCCTATGCCAGATTAAGTCGTGCGCGACTGTAATCAAGAGAGGCTATGTGTCTTGCGAGAACATAGCCCCAGGCTAGGAAGTAAGGCAGTGGGGAGGACCCACAACGGTACTTGAGACTTAAATGTCTATTTACCGTGCAGGGAATTGTTAATGCTAGGACTGTAAACTGTTGTGTCATCTCGGCCTTGTCACATGCGTAAAAGTCGCATGGAGAGGTACCGACTTGAAAGCCGAATGATCGGTGGATTAAGGTGGTACACCTTTGCAAAGTTTAGAAAGTATCGGATACTCTGAGCTCCCAGGTTATGGAGTCTGTGTGCTGTGGATTCTATTCACGTCGATGCAGCACAAGTAGCTTTTGGAAAGTTTTTCACAAAATCTGAATAAAGTGGTGACTCATGGAAGACCGCCACACACAACATTTTCTGAAAATCTAGCTTAGGGTTTTAAAAGAACATCTTTCGAAAATAAAGATCTTTTCTTCAAAACTAAGTGCGAAAATCTATTCTATATGTATGTAAAAAGCCAAAAAGCCATTCTTTGAGAAATTCCCCCTCATCTAAATATACTTGCATTCTTATTTGGGACTTGTTGAGCACCATGTGGACAATGTGCTCACCCTTGCTTTTACAAACAAATTTAGAAGAAGAATTCATCGACCCTGAATCTTACGGTCTTGAACCCAATGTGGAACAAGAAGAAAAAACTGAAGACCCAGCTTGTTAGAGGGTTACGTACCAAAGTGGAGTCCGATGTGGAAAAGGCTCGTACATCACCGCTGCTGCTGAAGAAGAAGACTGATGAAGTCCTTTTGCTTATTATTACTGTTTCATTTGTGCCGACCTTTGTGTCGAAAACTCCTTAATTTTGTATCAACACTATGTGCGTCATTTTGGCGCTAAGTTATTGTAATGTTGGTCCCTGTGATCAGCACATGTTTTTAATTACTCGCATTTTTATATAATGCATCTTGTTGTTGTGAGCTGCAATGTGCCATTTCTGAGTGCAACCCACCTGGGTGGTTGCCACCGGATTCCTCAAATGAGGGTCCCACATCCTGTGCCCATCACTTTGCTGACTCCACCTGTACCAAGAAATTTACTTGCAATGGAGGTCACAAAGGATGTGAACACAGACACAATGGTTGAGGAAGACCCTCAGACCATTGTTGAAGAAACAATTGCAGACATTCAATCCGGAAGGGTTGAAGCTACGTCTGCTGACTCGACCATGGGAGTATTGCCACAAGGAAAAGCATCCATTCTCCCCTTGGTCGAGGAAAGAGCTTCTCTCGAGGTTCAGCCTGTTGATGAACTCGAGCCTCTAGAGAAAACACTCAACAAATTCTTAAAGGTTAGTAAAGAAAAAATCTTTACCTTACCTTTGATGCAAATCCTTAGGAAATTTCAGGTTTAAACAATAGACTATAGAAGATCAAGTCAAGGTCGCACAAGAGGAGATCAGCCATCTAAAGCAGTAAGTGTTGAAACATTGTTGGTACTGATCTAAATTCCTTCCAAGGATTACATTTGCATCTATGTTTTGCAGGAAAAATTCTTCATTAATGAAAACCATGGCTGATCAACAAAGCCAAAAGGATGCCGCTGCCATAGAGCTTACTTTGCTAAAGAAAGAACTTAATGAGGCTCAGAAAAAATTTACTTGTAAGTCCACTTATAAGTAGAAAGTGTTATTTCTTTACATGAATTTTCGTAACTATGTTACTTTATTCATGTAGCACAAGAGAAACAGATCAAGAGCCTTATCAAAGGGAAAAATGACTTCGAGGAGAAATGTGTCCAAAAAGAAGCTCATATTGGACAACTCCGCGCGACCATTGAGCGCCAGCATACATCCAATGAAGAACTCAAGAAGGCTGCTGAAATTGCCCAGAAGAAAAGAAAGCTCTAGAAGAGACAATCTCATGCCACCAGGACTACACTACAATGTATGGGGAGGATTCGGATTTTTGATCAGTACTTGCTAAGCTTGAAACAGGACGACCATCTGAGTATGAGTTTCGAGAAGGTCTCCTGTATAAAGGCAATTTTCTTTGTATACCACGAGGAGCACCTCGAGTACAGTGGCTACGGGAGGCACACACATCGAAGGTTGCTGGTCACTTCAAGGTAACAAAGACCTTGCAAAATCTTCATCGACATGTGTTTTGGATGAAAATGTAGCAGGATGTGGCTAGTTTTGTTCGAGGCTATGATCTTTGTATCATCTCTAAACTTTCAAATAAAAAATTGGGTTTGTACATTCCTTTTCCAGTTCTGCCTAGACTGTGGGAAGTATATCCATGGATTTCTTGGGAGAATTTCCCATGACCCGACGTGGCAACGACTATCTATTCATGGTCGTTGACTGATTCTCCAAGATGGTGGTGCTTATACCTTGTCGGAAGACCATCACAGGAGAAGAAGCAGCTCGGGTATTCTTTCAGCACGTTTGGACACATTTCGGGTTGCCAAATTCCATTATGTCTGACCATAATACCCGGTTCCTCAGTCACTTTTGGCGATTGCTTTGGTCGATGATGGATACAAAGCTGAAGAGGAGTACCACGTTTCATCCTCAAACTGACGATCAAACAGAGGTGGTAAATTGAACAGTCATTTGTCTCATGAGGGATTATAACTCCAAGAATCCGAAGACTTGGGCTGAAAGTATACCGTACCTACAATTTGCTTTTAATCAAACAGTGCATGATTCGACCGGGAACTCTCCTTTTGAAGTCTGTTTGGGGTTCTTGCCACAAAGTCCATTCGACCTGGAGTTTGTGATCACTACATCAGCACAGAACAACAAGGAGGAATCTGATTAGGATTGAGCACAGCCGTTCTTAGAAGATATTCGACGATTACATGGTGAAGTCGAATAGAACTTTTTTAATGCTCAGCTCAAGTACAAGGCACGACATGATCGACATCGAGTAGAAACTCAATTCCAAGAAGGTGATCTAGTCTGGCTACATTTGAGCAAGGAGAGACTTAGAGGTGAAGGTAAAAATCTTAAACCACTTCGTTATGGTCCATTTCAAGTTTTGCGGAAAATTGGTAATAATGCTTGTCAGCTCGAGTTACCTCCATATATGGACATTTACTCGGTTGTCAATGTCGAGCACCTTAAACTCTTCGAGCCTTTGATGTTGGATGATGAGCCTGATACCATAGTCCCATCTGTTGAAGATTTGGTCTATCAACAAGAGGCACCTCTTCTTGAAGATGTGATTTTGGAAAAGAAAGTGACGACCACCTGAAGCGGCACACAAGAGACTTTTCAAGTAGGACGAGAAGATCAACGAGCACGTACGACAAAGTGGTACACTCATGAAGATGGTCAGTCCCAATTTCTACATCTTCAGTTTTGATCGAGTTGGTCACCAACGGGAGTTGGCTCCTTTTTAGTAGGGGAGTCATGATCCGGGAGGATCTCAGGTCGAATGCGTAATAGACTTGAACTCTATTTGATCGGTTGAAATCTGATACAAACTAGATAGCTGAGTCTGATACATTTTCAAGTGATCAGACTATAAATACCCTATAATAGTTCTAATTTAGAACCAAATCAGATATAGAACTCATAGACGTAGATCGACGTAGATCGAGTGCGTTCAACGTTCGACGTGTATAAGTTCTTTATAATAAAAGGCTTTGTTCCTTTTTATTTCTGTGTTTGAGCATTGGGTTACGGTAATTCTGAGTAAGATCCCGTATTTCACATCTGATCGAGTATAGCCGAATCTGGTCTATTACTCAATCGGATCACCAAGCATCGTTAAGTGATTCACCTACCTACTGAGAAAAAGATGTAATCTGATTGTGAATATGAACAGTTTTAGTAGAAGGAAAAAACTTACCAAGAAAAGCTAGTGAGAGTTCATCCCATCTAAAATTACGCATAAAATGTCGCATCAAAGGAGTTTTAAGCATGATTTCAGACGTTTTTAGTAGAAAACTTAGGGTAAAAATGTTACCAATTTAGCACTTATCAAGTGCTACTAATAGACCGAAGATAAGTGCCTCATACTTGGCCTCATTATTTGAACATTCTTCTTTAAGGAGGCAGAAAGAATGATGTATCATTCCACCTTTTGGTGTCTTGAACACGAGACCTACCTCGGCTCATCTTCTTGGCATACTATCAGGATCTATTTCAGTGCGGGAGGCACCATCAAAGTATAGCTCTCACTTTGTCATATTGGAGGTGAAGACTTCTTCATCAGGCAAGTCAATGACCATGGAAAAATCATCCAACACGAGATGTGCTGTCAGAAAATTAGCTAAGGCTTGACCCTTAACTGTCTTCTATGGGACATAGGTGATGTCGTATTCCATCATAAGTAAAGTCCATTTATTGAGTTTCCCCATGAGAGCTGGCTAACTCAGTATGTATTTCATTGGATCCGCTCTTACCACAAGTTGGATCTGATGTGATAACATATAATGCCGTAAATTCTTCAAGACAGAGAAAAGGGCCAAACACAATTTTTTGATGGATGAATAATTATGCTCGGCACCTGCCATGGTGCGGCTTAGATAGTAGCACGCCACCTCCTTTCCTTCGTCATTGTGCTGGGCGAGAAGTGTGCCTAATGCATTAGGCTGCCCAGCTATATAAAGGATGAGGGGTTGCCCTTTAATTGGTGCTGATAAAATAGGTGGGTTGAGCAGATATTCTTTAATGCTGTTAAAAGAACCTTGGCACTGTTCGTCCCACTCAAATGCCACTCCCTTCTTCATCAGTCTAGCGAAAGGTTGGATGTGGCCTGAGAGGTTAGAAACGAAACATCGTACATAGGCAAGTTGTTCTTGAAGTGACTTCAACTCTTTAAGGTTCTGAGGAGGAGGCATTTGCAGAATTGCCTTGATTTTCTTTGGGTCGATCTCAATGCCGTGGTGGCACACAATGAGCCCTAGAAAAACACCAGTTTGTATAGCAAATGCGCACTTAAGGGGATTCCTCTTCAGTTGATGTTTGCACAGCCTTTCAAAAATAATGTAGAGATCATCTTGATGATGTTTACGCTCTTGAGTCTTCCCCACTAAGTCATCAATGGGTTGTGGCTCATACTCACCTTCAGATGTGGCAAGGCTCACAGAAGGCAAGTGAACTTTTCTTTCTTGTTCTCAGCCGATGGTCATGACCAGATTTGAAGAAGGGTTCTCCTCGGCATAGGACTCGAGGGTGACATCAATCTCTTCCATGGAAATGGCATCTTCATCCATGGTATCAGTGTAATCGGCGAGATCGAAGTCGTTCTTTGAATGGTATGCACAGGGCACAAGGTTCATGATATGGCTAACCTTGGTGAAGAAGATAATATCCTGTTGTTCCCCACAGTCGGCACCAGCTGTCGATGATTAGGACAAAATCCCTAGCCAAACTTACACAAATTTAATTTGTTCAGTAGGGCAACTGTATCAATCAATCACCAAGAATATCACTGTAAGAATGGAACCCGAGACACAATATTTATACAGGTTCAGGCCCATGTAGTCTGAGTAATAACCCTACTCTTGTTGGGTTTTCACTATCAGAATGATGGATTACAAAGTGTAGAGTCTAATATCCTCTGTATTGTCTCAATGGATCAGCCCTTTTTGTCTAACTCTCAACCCTTTTTATAGTTTGCCAAAAGGCGTCGGTTGCTTCAACAAAGGGTCACTTGGCAGTTGCCAACGGTTGATGGCGGTTGTTGTTCACCGGTTATGATGTGTGGTTATGGATAACTACACACCCATCTTCATCTTGTCAACGGTTATGTTGTCAGTAAAGAGAGACTCATATTATCCTGGAAATATTCGGAACATAAGGCGTCGACGATTGGAAGAAGATCACAAGTCGAACTTACATAGAATTTGTTTGTTTAGCAGGGAGGTAGTTTCTAACAATCACCAAAGGGAAATCATTGTATCTATGGACAAATGAACACATTGTGTTTATACAGGTTAGGGCCCTTGTAGACTGAGTAATAGCCCTACTCGTATTGTTTTCTCACTATATGAATAATGGAATTACAGAGTATTTATTCACTCTAATCCTTTCTTCCTATTCTAGGCTTCAAGGATTAATCTTTGTCTTTAGTCTCCAGATCTCTCGATCTCTGATCCCCTTTTTTCAGATTTTCTCTTTGTTCATCGGGCTTCCCTTTTATAGTTGATGAAGAAATGCCAGTTGCTTGATCAAAGAGATGCTTCAGAGATAATTGCACCACAGTTATAAGAAGTTACTATTTGCCGATTAAAACGTGCAGTTTGTAGATAACCGCACATCCATTCACATCTTATTGACGGTTTAAGGATAACCGCACAGCATAATTATCCTTATTTTATCAATTAATGGAATATTACACTGGGAGTATTGACTAAGGTGCGGTTATAAGACAACTACGCAACTCTTAGCTTATGGTTGGTAACTCTCGACTAAACCTCCTTTGACTTAGAAGTATTTCCAGTGTTATACTTCTTTCGTTCCGAGGTCACACATAGACTGCAACTATAGATTAAGAATTCTGATATCTCCGCAATCATATAACTGCGGGCAGGCATCTCCACAGTTTATAGCGGTCACAAGTAGTATAATGGTGTGTGATTGCGACCACGGAAGTCCGCAGCCACCATAAGCAAAAAATCACCCATGAGGGGCTTATGTATCCATTTTTGTTAAATAAATTGGATTACATCCAGAATATCTTGGACTTATTCGTTGATCTCTCTCCATGATCTCCCACGATCGTGGAAAGGTACAAACAGGTTGGTTCTCTTCTCATGGTCTCCTGCGACCTCGGGAAGGCATAAACTCAAATATCTTTCTGTGGTCTCCTGTGCTCACGGAAAGGCATATATAAAGGACTCAAATCTCCCCCCGTGGTCTCCTGTGATCACGAAGAGGTATCAACGAAGGACTTGGTAAATATCCTCGTCAGCTAGCCCCTGAATTTGAAATGTCACGGTCTTTCTAAAAATGTTGTTTCCAATTCCAAAGAGACACTTTGTCATTTCAAATTCTACTGAGAGTTTGAAAAGACTTCTCAGTGCATGTGTTAGATGGGAATTACATGAAAAAATGTTAAGCCTGCCCATCGTGATCCACTACCGGGAATACGAAGCGTTGCTTCTAAGGCTTTATATACTTTAGCCTACAGAGACTTTTTTCCTTCAAAATCTGCCTAAGTCCCAAACTCTTAGAACTCAAGCTTTCTCATTGTTCTTCACTTTCTTCACCCAAATGGTATCCTGGACCCACTCTCTTTTCAACTCGATTGAGGATTTGCTGGCCTTGGAGGGGGGAAGGATTTCTCCGCTCCAAGTCTCTAATCCCATGGCTCCCGGCCGAAGAAGAAGAAACTCCAATCGTCCAACCAGGCAAACTGGAAATTTTTGAGGATTTCTTACGCTACGGGTTTCATCTCTGGAGAGCAAATTCCTCTTGGGCATTCTTGCCCATTATGAATTAGAATTGGTGAAACTTCACCCCAATTCTATCTTGATCCTCGTTGTCTTTCAGCACTTGTGCGAGGCGTATATTGGGGTTTTGCCAGCATTCCCCTTTTTCGCCAGTTTTACTTTCTGGAGTGGTCGAAAAGCTCCAATGCTTCTGGGTGTGTCTACTTCCTACTGTAGGAGAAGAAAGACTACCCGTACCACCCCGTTCATGACTCTGTCCATGGGTGGAGCCAACGGTGGTTCTATTGCTCGGCACCTGAAGAGAGTCATCTCTGGTTCGAGAACCATCAACTAGAGTAAAGCGGAGAGTGTGATTCTGCTCCGCTACTAGATGACAAGCAGAAGAAGCAGGCCCAAGTGAACCATCACCTGGTAAATGAGGGCTTGACCACTCGCAACATGATCCGGGACTTTGTGAAGAACCGGATCAGCCCTATGGGGAAGAGGGTACATCCTTCTTGGGAGGTCAGGACCCTAGATGATGGTTCCTGGGATCATCGCCCTGGTAATGACTCAGTCGCTCAAATTGGTATTGTCGTGGTATTACGAATACCACAGACAGGTTTTAGGACATGTGTACCACGTGTATGACGATGCGAGCTGACCGTGCGATGGGTCACCTCCCGTCGGGAAATCACAGAGATTGACACAAAGAGTTTATACAGGTTCAGGTCCTGGTGGGAACCCTAGTCCTATCAGCACGCCCCGGACGTAAGTCCCGGGGGAGGTTCTCTCGCGGGGAGAGGTCTCCAGGGGAGTGCCTTTTGCTTTGAGTGTGTAAAATGAATTGGAGTCGTCCTTACAAGAAAGATATAAGGGGTATATATAGACCCCTAAAACACAAAAAGACAAATGAGCCCTAGCTGCGGCCGTTATATCGAGGGGCACCGTCGCCCTTTCACAAGCCGCGTGACTTGGATGCTTCACACATGTCCTCTTCAATTCCCGAGGCATCTCGGCGCCAAAATGCCCATGACTTTCCACGGGCGCAGCTTAAGCCTCCGGACCACTCGGGGCCAAAATGCCCGCGACCTTCCATGGGCGCGGCTCAAGCCCCCAGGCGCAAGCACGACGACACCGTCTCGGACGCAGCGGTGTCCTGGGCCACCCCGGGCCAAAGTGCCCGTGACCTTCCACGGGCACAACTTAAGTCCCCGGGCTCAGGCATGGTGACACCGTCCCAGACGCGGGGACAGTTTAAGCCCTGGGCCCGGGCACGGTGATACCGTCCCAGACGCGGGGGTGTCCCGGGCCACTCGGGGCCAAAATGCCCATTAGCTTCCACGGGCACAGCCTAAGCCCCCGGGCCCAAGCACAATGACACCGTCCCAGACGTGGGGGCGTCCCGAGCTACGCGGGGCCAAAATACCCGTGACCTTCCATGGGTACGACTCGAGCCCCCGGGTCTGGGCGTAGTGACATTGTCCCAGACACGGGGGTGCCCTGGGCCACCTGGAGCCAAAATGCCCGTGACCTTCCATGGGCGCAGCTCTAGCCCCCGAGCATAGGCAAAGTGACACCGTCCCGGACGCGGGGGCGTCCCAGACCACCCGAGGTCAAAATGCCCGTAACCTTCCACGGTCACAAGTCGAGCCCCTGGGCCCAGGCACGGTGACACCGTCCCAGATGCGGGGACGTCCCGGGCCACCCGGGGCCAAAATGCCCGTGACCTTCCACGGGCATAGCTCCAGCCACTAGTACAGAAAGGCAGTCTACTAACCCCTATATTCTATCGGTTATTAGCGCTTTAGTAGAAAACCGATAGAAAATGTGCCTCGCAGCCAAAAAAGGCCAACGGGTGAATTTTTCCTATCGGTTTGTAAGAAACTTACCGATAGAAGAAGCAGTATGATTTACTCTAGCGGTGATGAACATATTTGCCGTTAGAAGAGATGCATAAGTACTGACGGGAGAATGTTGTGCGCTGATAGGACTGGTCGACTTCTTCAACTAGACTTATTCTATCGGTAATTTATTAGTATATCGACAGAATATCTCAAAAATTCCTACCGGCAATATCTAGTGTGCCGATAGAACCGTTCGCCTTCTACAAATATTTTTATTCTATCGGTAATGTATTCTTTTACCGTTAGAATATATCAAAAATTGCTTAGAACTGTTCGTCTTCAAATAGTTTTATTCTATCGGTAACGAATGTTTATACCGTTAGAATATAGAAAAAATATTTTAGAACTGTTCGCCTTCTACAACTAGTATGATTCTATCGGCAATGTACGTATATACCGACAGAGTGTGGACAAAAATTCCTATCGGTAATTTGTATTGTGCCGATAGAGCCATTCGACTTCTACAGATGTTTTTGTTCAATCGGTAATTGATTTTTTACCGTTAGAATATATATAAAATGACTAACGGTATGCGGTGTTTGTACCGATAGAATTTATCTAGTACTATAAATACAGGGGTATGTCTCTTCATTCTCACAGTTCATCTGGGGCTCGTAGTCCTAACCCGTAAGCTCCATGGACGGCCGGCGCACCTCTACAGGCGACCGCTGCACCTCCGCACCTCCATCGACGCCCTCTAGACTTCCGCATCCCAAGCAAGGTACGTAAATCATTCTAATCCGATTATGGCAATTATTCTGCTTTTTTTGTATCCTTCATTTTGATGTGTCTTCTTTTCAATATGATTATGATCTTTGCAGGTCCTTGGATGATGCTCATGAGGGGCAACGTATTTCACAGTTCTTCATCATAGTACGCTGCCTACGTTGGCTTGTTGGCAAAAGAAACGGTGAAGATCACCGTCGAGAGCTGGAAGGATGTGAAATGTGAGATCTTGGTTGGCTCGGTCGAGAAGATCCTTAAGCCCTGCGTGTTTTTCAAATCAGGACCTATAGAAAGCATCTTACATTTTTTTTGCATGCACCAGCTTGTGGCCAGGTGCTTACCTGCTTGGAGAAGAAGAATTGTTGTTATTTGCACAGCCATTCTACACCATCACTACACAGAACAACATCTTGGAAGGTCGGTTCTTTTTGTTAATGGAGTTGAGTTGAGTTGAGTTGATCGAGTTTGAGTCCGAGGAAATCACCAATACGTACAAATGTAAGTCGACGGCAGTTCCAGCACCTCGGGCGTCTTCGAACTGAACTCCTATGGTTAAGTCCAATGTGGTTCAGACATTTGTTGTTTTGGATGAATGGATTTGTTATGTATCAGGTCTAACTTGTAGTCGCTAGTTGCATTGTCGCAACCTGCAAAGGTTCTCTTTTATGTAAAATGTACGGGCCACTGGGTCCTCATCGTGATCTGTTAATTTCAGACGTGGCTTTTCTAATATACATCGAATGTGTGAATTGTTGTATTTGTATATTGTTGTATATTTGTGTATCATGCATTGCTAATTGGGACATGAACTTGAAAGTGTAGGGAGTATTTGTGTATTTAATTGTATTGGTTGGTAGGTGTGTATTTGTACTGCTGTTTCAGACATGTACCTGAATTTGTATTGGTGAACTGGCATGTGTATGTTTCTACCTGAATTTGTGAACTGGCATGTGTAATTTCTTTGGCAAGATGAAGTCCCGAGTACCTAAGAAAAGTATTTTTGCGTCTCCAAGTTAATCCACAAATTAGCATTTCTTGAAATATTGCTTTATCTTGTAGTTAAGATCTGTTTGATGTTACATTGGTATGATTCCTTGGATGTGAGAACTGGTGTCATGTGCGTTACAAGTACCTCCTCTAACAGTAAATACACATATTTACCGATAGAAAACACATATATTTGCTCAGTCATGCATCATCTAACGGTAAATACACAAATCTACCGATAGAAAAACTCATGTTCGTGTGTCATGCATCATCTAACGGTTAATACACATATTTACCGATAGAAAAACTCATGTACATGCTGTGTCATGCATCATCTAACGGTAAATACATATATTTACCGATAGAACAAAAACTGTACTTGTTCAGTAATGTACATTCCCTAACGGTATATGTGTGTTTTTACCGATAGAATATGTGAGAGGCAAATTACCTTAGTTAGTCTAACGGTTATTTCATGTATTTACCGTTAGAAAAAGTTCCATTATAAGGAAAACCCCACTCGACCATTGCTGAGCTGCGCTGTAATTTGTTCTGTTGCACTCTCTGTCCCTCTGTTTGTGATGAAAGTTCCACGCTCGCAGCTACACTACTAGGGTGATCAGCGCAAGCTGGAGGGAAGTTGATTGCGCCCCTCTCTTTAAGGTATGATTAATTGTCGACAGTTATCTCTCTCTCCCTCTAGATCTCCCTCCCTCTCTACTTGCAAGCTTGCTGTATTGTGTAGTTCCAATTAAGTTTGTAGCTGTAAGCTTGGGAGCTAGGTAGCTGGAAATGCGTCATGTTTTAGGAGCTAACTAGCTTGTATTGTGTAGTTAGCTAGGTTAATTAGTGTTAATTTCGTCAGGCTAGGGTTCAACACATCTGTTGTAAGAGGCTGTACATGTACATATACATAACTTAATCGGGCAGGTTTCATGCATGCATGGCTGACTCGTTAAATTTTGTTAATTGTAGATGGACAGGAAATATTGGATGTATGGAATAAAACGTACTACTTTTGAATATTTGGATGGTGTGAATGAGTTTATTAAATTTGCTGAGCAACAAAAGGAGAGGAAGGGAGAGAAAAATATGCTCTGTCCTTGTACAGATTGTATGAACTTGAAGAGGTTTAGCAGCTCTGATCAAATTAAGAGTCATTTGATTCGTCGTGGTTTTAACGCGCGATACACCCGTTGGATATGGCATGGCGAAGATCTTGAGGAAACAAGCACCACTACTACCAATCAGCAGGACTCGGATGTGGATTGCAATAATATCGATGATCATCCGAATTGTGATAATGTTTATTCCGATGTGCACGTAGATGATGATGATGATGATGACAATCTAGATGAGATGTTACGTGATGTAGAGGAAGATTACAACGAAAATGACTTCTGTAAATTTGAGAAACTGATTGCTGACTCTGAGAAGCCTCTGTTCCCTGGATGTGCAACATTTACAAAACTGTCTTCTGTGCTGAGATTATATAACTTGAAGGCAGGCAATGGTTGGAGTGATAAGAGTTTCACGGCACTATTAGATCTTCTAGCGGACATGCTTCCAGAGGGAAATGAGTTACCAAGATCTACTTACCAAGCCAAAAAACTGTTGTGTCCGTTGGGAATGGAAATCAAAAGAATACACGCATGCCCAAATGATTGTGTGTTGTACCGTAACGAGTACTCCAGTTTGCATGTTTGTCCAAGATGCGGTGCATCAAGGTATACGCGTAGGGACCGGATTGACAGTGAACGTCACGAGGTAAAGAAAGGACCTCCGGCGAAAACTGTGTGGTACTTGCCTGTGATACCTTGATTGAAGCGGCTGTTTGCAAATCCGGAAGTCGCGAAGCACTTGCGTTGGCATGCTGAAGCCCGGAAACAAGACGGAAAACTGAGACACCCAGCTAATTCTATTCAATGGAGAAACATCAACAGAACATTTGCTGAGTTCGGCGGCGAACTTAAGAATATAAGGTTCGGGCTGAGTACAGATGGTATGAACCCACATGGTAATATGAGCAGTCGGCACAGCACTTGGCCGGTTCTTTTATGCATCTACAATGTTCCTCCTTGGTTATGCATGAAGCGCAAGTACATCATGATGGCGTTACTAATCTCAGGACCCAGACAACCCGAAAATAAAATTGACGTGTTTCTAGCGCCTTTAATCGAGGACTTACAGAAATTGTGGAGCGAGGGGGTGCAGGTGTGGGATGCATACAAGAAAGAGAATTTCATCTTGCGGGCCCTGATATTTTGCACCATAAATGATTTTCCGGCCTACGGCAATTTGTCGGGGTATAGTACTAAAGGAGCCAAGGCCTGCCCTATTTGCCTAGATGAAACTGAGAGCATGTGGATGCGAAACTGCCGGAAAACAGTGTACATGGGTCACCGCAGGTTTCTTCCAGTGCTTCACACGTACCGTAAGAAGAGGAAATCATTTAACGGGAAGCCTGAGAAGGGATCAGCTCCAGTGTTTCTGACCGGTAAGGAGATTTACTTGCACGTGAAGGACATAAAAGCTGAGTTCGGTATGCATTCTAAACCTCGAGAAAAAAATGTTTGGAAGAAGAGATCGATTCTCTGGGATCTACCATACTGGGAGCACTTACAAGTTCGACATTGCATTGACGTCATGCATGTAGAGAAAAATGTCTGTGACAGTTTGATTGGTTTGTTGTTGAACATTCCAGGAAAGACAAAGGATGGTGTGAAAGCTCGTCGTGACATGGTGGAAATGGGGATAAGGACTGAGCTTGCACCTTTAGATAGTGGAAAGCGTACATACCTCCCTCCAGCCTGCTATACGTTGTCCAAGAGTGAAAAAACAGAACTCTGTCGGTGCCTGCACGGTGTTAAAGTTCCATGTGGGTACTCCGCGAACTTGAAAAAACTTGTGTCCATGAAGGACCTAAGACTAGTTGGCACGAAGTCCCACGACTGTCATGTCCTGATGTCACAAATGCTTCCCATTGCTATCAGAGGCATTCTCCCAGTTAAAGTCAGAGAGACAATCACAAACCTATGTTATTTCTTTAACGCAATATCTTGCAAGGTAAGTACGTGCACTCGTACTATAAGTTCATTACCTCCATCTGTGGAGCTTAATTAGAAGATTTTTCTGATATGAATATTTGGCGCAACTGTGTCCTCATAGGTAATTGATCCGGATGGATTGGACGCTTTGCAACGCGACGTGGCTACAACTCTTTGTCAGCTCGAGATGTATTTCCCTCCATCCTTTTTTGATGTTATGGTCCATCTAATTGTTCACCTTATCAGAGAAATTAAGTTTTGTGGACCCGTGTGCCTGCGCTACATGTATCCATTTGAGAGATTTATGGGTGTATTGAAGGGATACGTAAGGACTCGTCGTCGACCCGAGGGGAGTATCATGGAAGGTTATGCCGCCGAGGAGGTGATTGAATTTTGCATAGATTATATGGCCGGGGTTGACCCAATTGGCGTTCCTAGGTCCCGACACGAGGGTAGGCTTCAGGGAATCGGAACGATTGGATTCAAAGCTATCGTCCCCGCTCGTGATGTGTACGTAAAATCACATTTTTGGGTCTTACAACACATGACAGAGGTCTAGCCATACATACACGAGCACAAGGTAATGTTACGGTCACAGAATCCTTCGAAGTCAGACGTTTGGGTCAGCAGAGAACATAACAGGAAATTTGCTGAGTGGATCCAAGAAAGAGTCACGCGAGCTGCCGAGGGCTCCGTAAGTGAAACTGTGACATGGTTGCCTAGAGGCCCAAGATTCACTGTAGGGACTTGGCAGGGGTACGACATCAATGGGTATTCATTTTACACAAGACCTCAAGACGCCAAGAGTAGCACGCAATGTAGCGGAGTGACACTGTTTGCTATCTCCGAGGATGCCAGGTCAGTAAGGGCGCTGACTCATATTACGGTGCTATTGACGAAATATGGGAGCTCGATTACGGATTACTTAAGATTCCCCTGTTTCGATGCCAATGGGTCGAAATCCCTCGAGGTGTTCAAGTTGACAGTTACGGGTTTACTCTCGTCGATCTTGGTAGAGTCGGACACCAAGACGATCCATTCATACTTGTAAAGCAAGGCACACAGGTATTCTACATCGTTGACCCGGCCAATCCATACTTGCATGTTGTCCTCCACAGCAAGAAATGTATTGTTGGGATCGAAGATGTTGTCGACGAAGAGGAGTATAACCAATTCGATGAAATACCTCCATTTTTAGAGGACATTCAATCTATCCGTACTGAAGATATCGATGAAACAACGTATCTGTGAGATGACCACGAAGAAGGATTATGGGTTGAGAACCATTGATGATTAATTTCTATTTCAGAGATAAATGCCAAGCAAACAGCCCACAAGTTCTGCAGCAAGGTGAGGAACTTATCATTAATACATCAGGCAGTACATTTTGCTTTAGAAATTAATGATAAGCTAGTTCACAGCATTAATATATCTCAATTTTACTCCACAACATGAGTTCTAACATATACAGTACCTTTATCCTGTAAATACTTAATTCTTCCCTTCAAATAGCACTTGCAAAAATCTCATCGCAGCCTCTTGCTTCTTCAAATTAAGCTCTCCAAAAATCAATTTTTCTGACGGTATTTTGTTATTTCTACTGATAGAAAAGGACATCAGCTACTTTAATGTGTCTCAAGCACTTAAAATGTTTCGCTGCGAAAAGTTTACTTATTCTATCGGTATTATTATATTTTACCGTTAGAATAAATTCGTTAGTCTCACGGTATTTGTTGTCTGACGGTTTTTTGCTGTTTGTACCGATAGAAAAATACTCTGGCGCTTTGAATTCTCAACGGTGTCGCCATGCGTCGCCTTGGAAATTCTATAAGTACCTCGCCATGCGTCGCAGTATTTTGTTGTTTTTCTAATTCTCGAACGCTCCGACTCCTCATATTCTCTTTCACAATGGCAACCTCCATGGGATTGTCGGCCACGCCCTCCCCGGTAAGAACTCTAAATCTCCTGGGTTACCCCTGTATTGTTAATCCATGTTCACTACATTCTTGACCTATTGATTTGCACAGGGAATGGGAGCCATGGAAGACATTGGCAAAGTGAAGGCCGACTTGAGGGCCCTCCAGGAGGAGCACAAGCTCCTTACGGACAAGCACACTCAGCTACGGCTTGACCTTGACGATCTCTTCCAGCACATGAAGACGGATGGTGACAATGCTAGGGCGAGGACGAGGCGTCTTCGCGAGGAGAAGAACGCCGCGGATATGACCATCGCTGGCTGCGGTTTGACTATGAAGGATACCATAGCGAAGCTGAGGGAGGTCGCAGGCCTTCTCGATGCGGTAGTAGTTGATCCTAGGGACAACTTGTCGCTAGAGGAGTCCTGCGTCCTGGCTGCAAGTCAAACTGACTCTATTCTACGTGCAGCCAGGGCTAAGACCACCCCTTGACCTAGCATTTTGGGTTTTATTTTTTTTATAAGTGATAAAACAACAATGAATGAACAATTTCTTTTTATGTCAATTTTCCAATTTTTTGGCTATCTTCCCTCTTTCTTTATCATTCTGCAGCTTCCAAGCACGGTCTGTTTGATGTTAAATTGTGTGTACCTTTTCATTTTCTGACGGTATTTTGTTGTTTTTACCGATAGAAAAATGGCACCCAATACTATAATCTCAGGCACTTAATTAAAAAAATTTTCTAGGGAAAATTGGTCTCACGGGATTTTATTGTTTATACCGATAGAAAAAGGCATCCACTACTTCAAATATTTTTCGGGGAAATTTACTTTTTCTATCGGTATCATTTTGTTGTACCGATAGAAACAGAAATAATTCTATCGGTATTATTTTGTTTTACCGATAGAAAAGGCCATCCACTACTTTATTACTCGTACACGACCCTTGAGTTTCCCTCCAGTCGAACAGTTCCAACTTAGAGCACTGCGTCTCTTCGAGAGCGAAGAAAACCACAACCTCTGTCGTGACTACTCACTTCCTCTCTCCCACACAACGATCGCCGGCTGGACACTGGTACGCCACTGCCACCGGTTCGCCACTGCCACCGGTTCTTCTTTTCATCCTTTGCCGGCCGCTGTTGCGTTCTACACTGCCTCTCCATCACCAGCACTGATCGCCGTAAATACCCTAATTCGTCGTTCTATTTCCAGCATCTTTCTTATTTGATCCTAGTGTTTTGTACGTAGTAATTCTTTGAGTTTTGCAATTACACTAGGGTTCCCTATTGTGTTGGATTATGTACATTCCGCGGGCAATGTTGATTTAAATTAGGGTTGACATAATATGTTCCAGTGCTGTAATGAACCTATTTTGAGATTTTAACTTATTTATACTGCTGTATGTGTGATCAATTGTATGCAACTGCCATGTAATGCACATTATATGTTGGAGTTGTTCGTACACATATTCTATCGGTATCTCCTGTATTTGCTGATAGAAAATATTTCTGAACAAGTATTAAAACTTTGGATTTGGAAGGACATGAGGCATGCAATGTACTAGTTTGCTTGGGAATTTTTACTCACTTGGTATGAATATATGGCAATGTGGATGGGTCTTCGAAGTATATGTTTCAAATGCATATACATATATATATGACTTTTCCCAAACTAATAGATGTGATGAAGTCCTGATGACTTGCATACAGGTAATGCAAAAGATAACCAAGAGAGGGTGCTATAGACCATATTATTCCTTTTTTGGTTGTGACCTACTTTCTGTGCTACTTCAATATCTTTCTATTCCATTAGCATTAGGTTTGTCAGATTATGCACAGTGGCACTTAGATGCTTGTGTGCATATTTACGTGTGAAATAATAATGCTGGCCCATGAATATTAGTATAGAAAATCATTGAGAATGTTTTGTGATGACAGTGAGTAGTGGCTTATCAACAAAATTCCATATATAGAAAACATTGTTATTTTCTATCGGTATCTCACATGTTTGCCGATAGAAAAATTGTTATGTTCTTTCGGCAGATCATGTGTTTACCGATAGAAAATATTTCTGAACAGTTCAAGAAGTAATTTATTCATGTATTTCTTTTAGTATTATTTTGTTCGGACATCCCTTTTGCAGCCCTAATTAGATTCCAGTCCTGGGCTGAGTTATGGAACTCCAAGAAGAATTAATTGCCATATGTTGCCTGCTTCCTATATGAAAATATGTAGACGAAAACGCTGAGAAATAGAATCTTATCTTGTATTAATTGCATGGTAGCTTTTGTGTTTACCGATGGAAAAAATATTTAAAATAGGTCCTTTTTCTTTGTAAAATGATTTGGTTTGTGTTTCCATTAAATTTTTGATGGTTTGTTGATGGTTTTGTAGGGAAAGACATGTCGTCGTCTTCATCGGATGGTACCAGTGGTTCGACTAGGGCCAACCCCAACATAACTGAAGATGCAGCTGTTACATCCCGGCGCAAGAGGGTGGGACGAGGCGTGACGACGTTGGGCCGTTTGGCCAAACGCACGGATCTTTCTTGTGAGTTCAACCAATTTGGGAGGCCGATTGAAAGAATGCTGGGAAGTACGCGGCCTACGTTGGGCTGTTGGCGAAAGAAAGGGTGAAGATCACAGTGCAGAGCTGGAAGGACGTGACGGCGGACGAGAGGGATAGGTTGTGGGCGGAAGTGAAGGTTAAATTAACTGAAATCGCTGAACTCTTTTGTAATCACGTTCTCTTGGCTTATACTAAAGTTTAACTAACTCGTGATTAATTGTATGCATTTTTTGAAAATAGGTTAAGTGGAACATCCCCGACGATACACCTAGGACGGCCTGCTTGAAGGACATGAACGGAACATGGAAAACCTTTAAGAGCTGACTCGTCAGTAACTTCCTCGCTGCGGGGAAATCTCCTTGCGAGAAGTACCCCTTCATATCGGAGGAGGTATGGGAGGAATTCACCAAGCATAAGGGGACTGAGGAGTTCAAGGCCCTTAGCGAGAAGAATAGGGCGATCCAGAAGAGGAACGACCACCCGCATCGACTTGGATCCCGGGGCTATGCGGGGAAGGAGGAGCAGTGGAAGAAGGAAGACGAGCAAAATCCTGTCATCGACACCCCTGAGTTGCCGCTCTCTGAGATCCGGGATGAGAGGTGCAAGCGATGGTGGAGGGGGAGGGGGTCCGTGTCATCCACGGGGTCTGTGCAGTTCGCAACCCCTGGGGACGTCGACGTTGTGAGGCGAATGGTAAGTTGGCTAACCTCGTAAACTATGTGCGCACAAGTGTATATAAGGCAATTTGTCTCACAAGGTACCTTTAAATGTAACAGATCTCTTTTGAGAAGGAGGCAGTGGAGGGATTGTTTACCCTACAGAGGGAGAACGACATCCTCACCCGGGCTCTAGGAAATAAGGAGCATCCCGGGCGGACACGGGCCGTGGGAGCCATTGTGTCGTGGAAGGCCGGTTTCGCAGATGCGGCTCCACCGAGGAAGAAGGCCCGCTCCTGGAAGCAAAAGGAAGCGGAGCTCTCCGATAAGATACGGGCTGAGGTACAGGCAGAGCTCTCCAAGAAGATACGGGCTGAGGTGCAGTCTGAGGTCGCACAAATGAGGGAAGAGTTTGCACATTTGAGAGATGCATTGCTGAGCAAGAGTGCAGATGCGGAACCCCAGGGCGACGGTACCCCGCGGGGTCGGATAAGCAGTTGCGCTTCGAAGGTCCTCGCGGATCCAGTGGATCTACTTGAGGTACTGCAAGCCTTCATCTGTGCACTTAAGTTGATGCCACTCCCATTCAGTTAGAGTTGTTTTGCTAACCTGTTTTAATATTTACAAATTTGCAGAAGCCGGAGGGTTGCATCCTACTGAATCACCTAGGCGACAGGCAGGAAGTGGTTGGACACGGCTTCATATATCCGTCTGGGCCGGATGTCCCGGTCCATTGCGTACCTCTGCGGTTGGGGTTGGCAAAGGTACAGGTGGACATGGCCATGCCGGGCTACAACGATTCTTTGTTGGCAACCCCAACAGAGGAACTGCAGACACTTGCTGAGGCAGTGGGCTCCTACGTATAGTGGCCCAAGAAGTGTCTTCTAATACAACCGGTAAATCCTATACATTTTAGATTACATCCTACTCAGTACACTCAACTTGCATAATCTAAAATACGTGCTCATTAATTGAGGTGGCCTGCCGTTGGGCTACCAGGGGACTACGCCCCCAACTTGGGGCATGAGGCCCGATCTCGTGCGACCCTGGACACATCAAAGACGGCCTCGACCCCACCCAGCGCATCGACGCCTTCACCTCGGAAGAAAGCCGCCATCACCTCGCCCTTGCCTTCGAAGGTACGCGCTCAGTCCCCGGCAAAAGGCAAGGGCAAAGGCAAGGGAAAAGGGCGACCGGGACAGCCGGAGAGGTTCAGGAACGGGTTCCCACTCATGTCGGAGGCAGCTTTACACAAATTAGATCGATCAACCAGAGACCTCCACAAGTGGTACCTACACAGAGCTCGGCGCAATCTGAACTTCTTAGTTCCCTACAGGCCTGGGCAGTTCCACTATGAGCCCGGGAGTATATCCGTGGCACACGAGGATCTGTTCGACCTCTACAACTGGCGGGAGCTCGATATGTCCATCATACGGACTGGAGTCCTGTGAGTTTGCTGATGCTATGTATTGCTGTTTTCTAACTCTGTTTGATAACTCTGCATTGTTGTAGTTCATTTGAAATGTAGTAACTTTCTGTGCAATACTAATGTCGTCCTTTACATGCAGGTGCATGTACAGGCTAGCATCGGAGGCTGCGTGTGACAAGGTGGGTTTCCTTGACCCAGAGAAAATAAGCCTCACGATGCTAGAGCACGACGCCGCGCACGCTGAGCAGTACATATCCAAGGCGCTGATGGCGCAGCAGGACAGGGAGTTCATTCTGGTGCCATACCACCAAAGGTTAGTGCATTTCGTACTAATTTAACTCGATCTTGTATGTTACACCTGAGATATATTTTGAGCTAGCGGTCCTCTTTTACGTACAATGCAGGGGCCACTGGATCCTCATCGTGATCTGTCGGCCGAGGAACAAGGTGTACTACCTCGATTCGATGCGTGACAGATTATCGATCGAATATGTGGTCAAGGGGAATATGGAGGCGTAAGTAACTTATATGTTTGATTTAAATTTTCACCTCACTAGCTAATGATAATACATTAACTGGCAATACTAACTGAAATGCAGGGCTTTTGATAAATATGTGTCCGCTGGAGGGAGGCATGCCGCACCTCAGGGCTCCCTACTAGCTTGGAAAGAATATGAGGTACTCACGAGACTTTTTGTTTATGCTTAATTAGTTTATGGAAAAAATAGCTAACATGTCTTCGCATATGCAATTATCTCAGTGCCATCAGCAGCCGCAATCGTGGGAATGCGGGTTTTATGTGTTGCGCTACATGTACGACCTAGTGCAGACAAACTTTGCCCAATTCCCCCAGGTAAGCATCGATAGCTAACTCAAATTTGAAAATTGGGTGTCACGTTCTAAATTAGGAAGTTAGTTACTAAGTATTCACACATGCTTGTAGATCGCCATGTCGAAAGACTCGTACGACAATGCAAAGATTAGAGATCTTCGACAAATCTGGGCTCAATATGTCATGGAGGAAGTTGCGCCCAACCATCCGCCATGATAGTTTTCTCTTTTTCGTGTACTCTGTGCATAGACTGTTTATATACATGTGAATAAATATATATGTCAATAAATGTCCACATTGGATTGCAATTTGTATTTGTCCATATATATGTGAATAAATGTGAATAACTGTCTAATGTGTCAATCTGTTTTGTGAATTTACCCTTCTTTGCATCTGTACTGTATTGTGTATCCAATCTATAATGTATTGCATCTGTACTGTATATGTGAATGTAAATAACGTACTGTATATGTGAATGTTCTATCAGTAAATTTATTCACAACCGACAGACTACCACCACTTTTCTATCGGTAAACTCATGCACAACCGAGAGACTACTACCACTTTTTCTATCGGTAAACTAGAAATTAACCGTCAGAATAGTGTGACTTTTCCTGCCGATGAACTCATCCACAACCGAGAGACTACTGTAGTTTTTTCTATCGGTAAACTTGAAATTAACCGTTAGAAGAGTATGATTTTTCCTGCCGGTGAACTCATACACAACCAAGAGAGTACTAAGATTTTTTCTATCGGTTATCTCATTTCCAACCGAGAGAGTACTAAGCTTTTTTCTGTTGGTAAACTTGTAATTAACCGTTAGAATAGTGGTATTTTTCCCACCGCTACACGTCAAACTACGACGGGATTTCTATCGGTACACTCATAAGGTGCCGATAGAATAGTAAGCTTTTTGCTGTCGGTAATTGTAATTAACCGTTAGAATAGTGGTACTTTTCCCACTGCTAAATGTCAGACTACGACGGATTTTCTATCGGTACACTCCTAATATGCCGATAGAATTGTGAAGTTCTTCTGTCGGTTATTTACCGATAGAAAATGTTCTGTCTTGTTCTATTGTGTCTATCTCTATCGGTACGAAAACCGATAATAGAAGGGTGTTTTTTATCGATAGAAGAAAGCTTTTCTGTACTAGTGAGCCCCCGGGCACAAGCACAATGACACCGTCCCGGACGCAGGGGCGTCCCGCACCACCCGAGGCCAAAATGCCCGTGACCTTCCACGGGCATGACTCGAGCCTTCGGGCACGGGCACTGTCGACGATTCGGACTCAGAGTCCTCAGCCGAACTTATGCAAAATTTGTAATAGTGAGACCTTTCAAGATGACCCTCCGGGAAGGTATGTAGAACAATGGTGAACAGGAGCACAGAGAGGTTTATACAGGTTCGGGCCCTCGATAGTTGGAGTAATAGCCCTACGTCCTGTTAGGATTTCACTATAAGTGATAAAAGGTTACAAGATGGTAGAAAAACTCCTTCACAGGGAAAGGGTTTTTCTTATGCAAATATACAGAATAAAGCCAGGAAGGCTTGTCAGAACTATCTAATTTAGGCCGTAGACTTGGCTGTTTGAGTGGTTAAGATGTGCTGTATCTCGCTTGCTTTAGAGATGTTGATCTCTTGATCTTCCGATTCCCCTTGCTTGATGCACATTGCCACCCTCTTATACTGATCGAAAGGGTGCCATGTCGTAACTGCATCAGACAGTTTTTTAGACGGTTGGATGCGGTTTTAGAGAACCGCTCTTAACCTCCACGCAGGTTAAACACGTGTTATTCATGGATAACTGCACGTATTAACCTCCTGACGGTTGATTCTCCACGTGGAGGAATCTTCGGGATACTTGGAATATTCCCGCTATAGGGATAGCCGGACAGATGAATTCCAAGCACCGTGGTCGAGAATACTCTGACCACGGGATGTTGGCTGACCGCGCAACATCTTGGTCATTCTGTTCATGTATAGCATATGAACTCCTGACCGCGCGAAGCCTGCAACCTGATCGCGCAAAGCCTGCGACCTTGGGCTGATGCTTCTTTGAATATCTTGAGTTCGCACCGCTAGACACGTGTCTGGTTCGAATCTGTCCTGAACCAACAGTGCATTTATTTGAACTGACTCAGGTGTCAATCTTCGTCAGGCACGGTCGCTTGGGCCTGAACACAGGGGCGCCCTAGGCCATTCGGGGTGTGGGGACTCGTGTTCCTCTACAGGCTTGATCCCTCTATAGGGACCGTCTGGATATTCCCCCCAACAACAACCCCCCAGGCCCCTGGGGACACGGGGTAGCCCCAGAGGGCATGTGTAAGATCTTGCCCGGAGAGTCGATCCAATCCCCCAGGTGACGCCTCGACCCCCGCACGGTGCCTCAGTCCTTATAAATAGAAGGAAAGGGGCTGCACGGGTTCTCTCTTGTGAACCTCAGCTTGGAACCCTCTTCGTCCGGTAGCTCCATTACTCTCCCGGACACCTGGTTTCCCGGTTAAACACTTTTCTCGTTTCCCTCTCCCGGACACTTCGAATTTCCCAGTCATGGCACCAAAGGGTCGTGGAAATGCTTCAGAGTTGCCACTGAAGGAGGTGATGTTGGATTACCTCGGTCCCACTGAGTTCTCCACGAGGGACCTAGCTTCCCTCCTCGACTGGAGGTCATTCACGGACGGGGATGTCTGGATCCCCGAGCCGGAGGAGGTGAAACCCATCCCCTAGGAAGGGGAGGCGGTCGTCTTCGAGGCCTTCTTAGACACGGGCCTCCGGCTCCCGGTGCACTCATTGCTTCGGGAGTACAAGATCACTCTAAACCATCTAACCCCGAACGCTTTGGTCCGGATGGGGTATTTGTGTGGTTGTGTGAGACAGCAACCGGGGAGAAGCCCACTCTCCGGTTGCTTCGCTACTTCTATGAACCCTCGGCGAGGGGCTCACTGATTGTGAAGAATGAGCTGAAGTATGCCTTCAGCTCAGTTATACTCCAGCTGATGTCCAGATGAGTGGACAGTTACCCGGTGCAGGCCTCGTAGGATAACTGGGGGACTAGCTCCGGAGGTGGTTTTACCTTCGGGTAGGAGATCCGCAGGTGACCTATTCCCCGATGCCCTCCTCCTACTGCCGATCAACCGGGCCCCTGACTCCCGCGTGGATCTGGGGTGAATTTGAGCTCCTCAACAAGATGACGGAGGTCCAGTTCCAGAGGATGATGCGGGACTTCACGGAGGAGATGGCGCTCCTCCAGGTCGCACCCTTCGCCTGGTGGGAGGCGTCGGGATGGGTGCGACGCACCATCCACCCCAAATGCCGGTGGCCAAGCGTAAGTCCTCAGCCTTAGCCTCGGGTGAGATTCCCCAGCTTCTTCTAACCTCCTCTTTTATTTTTTTTTTTGCAGTCCGGTCTGACGACGCCGCCCGGGAGAAGGCTATGAACCTCCTCGGGCGGTACTACGAGGACGAGCACGCCCGAGTCGTGCACGTCGTAGGGGAGGGCCCCCTCGGAACCTCGTGGCGGAGGTGTTTGGGATGAGCCTCCTGGCCCGGGTCCCCCTACCCACCACAGGATCGCACAAGAGGGGGAAGAGGCAGCCGGGGGTCTGGACCCCAAGCGCGCACGGGCGAACAAAAGTCTTGTAAGACCCGACGCAACTCTCGACTCCAGCTGTGGGAGCCCCTAGGGCTACGCCGGGGAGGACTCCCACCGCCGCGCCGATGGGACTAGCCGCCTCCCCCCGCCCCCGGGGGAATATCCTCAGCTCAAAGGCGGGCCCCTCGAGGCTCTCCTAGGCCGCGATGGAGCTGGTGGTTCTGCCCGATGCTATGGGCGGGTCAGGCCACCCTGGGGGGATTAGGACCGGGAAGAATGAGGGGACCAATTCGATGAACTATGCCACGACCCCCTCCCCGGTGCACGCAACCCTAGAGGCCCCCCGGTTGCCGCAGTGCCACGCTGTGCGTTTCCGGCCAGGAGTCCCTCCTCGGATAGCATCGAGGTTGGCCCCGAAGATGGCTCTCCGGTGGGGGATCTCCCAATGGCATCGGCTCTCCTGCCACCCGAGAAGGGCAAAGGGCTCTTTGTTTGATCGGGAGTTCTAGCTCCCCGGGTGGACTTGACATCAGGCTCCTCCGACAGTGAGCCCTCAGAAGACGGCCCCGCGGCAGGGGTGGAGTTCTCTGGGCGGAGTCCTCCGAGGGGCGCCGAGAGCTCCATGGGGGACGTGGCCTTACTATCCCCAGACAAAGCACGTTGCTTCGCGCTAGGGCTCCTGAAGCCCTAGGTTTGAAGGCACGCTCAGTGGGGGTCCGTCGAGGAGTGCTATGAGGAGATAATCTCCTCTGGGCTTCAGGTGAGTGTAACGGTGAGATTCGTAGACGTAGCTCCCGGTGGCGTTCGTGCCTTAGCTCCTTTTGTTTTATATTTTTTTAGGCTATGGCCATGGCCCGGGGCCTTCTGGCACGATTCACCGACAGCCTCCGGGTTGCTGAGGAGGAGGTGGCCGCCGAGCGCTCGGAGAAGGACAAGTCGCTCGGAGAACAGGCCACGGTCTGGGCCCGGCTCGTGGCCTCGGAGGACACCATCGCCCGGCTCCAGGATGAACTATAGCCAGAGTGAGGTCTCACCCGGGAGGTGGAGGCCACGAGCGCCCGAGCCATCATTGCCGGGGGGAGGATGATTCGCTCTACCCTGGAGGAGCTCAGGGGCGACCTTGGGCTGGAGGATGATCCCGACAGGGCCTCATCCTCAATCTAGGAGGCCACGTGTTTCCATGACACGCAGGTCTCCTTGATTTCAGAGGTGGCGGACGTCTGGGCTCATGGGCTTGCGGCCCCAGTGATAGCCCTGGCATTCGCCCTCATGGAGCACCGGGGTCGGGTCGCCGATATTATCAGGGAGCTCATTCCTGGACCTTCCCAGACTTTTTTGAGTTGCGACAACCACACCTCGACGAACTGGCCGAGGTGCTTTTCAACCAGGTGGTCGGGGCACCGGAGTCATCAAGCCCGGACATGGAGCCGGCGGCGCCTTCGGCCAAGCGAGCTCCCCCTGGGGGGAACAGCGGGCAAGTATGACCCCCCCGGGCCTTAAGATAGGTTTTGTTTTTTTCTAGGGTTTTTATCCCCGATAGCTTCTTAGAAGAAGCCCCGGAAATTGTAAAAAATTCTTCGATGAAATGAAATATATGTTTTTTGCTAAGTCTCGCATCCGGTTGGTAACAAGTGTCCTAGGAAAAAAACTTCCAACGGGACGATCCTGGCCCTCGGAGGGTTTGGGGGACGTAGCCCAGGCCAAGCCCAAGCAACTTTTGCCTTACTAAGTCTTACCTCCAGTGGAGGTGCTTGTGGTCTGGCTACCAGTGCTTTCTAGGGGGTCCCCCCCTTCGGGGGAGTCGGGGGAGGCACCTCTCTCCGGGCCACGCCTATGTTGCGGTGGCGCCCGGAGTGGCACTTGGCCAACTTTGATAATTGTTGAGCCGAGTTGACTCCCCTGCGACCCGGGTCCCAGAGGGTTCCACCTCGGCGGATTCTCCTGCCGGCCGGATACCAGTATTAGCCCGAAGACGCGCTTCAGGAGGCTTTCTGGCAGGTGAGAAGCTTGTACAAGGACATCTCTCGGGAACTCTCCGAAGGCCTCCACAAATACTAGGTCATTGCTCACCAGAGGGGGTTGTCCTCTGGGGAACCCTTGTTTTTCTTTTGTCACGTTTGTTCCCACAGTCAAAATCCCAGAGAAATGTTATCATCCTGGGAACATCTTGGCCCACCGGGGGGGTTGTCACCCGTCTGATGTTGAATCAATAAAAACATTGTTTTTGTGCAACTTTTTCCTGCACGCTTGTGCTTTTCTTTGAATACATTTCCCCGGTTCCCCCCCCCCCCCATAGTGGGGAGTAAGCGCTTCGTGCTGTGGGTATGAGGTGAGGCGAAGCCCCCCGTCAAAAAGGGACCTATGTCGGGGGGGTTATGAAGCCCCCGATCGGGAGTTCCCACAACCTGACCGTGGATTTTCGCTGTCGAAGAAAACCTGACTGGGAATTTCCATGGTCGAAAACCTTGGCGGCCGCAAATTCTCGCGGTCGGAGAAAACCGGATTGGAAATTCCCACAGTCGAATAAGACCTGATTGGGATTTCCACGGTCGAAGGAGACATGACTGGGAATTTACTCGGTCGAAAACCTCTCCGTCCGTGGATTTCCACGGTCATAGCAAGCCTGACCGGGAATTCCCACAGTCAGATAAGACCTGACTGGGCATTCCCACAGTCAAAAATCTTCACAGCCATGGATTTTCCTGGTAAGATACAACTATGCTAGCTTACTGGTTGTGTACTGGGTCTTTACTGGTAGAAAGTGAGCTACTTTTGTCAATCTATCGACTATAACCCATATAGAATCATAGCCTTTTTGGGTTCTTGGCAAACCAATTATAAAATCCATTCCAATTTCATCCCATTTCCATTCAGGGGTTGGCAGGGGTTGCAGTGGTCCTGCAGGTTTTCGATGCTCTACTTTCACCCTCTGACGGGTGTCACAACAAACTACAAACTCAACAACTTCTTTCTTCATTCCTTTCCACCAAAATTGATCCTTAGGTCCTTGTACATCTTCGTACTACCTGGGTGGATAGATTAAGGGGTACAGTGAGCTTCTTGCAATATTATGTCCTTGATTTCTCTATCGCCTGGGACACAAATTCGATTGTGATCCTCATGGAGGTTGATTGTATCTCCACACTTCATATCCTCTTTCAGTTTCTAAACATTCTGATCTGTTTCTTGAGCTTTTCGAATCTGATCCTTCAACTTGCAATCTACCTTCAAAGTGGTGATGGTCCCTTGCTCAACAAACTCCAAGCTCAGCTTTTGAAAATCCTTCAGTAATTGGGGTGGCACTTCTAGGGTCTTTACTTGATTGCAGTAGGACTTTCTGCTCAAAGCATCTACCACTACGCTTGCTTTGCCGAGGTGGTAATGTATTCCAAGATCATAATCCTTAATCAATTCTAACCACCTTCGCTGCCTCATATTCAAATCTTGCTGGGTGAAGATATACTTTAGACTGTTGTGCTCAGTATAGATCTCACATCTATTTCCTAATAGATAGTGTCGCCAAATCTTCAGTGCATGAACAACGGCGGCTAATTCCAAATTATGTGTTGGGTAGTTCTCCTCATGCAGTCGCAACTGTCTTGATGCATATGCTACAACTCTTCCTTCTTGCATAAGAACGCAACCTAGTCCTTGCTTTGATGCATCACAATAGACTTCAAAGTCTTTCTTGTTGTCTGGCAACGTAAGAATAGGTGCGATCGTCAATATCTTCTTCAACTCTTCAAAGCTCTTTCACACTCCTCAGTCCAGTCGAATGGAACATCCTTCTTCAGCAGTTTGGTGAGCGGCTTAGTGATCTTGGAAAATCCTTCAACAAATCTTCGATAATAACCGGCTAGTCCAAGGAAACTTCTTACTTCAGTCACAGTTTCCGGTTGCTTCAACTCCATGATAGCTTGAGTCTTTGACGGATCCATAGATATTCCTTTTCTAGAAATGATGTGGCCTAGAAAAGAGATTTCCTTCAACCAAAAGGCACACTTATCAAATTTAGCATACAACTGATGATCTGCAAGCTTTTCTAGAACTATTCTGAGATGTTGTGCATGTTTTTCCTCTGACTCCGAAAAGATAAGAATGTCATCGACAAATATGATGACAAACTTGTCTAAGAATTCCATAAGGACTATGTTCATCAGGTTCATAAACACTGCTGGTGCAATTGTCAAACCAAATGGCACCATGGTAAACTCATGCAATCCATATCTCGTTATAAATGCGGTCTTTGGGATGTCCTCTTCATGAATCTTCAATTGATGATATCCGGACCTCAAATCAATTCTCAAAAATATCTTGGCTCCTCTGAGCTGATCAAAGAGATCGTCGATCCTTGGCAAAGGGTACTTGTTCTTGATTTTCATGTCATTCAGCCTTCTGTAGTTGACACAGAGTCGTAGACTGCCATCTTTCTTTTTGGTGTAGAGCACAGGGGCTCCCCAAGGTGAGGAACTCATCCTAATAAATCCTTTTCTTTCCAACTCTTCCACTTGTTTTCTCAACTCCTCTTGCTCTTTACTCATCATGCGTGCAAGATTTCTTGCATATGGAGCAGATCCAGGCTTTAATTCAATTGTGAACTCTATATCTCGGTCTGGTGGCATTCCAAGGAGTTCTTCGGGGAAAATTTTTGGGTATTCATTCACTATTGAGACCTTTTCAAACTCAATCCTTTCCATGCTATTCAAACTACATACTTGGCCATTCACTGTGGACCTTTCCTCGTAGAACGTGACTTGATCTCCTTCAGTGTTTGTCAAAGTGATTGCCTTCTTCTTGCAGTCCATTCGACCTTTATATTTTGCTAGCCACTCCATTCCAAGGATAACATCTAGCCCTTGAAGATCCAAAACTAGAAATTCGCTAGGAGTTCTATGTTGCCAATACTAAAGGCGATATTTCTACAGATAGATTCAACAGGCATTCTAGCCCCGGGGGATTGGATCAAGATAGGATACTCTAATGCAAATATGGGTAACTCATATCTGAGCACAAAAGATCTTGACACAAAAGAATGAGTAGCACCAGGATCAAACAATGTAATTGAAAGCTCAGAGTGGATCAAGATCCTACCAATCACGACATTGGATGCTTCTCCTGCTTCAATGGTAGATGCATAGTTGAGTCGGCCACGGCCTGCAGAGGCGCTCCTCTTCCTCTATTGTTCTGAATTCTTCCTCCTCTGCATGGCGGAACACCTCTAGCGAAGCTTTGAGTTGGAATAGGAGGTCTTGCATCTTGGGCTCGAGCAACATTGAACAGCAAGTGTTGAAGTGGACAGGTCTCCTTGTGATGTCCTTTTCTTCTGCAATGGAAGCACTCCACATTCTTCATGGGACAATCCCGGAAGAAATGATTTTCTTTGCATCCGGTACATTGCGGTGTTGTAGTTGGCGTAGGACCCTGAGGTCTCTATGGCGGTTTGAAGGTTGGTCAGAAAGTCCGCATCAGTCTTCCTCGACTAGCACTTCCTTGATAAGAGTTCAGTAAGGCCTTTCTCTTCCGGTCTTCCTCGATTACTCCTCTCCTTTCCTCCATTTTGAGCAATCGATTGATCAGAACATGAAAATCGGTAAACACATGAGATGACAGCTGGTTTTGCAGAGAGTTTTGTAGACCTTCGCAGAATTTATCGATCTTTCTCTCCTCCGTTGCAATATCTTCAGGGGCGTATCTTGCCAATTGAATGAATTCGTGTAGGTACTGTTTGACGGACTTATTTCCTTGTCTCAGATTAACGAATTCTCGGTGCTTTGCTTGAACAATGCCTTTCGGAACATAGTACTTGCGAAATTCTTCCTTGAATTCATTCCATGTAATTGAATCTCTATTGGGGTGCACAGCCTGATAATTTCCCACCAGGTGGCGGCGGGTCCAGCTAGTTGATGTGGTCCATATAGGAGTTTCTCTTCATCACTGCACCTAACTGTATTTAGCTTTCTTTCCACGTCTCTTAACCAATCGTCTGCTATGATGGGGTCTTCGGTACTTAAGAAAGTTGGATGACGTGTCTTCTGGAAATCAGTCAATTTCGCACCGATCACTAGTCCTTCAGCTTGTCTAGATGGTAAATGTTGCATTAACTGTCCTAAGATATGATTTTGCACAACCATTGCTTCCTGACAGTTTCGCTCCATCCATATTAGCACGTCGCTAATATTGTCTCCTTGTGGAATAGTGGATGACGATCCTGGTCGGTCTGGGTTAGCACGGTCTTTGATTCCTGGCATAGCTCTCGCATTGCTGAGGTTTCCTTCAGGTTCTCCTTCCTGAGGTCTTCCACGCGTATTAACCATCCTATTTAAACAGGAGGTCAAGGATATAGATGCTGATTTGGAGAGAATCACACACAGGGATACAAATAGAATACTGATATTAACTCAAGAGATAAGGATAGGATCATGCAAAATGCCTTTTCATAAATTAGCTTTTGTAGTGTACATAGCTTTTTGGCCTTATTGGGCTTACAGATTTCATCTAACAACCAGCATACAAGCATGCATTAACCATAACTGAGAACAGCTACTACAACAAAAGATCTAACGTCAGCTGGGTCAGGCACAAAAAGCTAAGCCAAGGGAAGTCTGGGATCACTCGTCGGCATTGGAATAACCACAAGGCTCTACTTCCTCGGGATCCTCCTCCTGGTCATCATCCGCGTCCATCGGATCCAACTCCAAGTCATCGTCCTCATCAATGTCATTGTCGATTTCACCAATCTCCTTTCCTTTTCCATTGGGGATCTCCTTCTTTTCTGCGATGCTGGGAAGCTCGGGTGCATGATAGTTGATAACAATGCCGCGCGACGAAGGTGTGAAACCACTAAGGTACTCCTTCAAGTTTCCCACTCTCTTGCGAGCGGTAATCCTTAGTCTTGGACGGCTTCTCTTGATAGCAAATTCTGAAACATCGTGGTCCTGCTCTCCACTTGACCCGACTAACTCTTGAATCCGCTTCTCCTTTTCTTGGAGACTTGCACGGGTCTTCGCAAGGATGCCTTCAAGATAATGGTGGTCATCACGAGCACGCTCATACTTATGAAGTAGGCGAGTATATCCTGTCTCCAAAGCATGAACAACGTCTTGGGTCTTTCTCCAAATGGCATCCTCTCGATCGTTGGATGGAAGAACGACCCGATGCTCTGATCTGGGAACCTGATAGGGCATGAAGCAATAGGGGGAATCCAAAAGGTAATCACTGTATAACTGCCGGATGGTACCTACTGCACGACGGGTAGCATCAAGGATGGCATCATCCTCTCCTACTCTGCGGGCCTCGTGTCTCGCTGAACCTCTCCCATGCTCAGGGATCTCGTAGACTATCACCGAAGCACGGTAACCATACGATCATCCATTGACCTCGTCCTGCTGAACGCAGTATACTGTCCTCTAGCTACCTCTCGTACTAAGGAACGGTAGCATCATCCACAGGAGTAGTGCCCACGATCCAAGCTGGCCACCATGAATGAATTCCCTGCCGGAAGCCATCTGGGGAGACAGAATGTAAAAGCACCTAAGAGTTAAAACAAAATATAAAACCTTTTTCAAATAATCGAAAATAACTTACATAATATATTTTTCTTAGACAAATTATATTTTCACAATTAAACCTAGTCAAATAACTAGCGATCTTTCAGCTTCTAGGGACGCCAAGGTCTATCTAAGGGTCATGACCTACAGTCGAGCCTTTGCTCTGATAGCAAGTTCTGTGGGACCCTCATTTGAGGAATCCGATGGCAACCACCCAGGTGGGTTGCACTCAGAATGATACATCGCAAGCTCACAACAACAAAATACATTATATTGCAATGCAAATAATTAAAACAAGTACCGGTCACAAGGACCAATATGACAATATTATAGCACCAAAATGACGCAATTTAATGTTGATACAAAATTAAGGAGTTTTCTTCGACACAAAGGTCAGCACAAAACAGAACAACAACAAGCAATAAGACTACGACGATCTTCATCTTCATTGGCAGCGGTGATACATGGGCTTCTTCCACATCGAACTCCACTTGGTGAGTGACCCCCTAGTAAGCTGAATCTTCGGGGATGGCTCCTTCCTCCTCATTGGGTTCAAGACCATAGGAGTCGGGATCAACGAATCCTTCCTCTAAATTTGTTTGCAAAAGCAAGGGTGAGCACGTTGTCCACATGGTGCTCAACAAGTCTCAATTTAAGAATGCAGGTATATAGATGAGGGGAATTTCCAAGAGATGGGATCTTTGGTTTATAAATAACGATAGAATAGATTTTCACTCTAAGGTTTTGAGGAAAGGTTTTGCTTTCAAAAAGCGAGATTTTAAAATCCTAAACTAGACTTTTAGAAGATGTTATGCGTGGTGGTCTTCCATGAGTCACGACTTTCATCAATATTATGAAAATCTTTCAAAGGCTACTTGTGCTGCATCGACGTGGATAGAATCCACCGCGCGCAGACTCCATGACCTTGGAGCTCAGAGTATCCAATACTTTTTGAAACTTTGCAAAGGTGTACCACTTTAATCCACCGATCAATCAGCTTTCAAGTCGGTACCTCTCCATGCGACTTTTATGCATGTGACAAGGCCGAGATCACACAACAGTTTGCAATCCCAGCATTAACAATTCCTTGCCCAGTAAATAGACATTTCAGTCCTCATTACCGTTGTGGGTACTCCGCACAGCCAATTCTACCTAGCCTTGGCCTATGGTCCTGTGATTCACATAGCCTGTGGATTCAACCGCACACTACTCAGAATCCAGGCGTAGGGCGCCTTCCTTCAATACTCCTGACTCACTCATTAGCTCACACCGCTCGTGGCCCTCTGTGGCCCACTAGTTTCCTCTTGAGAAATCGGACCAACAACCATTGCAGGGAAAAGCTAATACTGGGAAAACTACTATTTGCGCCCGTCCCATACCAGGCAAGTGGTTAGTACATTTTTCATGCCGCATAGAAGTACAACATAAGGTTCTTGTCCTTATGAATCTCTAGTGAGGAGCCATTCACATTCCCGATGTGCACACAGCACCAACCATTCAAACCATCCTCACTATTGATTCTAATTACATTTTCTTTCACAAAAGAGGTTTTAAGCACACATTTCATACACATGACCATTTAGCACTTAACACATATATTTAAGCATGAGCATAGTCTAAGCATGATATCCTAGGGTGACAAGGGTGCATGAGATATATGAACATGAGGGGCTTTACAAGGAATTAGGTCATATCTATTCATATTCTTCCAACATAGCACTTAATTTGAATATACAACATGCATATAGTTAAAACAGAAATTAACCTAGTTTACTCAAAATACTGGGGGAGACATGATCAAAGGGGTAGAGACTTGCCTTGCAATGAGGGGTCTGATTGCTCTAAGGGATCTTCGAAGACTTGTACTACTTCTTCCACTTCTTGCTATATTCTTGCACGCAAGACACAGTACGACACAAAAGCATACAGAAATTATATGTATATAATATAGGCATGCAAGCGAGATGATCTGGTTGGGAATGGTCTTGACAGGGAGAAGACACTCAGGGTTAGGCTAAGAGCACAAGGGTTGCCTCAGACACAGTGAATGTCTGCTGGCCGACATTCGGTTCACTACCTGACTATGTCAGTGAGTGGCATTGCGTTAATCTGGGGCTCTCGAAAAGTCAAAACAAGATTAAACTAGGGCGTTAGGTGTCAAACACAGTGAGGGGGCTGATTGACAATTTAGTTTTTGCAGAAAAGTCCAGGGAAACAATGAAATTGCATAAAGAACCCTGGCACAGAGAGAATCATATGTGATAAGGGACCAACCTCCTGTTGAGCCAAGGATGGCCCAATCTTTCACGGTACAACGACGATAGCTTGATGGTACTCGCACTTGAACAGCAAAAGAGCCGATCAAGAAGCAAGGAAACGGTTGCACAAACCGCGATCAGCACTACAACGCGAATTGAGTGTGGGAATCATATACATTCTGTGGACAATCACAAGAATCTATACGTTTTTGACTTGCACCAACAATAACAAACCCAAGAACGGGAAGAACTTAACATGAACACATGGTATTTGCTCCACAAACAACCATGGCTTCTGCTGTATATTTCTGAAATTAAACTCTGATCTCCAAACAGATGGAATACATAGATATTCATACTAGGAACATCCCTCCTAGTTTAGGTGTGAAACCAAACAAGATACTAAAGGGGTTTTCTTGGGTAGATAAGAGGTTTAAATCCTTGGAAGTTGGTCAGCAACATATGGTCTCGCGCAGCTCTTGACAGCCTGTGCAACTCCAACCAAAACAGTCATTACTCCCACCTCAGAACTCCAAATCACACATGGTTTGATGCGTTGGAAACTAGACTTCAGTATCCTTCCATTGATGTGGCCCACGACCATGTTTCTGGTCCTTATTAGCACCAGCATCACGATCAAATGGATGGACAGATTTGAGTGGGTCTCCCTTGCACATGTAACTCTCCTTCCATGCTAACGGATTGCTGTCAATAATGCTAACAAATATGGATCCAATTAGAATTCCCTCCTGAGCTGGCATATCTCCAAATAAAATGGATATTACTCCTTGTGGATGCATGGCCATGTCACCTTTCTTCTCTCAAATATTTGTATTGCAATTCTCAGCCCGTAGCACATTATGAACACAACTTGCATCGGCCTTGTGACTCCTTTGCACTATAGCAGCAGCAAAACAAGTAGTGTGATCATTTGGAGACTTGGAGTCATGAGAAGATACAGCAACAGAGGATATATCCGCATCATCCCCTCCCCTTTTAAGCGAAACCGTCCTCGGTTTCGAGTTGTTCTTCAAAATACTCTTTGGCTTAGTGAGGATATCACAATGAATATCATCCACACTTTTGGACAGCAAAGAAACAAACACTCCTCTATGCATTAATGCGTAGCGATTAGTTCTCCCTTGGTGTGTAGCATTCCGATCAAATTGCCATGGACGCCCCAAAAGAATAGAACTAACATGCATTGGAACAACATCACATTCCACCTTGTCTTCATATCCATCAATAGAAAATGGAACATGCACCTTATGGGTTACCTTGAGCTTACCAACATTATGAAGCCACTTCATGTAGTATGGCTTTGGATGACGTTGTGTGGTCAATTTCAGGGCATCAACCACATCCTTGCTGATCACATTGTTGTAGCTCCCTCCATCTATCACAAGCTTACACCGTTTGCCCTTGATCTTGCATTCGGTTTGGAAAACAACACGTCTCTGTCCCTTCTCCACAAGAGGTGCACTACCATGGTCCACTTTTTGAGCCATCAAACATTGTCCATCTTCAGGGTCACAATGAACCACATCATCTTGTTCTTCACCGCTCATATCTGATTTCTCACTTGCATCACTCTCTGAAACATACTTTCCATCGATGGTGAGCATCACCGCCTTCACATTTGGGCAATCTTTCATCATGTGCCCCCTGCCCTTGCACTTGAAGCACTCGATATTCCAAGTTCTAGTGGTAGAGAACGCACTAGAATCAGCTTTGGAAGAATCCTTGCTTGTTGTCCCTACTGCTCTTGATGCTTCTTTTGGAGATGATCCAACTGGTTTTGATGATGCAACCGGCATAGAAGAAGAACCACCTTCACCACCATGCTGCGATGAGCGCCGCCAACCACTAGAAGTACCACGACCATGATGCACAACAGATTTGTGATCGTCCTTCAACCACAGTTCAGCACGCTGTGCTTGATGAAGTAGCTCTTGTACGGTGTTGAATGGCATCAAATCAACACGGTTTCGCACATCCTCATTCAGCCCTTCAAAGAACCTTGTCATGGTGGCATTCGCGGACTCACGAATAGCTGTACGGATCATGAGTATTTGCATCTCTTGATAGTACGCATCCACAGATTTATCACCTTGATAAAGCCGTCTCAACTTTGTGTGCAGCGTTCGAGTGTAGTACGCTGGTACAAAGCAAGAACGCATGATCCTCTTCATCTCCTCCCAAGTATATGGACGCTCCCCTGCACAATTCAATTGATCCCTCCAAATAATAGCATATTCGGTGAACTCAATCGAAGCAATACGAACCTTCTTTTCTTCAGAGTACCGATGATTATCAAAAATTTGATTGACTCGAATCTCCCACTCCAAATATTCCTCCGGATCAGCACTCCCCTTGAACTTCGGTATGGTGATTCTTACTCTACCAATACCATCCTCCTCACGATCAGCACCTCCCCTACGAACTCTATCATGTACAACACCTCGACGGTCATTGCGATTACGTCGATTAGGACGAAAATCAGCACGAGCTTCAGATATGTTGTCCTCCAAATCAGTCCCATAGTCCCGATCATCACTGCCATGTGAGCTAGCACGACGACCTCGAACACGTGCTCGATGCCCCGGCACGCCATCTCCTCGTTGTGGCAGTAGCATCTCCTCCAAACGCCTAAGAGTGGCGTTCACATCATTGAACCCATCCATGATGCGGATGTCCATCGCGTTCATCTCACGACGAAGACGATTCTCCCACTGGTTGTAGAAGACCGACGCGGCCTCAAATTGAGCACGCGTAGCAGGGGGAAGAGCAGGGTTGATGGGCAGCTGCTCCTCCTCAACTTCATCATGATTAGATCCATGATTGCTTGCCGCCGACATCGTTGCAAGCAAATCTGAAATCAGCAACAAGAACTACACGTACCGTGATCATCGAAGGCTCTGATACCAGATGATAAGGGACCAACCTCCTGTTGAGCCAAGGATGGCCCGATCTTTCACGGTACAACGAAGATAGCTTGATGGTACTCGCACTCGAACAGCAAAAGAGCTGATCAAGAAGCAAGGAACCGGTCACACAAACCGCGATCAGCACTAGAACACGAATTGAGTGTGGGAATCGTATAGATTATGTGGACAATCACAAGAATCTATACGTTCTTGACTTGCACCAACAATAACAAACCCAAGAACGGGAAGAACTTAACATGAACACATGGTATTTGCTCCACAAACAACCATGGCTTCTGCTGTCTATTTCTGAAATTAAACTCTGATCTCCAAACAGATGGAATACATAGATATTCATACTAGGAACATCCCTCCTAGTTTAGGTGTGAAACCAAACAAGATACTAAAGGGGTTTTCTTGGGTAGATAAGAGGTTTAAAGCCTTGGAAGTTGGTCAGCAACATATGGTCTCGCGCAGCTCTTGACAGCCTGTGCAACTCCCACCAAAACAGTCATTACTCCCACCTCAGAACTCCAAATCACACATGGTTTGATGCGTTGAAAACTAGACTTCAGTATCCTTCCATTGATGTGGCCCACGACCATGTTTCTGGTCATTATTAGCACCAGCATCACGATCAAATGGATGGACATATTTGAGTGGGTCTCCCTTGCACATGTAACTCTCCTTCCATGCTAACGGATTGCTGTCAATAATGCTAACAAATATGGATCCAATTAGAATTCCCTCCTGAGGTGGCATATCTCCAAATAAAATGGATATTACTCCTTGTGGATGCATGGCCATGTCACCTTTCTTCTCTCCAATATTTGTATTGCAATTCTCAGCCCATAGCACATTATGAACACAACTTGCATCGGCCTTGTGACTCCTTTGCACTATAGCAGCAGCAAAACAAGTAGTTTGATCATTTGGAGACTTGGAGTCATGAGAAGCTATAGCAACAGAGGATATATCCGCATCAGTATGCTAGTGCACTGTTGAGTCTAGGGCACGCGCGTCTGGATGATCCACGCATGCGCTACTTCACCAAATTTGTCAGCCACGTAGGCGAGGTAGAAAGGGTGCTGCTGACAAGGTTAATCGGAAAATGGTGGCTTGACGGCGGTGAACAGCGAGTTTTATGTCGTCGGCCGCTGGGACAGAAGATGGGCTACGGTGACAGGGCACAGGGGTCGATGATTCTCAAAATTGGTTGAGGGGTTTTGATTCTCGGACGATGTAGATGATGCTGAACAAGGGAATCAAACTTTGGTGGTGGATAGGGGCTCGTCGGTGTGATTGTTGTACTTGAAGACGACGGCTGAGACGGCGCTGCTGGTTCAAGGCAATGCCGGGCAATTGGCCTCGGCTACACAGTCCACGGGACAAGGGGGGTGTAGGTAAGGTCGGTTTGATTGGGGACTCAACAAGGTGTGCCGGCAACGTGAGACGTCCACGGCGGCGTGGGAAGGAATGAAAAACTTCAACTAGGGCTAATTTTAAATTTGGACAGAGCAGGCTTGCTCAACTGGCTTTGGGGATCAAATAATTCTACTGGAGGGAGGGCTAATTTGGACGGGAACAGGGCAATTTAGAACATCGGCTATTGCCGGCAGTGAAGTCCACCAGAGATCAATTGAATGCTACTGAACAGAAAGATAGATGCTAGGAGCATATCAGTGCAGCTAGACGGAGAAATGGAGTAGTGGCGAGCTCTAGCGTCGTTCCTCTCCTCTGCGGCTTGCTGGAGAAGAAGAAGAAGAAAATGGCAGAAGCTGGGACTTAGCGAGTTTCTGGGTGGTGTGAAGACAGCTCTGGGTGAGGGGGCTTCAATAGGCGAGGCTGGCACTCTCTCGAGACTTGAAGCAAATCGGGAGGATATCAAATTGACTGGTGACAGTGGCGATGATAGAGATGGCGTGCAGCGGCGACAGGACGGCTGCAGCAGCTGCCACGGCTTTGTCAGCTGGGAGATGGCGTTCACACAAGCTCTTGGTTGGCGCAAAGGCGAAGTGATGGCCGGCCTCGGCATGTCAACGGTGTGGCGAAAAAGCTCTGATGGTGGCAGGCACGCGCGTGCACGGGACGAGACGATGCCGCAGCTGCTGGTCGTCGTGGTCGTTGCCAAGGTGGCTTGCTCTGATGCGACACGTGCGCGACACGCAGACACTTCGGACACGAGCACTGGCAAAGCGAATGCTGGCCGGTAGCGAAGATCGCAGCGGCGCCACTGGTCGAAGGCAGTTGGCCGAACCATGGTCAAAACAGAAGGGCGCTCTAGTCGAAAAGGGGCTGGATTGTAATTTCTAAAACTTGGTTTTAGGACCAAATGTAAATCTGGCAAAATACTTGGATTTGGCTTAAACTAATTTCACCAGCTAGGCTCACTAAATTCAACAAGTAGGTCTGTAAGGATAGATGACATAATCTGGTGTTTTTGATCAGGTTTTGAGCAAAACGAAAACAGGGTAGTTAGGGTAATTAGAGTCTGGATTTTGATGAGGCCAGAATCTGAGATCTAGGATGAGGTTTTGAGATTCTCTCAGAAGAAGATTTTGTTCAGAATAGCAATTGGGAGATATTCCCTGAATTAGATAAGATTTAGAGCTGATTTGTGGCTTTTAGACTTTTCAGGCTTTAGGGAAAATCTAAAAAGCATCAATCTGAAATACTTTTGGACTGAAATGCGAAAATGGTCTGAATGGTGGAGTTCTGCTGCCAACTTTTTAATTAAGGTAGTGGCATACCCTGGATCATAATTCTGAGATAAATAATCTAGAATAGGCCAAGGTTTGGGGATTGATCTAGGGTTCAATCTGAGATAGGGTCGAGACATCCAAGGAATCCAATGGAGATGCACTGATTGGCATACTAAAGGGGTGGCAAAATCTAGGGTGTTACAGTGGATTTTCGCGGTTGAAGAAAACCTGACCTAGAATTCCCACGGTCGAAAGAGATGTGACCGGGAATTTCCACGGTCGAAAAACTCTCTAGCCGTGGATTTTCGCGGTCAAGTAGAACCCGGTCGAGACTTCCCTCGGTCGGATAAGACCTAACCGGGGATTCCCACCGTCAAAAAAGAGATGTGACCAGGAATTTCCACGGTCAAGCAAGACCTGACCTGGGATTCCCATGATCGAAAATGATGTGATTGGGAATTTCCACGGTCGAAAACTTCTCTGGCCATGGATTTTAGCGGTTGAGGAGGACCGGACAGGAACTTCCACGATTGGAGAACTTGGCGGCCGTGGACTTTCGTAGTCGAAGAAAACCTAACTGGGAATTCCCACGATCGAAAGAGATGTGACCGGGAATTTCCACGGTTGAAAACCTCTCTGGCCGTAGATTTTTGTGGTCGAGGAGAACCTAGTCGGGAATTCCCATGGTCAAATAAGACCTGACCGGAGATGGACACAATCAAAAGTGATGTGACCTGGAATTTCCACGGTCGAGTAAGACCTAACCGGGGATTCCCACAGTTGAAAAAGATGTGTTGGGGGAAATCTCTGTCCAATCAATCCTGGTGAATTAGCCTGGGCAGAAAGGTCCCAGTGACCTCATCGCAGACGCAGCCGTTGGCCCGAGGACAAGGCCCCTGGTGACCTATGTAACACCCCTGTTTTTCCCAACCCTAGCCTGCCTTGACTATCTGCATATCAGGATGAGATCTTGGTAATGCCAGAGTGTTACTCTAAAAAGTTGGCAGCCAAACTCCTTCATTCAAGTCATTTTCGCAGATCAGTCCAAAAGATTCACAAATTAGTCCTTTTCAGATATCTGAGGAACCCCAAAAAGGCTAAAAGTCACAGATCATTTCCAAATCATGATTTGATTCAGTGAACATCTTCCCTTCACTATTCTGGACATTTTTCCCTTCTGGAAGAATTTCCAAATCTCTCCCGAAACCCTAGTTTCAGCCTTGTCAAATTTCTAAAATCCAGATTAGCCTAATTACCCTGTTTTCAGTTCATCTCAAAACTTGCCTAAATCTCCAAAATTTTGTCATCCCTAGCTGCCGATCAATATCTTAGACCTTGTGGATTAATTTAGCAAAGTCAAAACTCTTTCTACCTAAGCCAAATGCCAGATTTACAGATTGGTCCCTAGAATCAAGAATCAGTAATTGCAAATCAGCCCGCCTATTCTTTTTCTGCTGTTTTCGACCAGCGCCTGGTCGTGCCCTCGACCAGTGCATTTCGCCGGAGCAGCGCTTCGACACCTTCTCCACTCACTTCTACACTCGTTTCCCACAGACTCCTCCTCACCATCCTCCCGATGATGATGGTCCAGCTGATACTTAGCTTTTTATGGCAATTGATGCCAAAGGGGGAGAGAGAAGAGAGTAGAAGAGTAGGAGAGAGATGAACCTTAAATGTAAATAAAAACTCTTGGATGAAAGAACTTTTGGTGTATAGAAGTTTTATTTTAACTTGTTTAATTGAATGTCTTATTTGTGATACTTCATGATTCTATAGTGGATGAATTGAGATTGCATCTTATTCACATGCTTGAACTCCATTAAAATGCCAAAATTCTCTTATTCATACATTTAGGGGGAGTGTCTTATTCTTCAATGCTTATTGTAAAATTCTCTTTATGCCTAAAACTCTTTCATCTACTCTTTATGTTGTCATCAATTACCAAAAAGGGGGAGATTGTAGCTTCTAGGCCCCTATAGAGTGTTTTAATAATTAATGACAACTACAAATGCTATACTAACGTTACCTGCCTAGTTGTGTCAAGAAGATACTTAAAAGACAGGTTAATGAAAGGCAAAGAAAGAGCATCATGATGAAGAAAGGGCATTGATCAAAAGGGCAAAGGTACGAAATAGGATCTTTTCCATTTTTACCGGTCTAAGGTGATTAGAGAAGAATTTTGACCGGATTTTAGGATAGTTGCCGTACTATTAAGAGGAGCATGTGGTGTATCACAAAATACTTCATCTATGTGCCACAAATCATAAAATCAACTTGCATTGCATACTAGAAGGTCACATCTTTTGAGAATGCTTTTTCAGCTCATTTCTGTCTCAGTTGGTCTGACCGTTTGTTAGGCCGGTCTGACCGAGAAATCGGTCTGACCGAGTTGTAAACTACGGTCTGACCGATTGGCCGGTCTGTCCGTAGTAGAGACCAAGGTCAGACTCCTGGAACCTCTTGTTTTATCCTTCTGGTATTTTGAGCTATTACGGTCTGACCGTTTGTTAGACCGGTCTGACCGCGAAATCAGTCTGACCATGTTTTTAAACTGCGGTCTGACCGTTTGGCCGGTCTGTCCGTATATATCGGCCTGACCGTATAAGGTGTCCAGAAACTATGTCGTCTCTGGACAGTTTCACGGTCTGACCGAAATATACGCGGGTCTGACCGTATGTGTGCCTGACAAGGGCAGTTGAGCATTTATTGCGCCTGTTTAATGCCGTTGCAATTGCGGCGGTCTGACCGAGCTTATGCCTGTGGTCTGACCGCCAGGTGATCTTTTTCTCCCAACGGCCTGTAACGGCTATATTAATTGTGGGGGGTATATATACTCCCATGCACGGCCCTGTTCAGTACTTTTGGCATAATCTTGAGCATTGTCATCATCCTTGAGAGTCTAAGCTAGTTTCATACACTCTAGGGTTCAAATTCTCAAATTTGTGAGAGTGTGCAATTGAGATCTTCTAGTGCATTGCATTTAGATCATTGAATCAATCGTGTGGCACTAGAAGAAGGCAAAGTGATCATCACCGGCTTGTTACTCTTGGAGTTTGCCGGCTCCTATATGGCTAGGAGAAAGGTTTTGAAGAGCTCTTCAAGGAAGATTGTGAAGAAGCTTAAAAATGTCTTGTGAAAGGTTGAGCACGCCTTGCCGGAGCGGTAAAGTGCATCCTTAGTGAAATCGAGGTTTGGATAACTCATCACACTAGTCCGGCTCAAGATCTAGGTCACTTCTCGAGAGAAGGTTGACTAGATAGAGGAGCGGTTAGAGAATTGAGTTTGCCTCAACGTGGATTAGGGGTGATCGGCAAATCACCGAGACCACGGGATATGTCCTTGTGTTGAAATTGTTCATTGTTCATCTTGTGTTACTTAAATTGCTTTCTTTTACTACAAATTGTTTGATTTATTGTAATTTGCTAAAATCGCCTATTCACCCCCCCTCTAGTTGATATCCTAGATCCTTTTCAATTGGTATCAGAGCAAGGACTCCTTTTTAGAGGATTTAACCATCCCGGAGTAGGATAAAGATGGCTAGTGAGGGTCGGATCAATATTGGTAAACCACCACTCTTTGATGGATCTAACTATACTTATTGGAAAACTAGAATGATGGTCTATCTTAAAGCCATGGGTGGAAAGATTTGGAAAGTGGTGGATGAGGGGTTTGCAATTCTTGATGATGATGACATGACCAACTTAGATAGAGATAATGTCTTAGCAAATGCTCAAGCCATGAATGTTCTTTATAGTGCTCTAAATCTAGGTGAATTTAATAGAATTTGTAAACTTGAAACGGCCCATGATATTTGGAGAAATCTTATGGATATTCATGAAGGAACCTCGATGGTCAAGGATGCTAAACTATTTATCCATAAGGGCCAATTTGAAAAGTTTGCCATGTTGCCCAATGAAGATGTATCGGAGATGTTTAACCGATTAAATAACATCGTAAATGAGTTAAAAGGGCTTGGTATGGATGTCACAAACGTGGAGTTTTGTCATAAGTTTCTTAGAGCTTTACCTTCTAAATATGATACAATTGTAACCTTACTTGTGCGTTCGAACTTGAAGAGTGTGACTCCGTTGGAAGTCTTGAGTGAGATTCTCACTCATGATATATTCAAGAAGTATCAAGAAGAAGTGAAAGATGAGGCTTCCGACTCCAAGAAGAAGAACATTGCACTCAAAGCTCAAGTCTCCAAAAGGGAAGACAATGAAGAGGAAAGTGATGAGAGAGACATCGATGAGGAAATGGCTCTCTTCGTGAGAAAATTCAAGCGGTTCATGAAGAAAAGATATCAAGGGAAATCTTTCAAGAAAGGACAAACATCCAAGAGGAACCCATTTGAAGAGAGAAGATGTTTTGAGTGCGGTGAAAAGGGTCACATCTCCACACAATGCAAAAATAAGGAAGAAGAAAAATCAATGAAGAAGAAGAAATACGAGAAGGAAGGAGAAAGCAAGAAAAAGGTTTTCAAGAAATATTATAAGAAGAAGGATGGGCAAGCTTGCTTCATTGAGTGGGATTCGGATGCTTCAAGTTCCGATTCCGATGATGAGGATGAAGCGTCACCCAAAGGACTTGCCGGAGTAGCTATCAAGGAAGCTCCATCTCTATTCTCCACTCCTCATTGCCTCATGGCTAAAGGAGAATCAAAGGTATCTTGTGATGAAAATGAATATACTTATGATGACCTAGTTGAGATGATCACTGATTTTGATGACTATATGAGTAAGGAAAAAGAAAAATTCAAGGAATTGAAGAAGAGATACAAAGCTCTTCAAAATTCCTATGAGGAGCTAAACACATCTCATGAGAGTCTCAAAGAAACTCATGAGATGCTCAAGGAAGCTCATGACTCTCTAATTACTCATAAAGCCAACAAATCGAGTAATGACATAGGCATCACTTGCAATATGTTGAATGATTTGCCCATGATGTCTACTTCTAGCATATCTACTTCTTGTGAAGACTTAAATGAATTCCCTACTAGACCTAAAATTGAAGATAATGTGCTTAGTCTTGAAAACAACGAACTTAAAGAATAAATTGAAAAACTAACCAATGACCTAGCAAAATGCTATGTAGGAGAATCAAAATTAAGACATCTTCTAGATAGTCAAAGATTTTCCTTAAGAAAAGAAGGACTAGGTTTCATTCCCAAAAAGGGTAAACATGCTTTTGTTCCAACTAAAACCGTTTTTGTAAAAGAAAAGGGATATTGTAACAAATGTAAAAGTTTAGGTCACATTGAAAAGAATTGTCATGCTAACAAAATCATTTCATCTTCTATATTCAATTCTTGCTATGTATTGAAGAAAATGACAAATGGCGATGTTAAAGCCAAATTTGTTGGAACCCCGATCATTGGTGCCAAAAAGAAAGCCATTTGGGTCCCAAAATCCTTGGTAACTAACCTCCAAGGACCCAAAAAGGTTTGGGTACCTAAAAGGACCTAACTTTGTTTTGTAGGTAAATTACAAGGCGGGAGGACAACATTGGGTGCTCGATAGTGGATGCACTCAACACATGACCGGTAATCACAACATGTTCTCCTCACTAAATAACAAAGGTGCGGAATATGACAAGATCACGTTTGGAGACAATAGTAAAGGAAAGGTAAAAGGTTTAGGTAAAATTGCCATCTCAAACGACCTCTCCATATCTAATGTATTGCTTGTTGAATCTCTAAACTTCAACCTCTTATCCGTAGCTCAACTTTGTGATCTTGGATTCATATGTGCATTTTATCCAAAAGAAGTAATTATCACTAGCATTGATGATAATAAGTTGATTTTCAAAGGTTTTAGACATGGCAACCTCTATTTAGTTGATTTCAATTCAAATGATACTAATCTTGGTACATGCTTGTTTACAAAATCTTCCAAAGGTTGGCTATGGCATAGAAGGCTTGGGCATGTTGGAATGAAACAACTAAATAGACTAGTTAAACATGATTTGGTTGTTGGACTAAAAGATGTAAAGTTTGAAAAAGACAAATTATGTAGTGCTTGCCAAGCCGGAAAACAAGTTGCCAACTCACATCCAACTAAAAGCACAATGTCAACTTCGAGTCCACTTGAATTATTGCATATGGATTTATTTGGACCAACTTCTTTTGTGAGCATTGGTGGCAATAGTTATTGCCTTGTCGTTGTAGATGATTTTTCTAGATATACATGGATATTCTTTTTGCATGATAAGTCAATTGTGTTTAACACTTTCAAAAGCTTTGCTCAAAGGGCCGAAAATGAATTTAGCTTCAAGATCAAGAAAGTGAGAAGTGACAACGGCTCCGAATTCAAGAACACCAAGGTTGAAAATTGGTGTGATGATAAAGGCATCAAACATGAGTTTTCGGCCAAGTATACACCGGAGCAAAATGGAGTAGTCGAACGAAAGAACCGGACATTGATAGATATGGCAAGGTCTATGCTTTCGGAGTACAATGTTTCGGACACCTTTTGGGCCGAAGCAATCAACACCGCGTGCCATGCATCAAATCGTCTTTATTGTCATCGACTACTAAAGAAAACTCCTTATGAGCTTATCATTGGAAGGAAGCCAAACATTTCCTACTTCCATGTGTTTGGGTGTAAGTGCTATATCTTGCAGAAAGGTACACGCTTATCTAAATTTCAAAGTAAATGTGATGTAGGATTTTTGTTAGGATACTCATCAAATAGCAAAGCATATCGTGTCTACAACCAAAACTCCGGTTTGGTTGAGGAGACACATGATGTTGAATTTGATGAGACTAATGGCTCTCAAGAGGAGCAAGAAAATTTGGATGATGTAGGTAATGAAGGGTTGAGAGTGGCAATGAAGAACATGACCATTGGGGATGTCAAGCCTAAAGAAGATAGTGATCAAGATGAAGATTCATCCACTCATGCTATCCCCTCTTCATCAACTCCTCAACACGAAGATCAAATAGTTGAAGTGGTCAATATGGAAGACTCCTCTCAACAACAACCGGAAGTACCTTCTACCTCTACTTCACAAATCCCGGTTGACCATCCAAGAATTCATCACTCAATTTCCAAAGATCACCCCGTCGATCAAATTGTTGGTGACTTGTGTAAGGGTGTTCAAACTCGTTCTCGTCTTGCTTCATTTTGTGAAAATTACTCTTTTGTTTCCTCCCTTGAGCCCACACTTGTAGATGAAGCTTTAAAAGATCCGGATTGGGTGAATGCTATGCATGAAGAATTAAACAACTTCACCCGCAACAATGTTTGGGAATTGGTAGAAGAACCAAATCCGGATGAGCATAATGTCATTGGAACCAAATGGATTTTCAAGAACAAACAAGATGCAAACGGAGTGGTAGTAAGAAACAAGGCAAGATTGGTGGCTCAAGGATACACTCAAGTTGAAGGTTTGGACTTCGGTGAAACCTTTGCTCCCGTAGCTAGACTTGTGGCTATTAGAATCTTACTTGCTTTTGCTTCATCTCATAATATTAAACTATATCAAATGGATGTCAAAAGTGCATTTTTAAATGCAAAAATTAATGAGTTAGTATTTGTTAAACAACCTCCCGGATTTGAAGATCCTACAAAGCCAAATCATGTGTATAAACTCTCCAAGGCTCTTTATGGTCTTAAACAAGCACCTCGTGCTTGGTATGAAAGACTTAGAGACTTTTTAATTTCAAAAGGCTTTAAAGTTGGGAAAGTTGATACTACATTGTTTACTAAGAAAATTGGAAATGATTTCTTTGTATGTCAAATTTATGTTGATGACATCATATTTGGATCTACTAACCAAGATTTTTGCGAGGAATTTGGTGATATGATGTCCAGGGAATTTGAGATGTCTTTGATAGGTGAATTAAGTTTCTTTCTCGGACTACAAGTTAAACAACTCAAGGAAGGAACTTTCATCAGTCAAAACAAATATGTGAAGGATCTACTCAAGAAGTTCGGACTTGAAGAAGCAAAACCAATCAAGACACCAATGGCCACAAACGGACACCTTGTCTCTGACGAAGGAGGTAAACCGGTAGACTCAAAGCTTTATAGATCCATGATTGGTAGTTTATTATATCTTACTACTTCTAGGCCCGATATTATGTTTAGTGTTTGTATGTGTGCAAGATTTCAAGCCTCTCCTAAAGAAAGTCATTTAATGGCCGTTAAGCGCATTTTGAGGTATCTAAAATATTCATCTAGCATAGGGTTGTGGTATCCTAAAGGTGCAAAATTCAAATTAATTGGATATTCTAATTCCGATTATGCGGGATGTAAAGTGGATAGAAAAAGCACCTCTGGCAGTTGTCAACTATTAGGAAGATCTTTAGTATCTTGGTCCTCTAAGAAACAAAACTCTGTAGCTTTATCAACCGCCGAAGTGGAATATGTTTCCGCGGGTAGTTGTTGTGCACAATTGCTTTGGATGAGGCAAACATTGTTGGATTATGGAATAAAATTTGAAAAAGTGCCTCTCTTGTGTGATAATGAGAGTGCGGTGAAAATAGCCACAAACCCAGTTCAACACTCTCGGACCAAGCATATAGATATCCGACACCACTTCCTTAGAGATCATGTTAGCAAAGGTGATGTGGTGGTGGATAATGTAAGAACCGAAGATCAATTAGCGGATATATTCACTAAGCCCTTAGATGAAAGTCATTTTTGCAAACTTCGAAATGAGCTTAACGTCATTTATATATCAAATGTGGCTTGAATTGTTGGACTCATATTGAATGTGCTTATATTATCACTTGGTTGCTTAAACTTCCTCTTTTAGAGCTTTTTAGGTTCCTTTATCGGCAATTGAGTGAAATGAACCAAAAACATGTTAAGTTGTAAGAAAAATTCTTCCCCTTTGGTGATATTGCCCATATCTTACTTATAATTATCTTATAGTTATATATATCTCTCTCAAAATCTCTTGAGCTTCAAATCAATCAAAATCTTCCAAGAAAGTTAGTCCTTCCAGCGGTCTGACCGAACCATATGCGGTCTGACCGAATTCATCTCCAGAGAGCATCTTAGATTCCTGCTTCCAGCGGTCTGACCGGTACCCTTTCTACGGTCTGACCGAATTTTCATGACCAGAGACCTTTTTAACCCGAATCTCTTGTCCTTTTTGCCTTTCTTCCCCACTTCTGTCTCTTTCACGTGCGCCTCAAATTTTTGGATTCTTCCTCTCCGGTCAAACCCTCATCAAGCTCGGACAAACCGTGGTTCAAGATCATCATCCAATCATGTCTTCTAGGTACATTGCTCAGATTCCTCTTTGTTTTTCATTTTCTCTTCTGTTCATCTAGAGGTTTAGGGCAAATGTGATGAATCTGGTCCAAATCTGTTTTTCTCTTGAAATTGATTCGTCCAGTTGATGCAATGAGTGGTCTCACACATATATCTATCTACATTGCACCCTAGAATCAACAAAATCCCATAAATCATGCCAAACCCTAACTCTACAGTTGCGCCGGTCTGACCGCCCCTGTTTCGGTCTGACCGACTACAACAGTAGAGCCAGGATGTGCAGTTCTGTTATCATCTCTTTTCTCGTCTTGCTTTCCTATTTCTGGTATCTTATTTGCTGCATATCTTCCAAATCGTATAGTGGTCGAGGTACTCAAGGCGCTGGCTCCATTCGGACCAACAAGAAGAAATTGGCCAAGCGGTCGAAAAGGGTTCTACCCTTGAGTAGCAGCGACAGTCACGATGACGACTGGGTACCCTCGGCCGGTGATTCAGAGACAGAGCAGTCGTCTCATCGGGGTGGATCTTCTCATGTGGGCATGGACATCGAAAGTGAGGACGATGAAATAAACGTCCACGCTTATCAAGGCCCGAAGAAGAACTGGACGTCGAGCCACTACACGAAGGCGAGGACCACCTATGCCTACGATCATGCAAATGACGCCACGACGCCTAACTTCTACACGATGACGCAGCAGGATGCCTTCTACGGTCATTTGGTCCACAAAAACATCTTCGAACACAAATGGATTGAATGGGCCTATGTTGTGAATCAGCCCATCATGGCTCCCTTGGTGCAGATCTTCAAGGATATAGGGCTGTATGACTTTGTGGAGCACAAGTGCCCATGGAACGCCACTGCCATTAGACAGTTCTATGCTACAGTTGAGATCAAATGGGCGGACCAGCAGATTATATGGATGACAGGGTCTAGGCGCTATCAGGCCACCTTTGAGGAGTTTGCTGCGGCAAACAAGCTAAACTATGAGGAGCTGAAGGAGGGGATCGACATGGAGGAAGAGGATTACCTCCATGAGGACGACTGGCTCCAGTTCTATGAGCAGCCGGGAGGTGGACAGCGGATTGTACCCGGTACTGTTACCGGTCTCAAAGTCCTCCCCGCTGTAGTCAACAAAATTGTACGAGCCACGATCCATCCAAAGAGTGGAAACCGAGAAGCGGTCCGGGATTACTACTGGAACTTCATCGACCACATCCTCCAGAGTCACCGGATCAACATTGTCTCCTTCATTTTGAAGACTATTGAGGATGTCTCGGCGGCCACTCTGCCAAATCTCTACTATGCTCCATATATCATGTCTCTGCTGCTCCAGAAGACCAAGTTTCCTCGCGGTTCTTGCGACATCAGGCATCTCGGCTATAAGCCGTTCAGTGTCAACCCGCGCGTCTTAGCTCGAGGCCAAGGAGCACAGCATCAGCAGCAGCCGGCTCAGCCTATGCCTCCTCCTCCTCCACCTCAGGCTCAGCAGGCACCTCAGTCGAGCCAAGTCCCCGCCTGGTTTTCTCAGTATCAGCAACAGTTCCATCAGCCCATGATGGATCAGTTTGCTACTCTTCTCCAGGGGCTTGAGCTCGCTCGCTCGGACTTGGCGGCTTTGCATGATCAGTTCTAGACCTTCTCTTCGCGCCAGGATCAGTTCGAGCAGCGCTTCGACACCTTCTCCACTCACTTCTACACTCGTTTCCCACAGACTCCTCCTCACCATCCTCCCGATGATGATGGTCCAGCTGATACTTAGCTTTTTATGGCAATTGATGCCAAAGGGGGAGAGAGAAGAGAGTAGAAGAGTAGGAGAGAGATGAACCTTAAATGTAAATAAAAACTCTTGGATGAAAGAACTTTTGGTGTATAGAAGTTTTATTTTAACTTGTTTAATTGAATGTCTTATTTGTGATACTTCATGATTCTATAGTGGATGAATTGAGATTGCATCTTATTCACATGCTTGAACTCCATTAAAATGCCAAAATTCTCTTATTCATACATTTAGGGGGAGTGTCTTATTCTTCGATGCTTATTGTAAAATTCTCTTTATGCCTAAAACTCTTTCATCTACTCTTTATGTTGTCATCAATTACCAAAAAGGGGGAGATTGTAGCTTCTAGGCCCCTATAGAGTGTTTTAATAATTAATGACAACTACAAATGCTATACTAACGTTACCTGCCTAGTTGTGTCAAGAAGATACTTAAAAGACAGGTTAATGAAAGGCAAAGAAAGAGCATCATGATGAAGAAAGGGCATTGATCAAAAGGGCAAAGGTACGAAATAGGATCTTTTCCATTTTTATCGGTCTAAGGTGATTAGAGAAGAATTTTGACCGGATTTTAGGATAGTTGCCGTACTATTAAGAGGAGCATGTGGTGTATCACAAAATACTTCATCTATGTGCCACAAATCATAAAATCAACTTGCATTGCATACTAGAAGGTCACATCTTTTGAGAATGCTTTTTCAGCTCATTTCTGTCTCAGTCGGTCTGTCGCGCCCCGAAACTGAGACTACGACTACTCCCGTGGAGACCTAGCTTACTATAGCTAGTCCCATACAAGCATACCTTTGACTTCCCAGGATAAGTCAAGTACAGGAGTATATTCACATTGCAGCAGAAAAACTTACAAAGTATTAAGCAGTGTGGCCTGCTGGCCTTAATATTACATAAAAGATTACAATACCTTCGCGGCATCAAGGTTTAGTTTAAGCAAAATAAAAACTTCTACACAGCGGATGATGGGTGTCCCTTCCACAGCAAGAAGTTGACGGCAGAACAACACATCAGGGATTTGACGAATCTGGCTCTCCTTCTTCTGGATCCAAGAAGTTCTCCACACCTTCCTCTTGATCTTGGTACGCTCCATCTTCTGGGTTGTAAGTTGCAAGGGTGAGTACTTACGTACTCAGCAAGTCATAGGGAAGAGTAGATACTTATAGTAATGTTGTTATGAACCTAGACTAGTCAAGAATTATGGATGTTTATAAAGTAGTCTTTACATTCATACCTCATCTCATGGCAGCACTTTTCATAACATATCATCACTATTTATGTTCACTAGATTATAGCACTACCGCGACACGTCGACACACGACAGCCCACGGTAGCACCCCTTATCATGACAACACATGTCATTTGGGTAATCTTGACTTATCAAATTTTATTTAGAAAATAATACTTGTGTCACACCTCGTGGATTTAATCCACCGCAGCAGACTCCTATAAACCCAGGAGCTCGGAGTATTCGAATACGTTTTTAACTCTGCAGAGAGGTACCAATTTACCCGCAAGATATTCCACTTTCAAGCCCATCCTATCAAAATGATTAGACCCTTCCTCACAACCATGTGTGAGTGGCAAGGTGGAGATAACAAGAACTTTTGTTATGTTTCACTTACAATTCACCCCTGACCCTGTGGATCTCTCGCGAACCACAGTTTGTGGCGGGATATACCCCCACCCCCAAGCCTCTTCCCATTACTGGGTCAGCGTGCATAATCAAATCACATTCAGTGATACGTGGAGGAGCCACACTCCGTGAAATCAGTGTATTGTTTTTCATCTCATGCAGGGGTTTCATGCGCGATCCGCATAAGTACTTGTTCAGGCCTGTCCCATACCAGGCTTGCGGTTAGCACGTGTTTCATGCCACTAGACGCACAACACAAGGTTCTAGTCCTTATATGCCAGTGACCAGATCATACCACACACCATGCACCTACAGTGCCTGCACATCCAGTGCAACCAAGCACAACCAGTGCTACCAAGCACAACCAGTGCTAATACCACCATTCCATACCAAAACCCTGGTCACGGCTAAGGGTTCTATTTCATGAATATATATAAATACACTTATAATAGTTTATGGCTCACTATTTGATCAATTCACATTTCACAAGCATCCAGCTTAGTACTGCCAATTAACAATTCATCCATTCTCATGCAATACTACTTATATTCAAGGTCATATCATAACAACTCATAAAATATAGGTTCAAGATGATCAAGACTATGACTTGCCTTCCGCGTCGTAAGAGACAGCAGTTGATGTCGGGTCAGCAGTGAAGTCCTCGAACTCTGGCTCCGACTCTGAGCAAAGATCAAACAAGCAACCAAGAATCACAACCTTTCCAATACATTATTATACTACATGCAATAATGCAAAGATGAATGTCTTGATGATTCTGAAATGATTGGGTTTGGATACCATAGAAGTTGATTAAGGCTAACCCATAGAGTTAGGGCTGAAGATGAGTGCTAGGGACTTCTAGGGTTCCAGGATATAGGAATTGACATTAAGTCCGTGGCTGGTTTGCCCAAAATCGATGAATGTCTTTAGGTCGACATTCGGTTCAAGGCATCGACATAGAGTTAATGAATGGTAGAAGGATTATCTCAACTTGTGGCAGTAGAATGAAATGTAGATTACAACTCCACAAGTCTAATGGACAAAGTTATTTTCAATTTACATAACTGGAAGGAGGTGAAATGAGCTAATGCCACTGGCTGACATAGTCTGGCATTGAACTGGCATGGCCAGAAACTAGGGCTTGCCATAACTTTTGATCTAGGGCTCCAATTGATGCACCATTTTGTCTAGGAGGTAGGTCTCAGTAACAGGAACAATTCACTCAACTGGACCTAGGGCAGGAGATGGCTGGAAAGTGATGAAAATCGGCGATGAACTCAGTGGCTGAAGTTTCAAATCACAGCACTGGACAGGAATTAGGGCATAGCTATATCTTCTGATTTAGGCCGAATTGGAAGTCGAGCTAGTAGGCAAAGTTGCTTAGGAGATCAAGGCGCATCTGGTGGACAAGGTCTCTGGAGCTGGATCGGCCGGGAATGGTTTTCCGGTGGCCGGCGCCGGAGAAGAAGACACTGATATTGGGGTTTTTGGCTACACGATGTTTGAACTTGATTCCTTGCTTGGAGAGCATCTAGAAGGTATAAGAAAGCTTCTGGCACGATTGAATTGGCCGGAGAATCACCGGAGAAGGCTGGCGACGTTCGCCGGCGGCTGGTGAAGCTCGGGCTAGCGAAAAACTCCAGTTCTTGGTCAATTTCACCATTCAACTTCACAGGCTTGCTTAAAATAGCTCACTGATCATTTTTGTCTATTGAATCGAAGGCTAATTCGGGCTAATTTGACTTGTGCAGCTGGAACAGGGCATTTCACTGATTTCAGCAATTTCCGGTGATCACCGGCGATGAAGTGCATAAGAGTTCAATTAAATACTACAGCACGATGAGGTAGGTAGGAGAAACTCACTGATGCTGTCAATTTTGGGATTGGTGCAGTGAGGTGTGCTGGCACCGTGAGCCTTCGTGCTGAGCTCGCCGGAGAAGACGACTGCAGCAAGGAAAAGTACTGTTTATGCTTAATTGCTTAAGAGCTTTGGAGAGCTTTGCTAAAGGTGAATAGGTTGCTCTGGAGTTGCTATTTATGGGCGAAGCAAGGTACAACAAAGTTCACTGCTTACTTGCGCTGGTGAAGAAGGAAGCTTCGGGTTGCAGCAACGGCAAACAGCGAAGCTCCTCTCTGGCGTGCAGCAGCTGGTGAGCTGGGTAGAGATGGCCACGGCAACAACTGAGGTGCAAACACGTGTGTACATGCAAACACGGTTGCAAACAACTCGGGCTTGAGCGGCGCTGATCAGCGGCGAAACACGGCGTGGTCGCGGTCGCAAGGCACGGCACTGTTCAACGCTAGCCGAGGTCGTGATCGAAGCCACGCTGTGCACTGTGCCGGCTGTGGTCGAGGTCGATGGCAAGCACTGGTCAAACTGCAGCTTCCCTGGTCGCAGCAGCTAGTGGCTGATGATCGAAACAGCCATTTGGACTGATTTGCAAATTCTGAAAATTGGCTGTGGACTGAATTGTAATTTCTGACTTAGAGATAGTTGATTTGCAATCTGATTTCACAGCTGAGTATAAACTTATACCTTATACTCATCTAGCAAGAGATTTGATGAAATCTGGTACGATTTGATGATTTTCGACGTAAATCGAAAATAGGGTACTTTAGGGTACAATAGAATCTGAGTTTTATAAATTTCAAATTCTGACATCTAGGATGAGATTTTGTAATCTGGACAGAAGTGTAAATTGTATCAAATAGCATTTAGAAATGATTTACTGAAGAAATCTTGAATTTGGAATTGATCTGAAGATTTTAGCCTTTTTGGGTTTCTAGATATCAGATAAAGGACTAATTTGCAATATAATTTGGACTGATATGTGAAAAAGACTTAAATGATATGATTTGGCTGCCAACTTTCTGGATTAAGGTATTGGCATACCCATGATTATAGTCCAAGAGTAATCTGATCTGAATTAGGTCAAGACTCGACTAAATCTGAGTTCATAATATTTAGGGTAATTAAAATAGTAATTAGAATCCTGTTTTCGAAAACAGAAAAGAATTGATAGATCTGGAAGTTAGAGATGGAGTTGAATCTGACTTCTGAAGACTTTTATGTTCAGAGTAACTGATAGATCATATCTGAGTAATCTGATCTTGATTTGGATTCACAGGGAAAATTTTGAGATTTTTAGGGTTTGAGATAGATACTGATCTGGCTACTATTATAGATACATGGTATCATGCATGCATGGTGTTCATGAAAAGAAAGTTTTTACCCCTAAACTCAGGGTGTTACACGGTCTAACCGAGAAATCGGTCTGACCGAGTTGTAAACTACGGTCTGACCGATTGGCCGGTCTGTCCGTAGTAGAGACCAAGGTCAGACTCCTGGAACCTCTTGTTTTATCCTTCTGGTATTTTGAGCTATTACGGTCTGACCGTTTGTTAGACCGGTCTGACCGCGAAATCAGTCTGACCGTGTTTTTAAACTGCGGTCTGACCGTTTGGCCGGTCTGTCCGTATATATCGGCCTGACCGTATAAGGTGTCCAGAAACTATGTCATCTCTGGACAGTTTCACGGTCTGACCGAAATATACGCCGGTCTGACCGTATGTGTGCCTGACAAGGGCAGTTTAGCATTTATTGCGCCTGTTTAATGCCGTTGCAATTGCGGCGGTCTGACCGAGCTTGTGCCTGCGGTCTGACCGCCAGGTGATCTTTTTCTCCCAACGGCCTGTAACGGCTATATTAATTGTGGGGGGTATATATACTCCCATGCACGGCCCTGTTCAGTACTTTTGGCATAATCTTGAGCATTGTCATCATCCTTGAGAGCCTAAGCTAGTTTCATACACTCTAGGGTTCAAATTCTCAAATTTGTGAGAGTGTGCAATTGAGATCTTCTAGTGCATTGCATTTAGATCATTGAATCAATCATGTGGCACTAGAAGAAGGCAAAGTGATCATCACCGGCTTGTTACTCTTGGAGTTTGCCGGCTCCTAGACGGCTAGGAGAAAGGTTTTGAAGAGCTCTTCAAGGAAGATTGTGAAGAAGCTTCAAAACGTCTTGTGAAAGGTTGAGCACGCCTTGCCGGAGCGGTAAAGTGCATCCTTAGTGAAATCGAGGTTTGGATAACTCATCACACTAGTCCGGCTCAATATCTAGGTCACTTCTCGAGAGAAGGTTGACTAGATAGAGGAGCGGTTAGAGATTTGAGTTTGCCTCAACGTGGATTAGGGGTGATCGGCAAATCACCGAGACCACGGGATATATCCTTGTGTTGAAATTGTTCATTGTTCATCTTGTGTTACTTAAATTGCTCTCTTTTACTACAAATTGTTTGATTTATTGTAATTTGCTAAAATCGCCTATTCACCCCCCCCTCTAGTCGATATCCTAGATCCTTTTCAGCGTGCCTCGCTGCAGCTCTCCCCAAAATGAAGCCTCATACACCTTCCCTGTAACCCCTAGATGGTGTAGCCCAAAGCTTATAGCCTGCATTGCTGTGTGGAGCCAGTTCGTCGTTCACCGTCTTCTCCAACTCCGGTGACAACGTCGATGAGCTCGCACGCTTAACCACTGCCCAATTCCTCTCTCCAGAACAATCCACACCACCCCAGAAGTGTTTCCCCTCGGTCAATTTGGAGTTTAGCTAACTCCAGTTCTCTGTCACCGTGGCTCGTCCTTGTCTCAGGCGGCCGAAAGTTTCAAACTCGCCGTTCGTCGCCGGCAAGCGACCCCAGTCAAATTCCTTCCACCAGCAACCTTGTCTTGATCCCGCCTACCTCCCTGACATGTTTGGCGAAGCAATGCATGCGTGATTCGTCCAGACGCATGTGCCCTAGTTCGCTGCTATACAGTGGCATTCGATTTCCTGTGTCTTGAGCTTTGCTATGAATTTCTGTTAATTCAAGGGCTTTTCTGAAAAGTTCACTTTGTCATTTAGGTCCCTCACAGCATTTGGCACACGATGCCACCTCTTGCACCAGTTTTGATCATCTAGAAGCCCTAAATCATCCTGGTGTCCTTCTCGGACATTGTCTGTTCGCGAACCGAATGCCAACCCTTGGCTTTCGTCGCATTCGAGTCTTGTCCAGTGAACCTAACCCTAGAATCCCTTTCTCCGCTGTTCTGTTTCTGCCCAATCTCCCTCATTTGCATTCATGTGTATATTTTACTTATGTTTTGTATAAAGCCTATTTTCTGGATGCTTATGTATTGTATGTGTTGTGTGTGCTCTCGTGCGAATGCAGAGCAAGGAGCGGAAGATTTGGAAGGAACGTTTGAAGATCTAGCAGATTTCTTAGACCCAACTTGGCAAGGCAAGTCGTCACCCTTGATCATGTCTCACCCAGTATTTTGAAATAAAGTAGATTCACTGTTTTAAAGATATATGCATGCTGAATATTTGATAGAACTATGTTTAGAAACATGTGAATAGATATGACCCAACTTTCATGTGGAAACCCCTTTTTGATATCGAATCATCATGCAACCTTGTCACCCTAGGATACCATGCTTAGGCTTTAATCTTATTTAAGTATACATGTTGGATGTGAAATGGCTAATAAGTGAGAAATGGATTTGAAACTCCTTTTGTGAAATGAAATGTCAAATTAGTACTGATAGTGAGGATTGGTTTGTATGGAGAGGCTGCGGTGCGCACCAGGGAATGTGGATGGCTCCTCACTATCAATTCATAAGGACTAGAACCTTGTGTTGTGCCTCTATGCGGCATGAAAAACGTACCAGCCACTTGCCTGGTATGGGACAGGCACGACTTAGTAGCTTTTTGGTATTAGCAGTTCCCTGCATGGTTTGTCGGTCTGGTTTCTCGCGTGGAGAAACTAGTTGGGCGCAGTTCGTCCGTGAGTGATGTGAGTTCAGAAAAAGCATGAGAGGAAAAGGTGGAAAGAAGGAAGACGCCCTACGCCTAAGATTAAGCCGTGCGCGGTTGTAATCAAGAAAAGGTCAGATGTCTCGCGTGGACAGACCAAGGCCATGTGTCCTGCGGGAGCATAAGCCAAAGGCTAGGAAGTAAGGCAGTGGGGAGGACCCACAATGGTACTTGAGACTTAATTTTCTATTTACCGGGCGGGGATACTATTAATACTGAACTGCAAAAGCGTTGTGTGATCTCAGCCTTGTCACATGTGTATAAGTCACATGGAGTTGGCCCGACTTGAAAGTCGAGTGAAGAAGTGGATTTAAAAAGAGGTACACCTTTGCAAAGCGTAAGAAAAGTATCGGATACTCTGTACTCCCAGGTCATGGAGTATGTTCGCGGTGGATTTATCCATGTGGTTCAACACAAGTAACTATTTGAAATGTTTTCATAATATGGTTAATTCAAATGGTGGATCACGGAGGATCGCCATTCACAATGTTTTCTTAAAGTCTATTATAAGGTTTTCAAAAACCCCGCTGTTGAAAACAAAACCCTTATTTGAAAGATCAAAGGATTGAAATCTATACTATTTATGATTATAAGACTTAACCCCTTTTCTTGATCACTCCTCATCTATATAATTGCATTTGTAAATAAACGACTTGCTGAGCATTGTGTCAAAGCATCCTCACCCTTGCCTTTTTAAACAAATCAGAAGAGGGATTCGCCGATCCCGATTCGTTTGGTTATGAAGATGAAGCAGAGGACGGGAACGCCCCAGATGATTCGGAGTTCTAGGAGGGTCTCGCGCCGAGTTGAGTCCGATGTGGAGGAAGCCCTACCAGAACCGTTGCTGCCAGAAGTGAAGATCTTTGTTGTTGCTGTCTGCCTTGTTTTGTGTGTTCGGTATCTTGATGCCGACTCTTGTATGGATAAACTTGTTATTTTCGTAGCAACTCTAAGTAGTGTCATTCTGGGCGCTATGTTAATGTAATATTGGTCCTCGTGACCTCGTACCTGTTTAATTATGTTTTATGCAATAACTGCTTTCCGCTTGTTGTGAGTCTTGTAATGGCCCAACATGTGTGCAATTCACCTGGGCGGTTGCCACGTGATTCCTCAAATGAGGGTCCCACAACCTAGTCCCGACGCCGCCTTTGGCCCGGGGACAAAAGCCCCAGTGGCCCCGTCCTGGGTGCCGCCTTTGGCCCAGGGACAAGGCCCCAGTGACCCCGTCCCGGGCACCGCGTTTGGCCTGAGGACAAAGCCCCGGTAGCCCGGTCCCGGGCTCCACCATTTGCGCGGGGACAAAGGGCCCGGTGACCTTGTCCCAGGTGTTGGATCAAGGATGCCGACTAGAGGCGGGGTGAATAGGAGGCTTTAAAAACTTTAAAACTTAAAGCAAATAAAAAACGAATTATGTAAATAAGAGAAAGAGAACGAACACGATGATTTTTACCGAGGTATCGGAGACTCGCCCAGTCTCCACTAATCATCGTTGAAGCACTCAAATCTCTTGAGTCTCGCTTCAATATCCACAAAGGATATTATCACTAATGGTTGCTCCTTGTCCACTCCGGAAAGGCGAGCACCGATGCCTTGTACACACTCGCCGAGCCTCTCCGACAATCTCCGAACGAAGAGGTCAACGGCCACGCCTCCGAACCGTCTAGGTGAGGGCGCTCACCAAGAGTAAAAGGCAGCGAGGTCTTCTCTAGACCTCCAAACACGCACCGAGAAGCTAAGTATATGCAAAAGCAAAAGAAACGAAACTCTCGGTGGATCGGAAAACACTCGACTTGATCAAAAGATCAAGATTTAATATAGAAAACTAATGCTCAAGAGTGTATAAGAGAGGAGGCTGCTTGTTATATAAAATTCATGCCCAAAGCCCCTTTTTATAGCCTCAAGAAACAAATGAACCGTTGGAGCTAGGGCTGAAAATCAGCAGCTCAAACTGACAGTCAGTTCATCAAACTGACAGTCAGTTTCATGCACAACGGCCGACAAAATTTACGGATAAAAAATAGCTAGCCGTTTGCAGCCAAAACAGGAAAGCTGAAACCCACAACTGACAGTCAGTTACACAAACTGACAGTCAGTTTGTGTACTAGCTCGACCAGAATCAAACAGAAACACAGTAAAACACTCTCTGGTCGAAACCCCAACTGACAGTCAGTATGGACAAACTGACAGTCAGTTTAGTACAAAAAAATTGAGACCAAAAAACACCCTCTCTGGACAATTGTCAGTTACACTAAACTGACATTCAAACTGACAGTCAGTTATGCAAACTGACAGTCAGCATGAACAAAAACAGCTATAACTTTAAATCCAGAAATCCAAAAGAGGTGTTTAATAGCTCGTTGGAAAGATCATTTCAAGAGCTACAGTTTTGTCAACAGAAGCAAAAGCCAGATCTACCTAAATCTTTCTGAAAAAAGCAAATACTTTTCTGCTGTCAAAAACTGAACTGAAAAACAGATTTTTCAAATAAGACCAAAACCAAATCCACATAAAAATGATGCGATGCAATGACCTAACATTCTCGGTTTGTGCTGGAGATAAAAAGAGGACTTTCGCTACCCCTCTTTATAGTACGGTTAAAGCTAGAAAGAATTTTTCCTAACCGATCATCTCCACACGCCAAGATCGGTAAAATATAAAAACTCGTAATACCTGAGGTCTTTCGCATCTTCACGATTTTCGTCCCATCTCTTGCTCTTTTGCGTCTCGTGCTTCACTTTAAGTTGGGTTCATCTTGATCATCTTGCATTTCTTCCCAACTGATCCTGTAACAATTAATCTCAAAAAGCACGATTAGTCCGGAACACTTTGTTTTCATTAATCATCAAAATCAGGGTTAGGCATGAAGGCCTAGATGCAACAATCTCCCCTTTTTTGATGATTGATGACAACAAGTGTTCAAAAAATAAAATAAATGGAATAGCTCCCCCTGAGTGTATGCATCATATCAAATCATAAACTAATACATGCACATACATACACATCAGGGCATCTCATACATAAGCAAGTCACAGATGTGCAATATCCACAAGTCATATCAGAGCATATGCATGCACATCAAGACATCGATGTATCAGAGCTATAATCACATATCACATATCAGAGCTCAAGAACATCATCTCAAGAAATCAATGACATCATATATATCAAAACACAAGCCATCATATGTATCAGAGCTAAAAAGAAAAGATGACATACACAGATAACCAAAAAAAAAATCTCCATATATAAATAATCATCATCTGTTCAGTACATCAAAAGACATAAACAGAACAGACTCCAATATCCAAAATCCAAAATACTAACCAACTATCCAAAATACTTCTCCCCCTTTGGCATCAAGCACAAAAAGGGAGGCAAACAAAACAAATCAGAGCCTAATGCTCATCATCTGAAGAAAATCCTAAAACGGCTGTATCTCCGGAGCCATCTGGAGATGCAGCCGAATCGGCGGCTGGAGAAACCGGAGGAGTCTCCGCTGCCACGGGAACAGGAGCCGCAGCGACTGGATCCGGAGCTCGTGCCGTAGGAGCTGGATCAACAGGTCCTGTAGCAAAGCTCGGGGACGAAGACGCAGGGCGGGCCCTCTTGCCAGGAACCGAAGAGTCTGACGCAGGCAGACGGCGCAGTATCTCCTCCTGCTGAGCAATCAACCGGAGCAACATCTGATGATGCTCCACCTGGGTGCTGAGGATCTGCTGCTGCACCTGGAGGACCTCCTGAAGCTGGGAGGAAGATGACGCAGATCCAGTGCCTGTCCCTGCAGCTGGAGCTGGAGAAGACTCCTGAGCTGGAGCCTCGTCCTCTGACTCCCCCGCAACATCATCATCTGATGCGGGAGAACTAGGGCCAGCAGCTGCAGCAGGGCGAGCACCGAGCCGGCGATCAGCCTGGCCCGGAGGATAGAAGAGAAGAGGATGATGGGGCCTGGGCAGCTCAGTGTCCACGGCCCTGATATGAAGAAGCACCGCCATGATATACGGAGCGTATATCAGCTGACGGCGCGGGGAAAGAAGGACGTGCTGAATCTCACTGATGATGAGATCAGCAACGTCGAAGGGCTCCTCCTGGAAGATGGAGATCAAAACGTGGAGCCCTAGATAAGTGACCCTAGCCCTATCTCCGCTCATGGGGACCAGAGTGAGACGGAGAATCCTCAGGGCTAGGTAAACATCGCGGCGCAGGCCGGCAATGTGATGGAGCTGGAAGGGGCCGGAATAGAGCATGGCCACCTCCCGACGCTCGAGGTCAGGGAGAGTGTGGAGCTGGCGGCCAGAAGGAGGGCGCACCAGTCCGAGTGCGGACTCCAACTGATCCTTCGTGACGGTGTGGACCTGGAGGCCCGTCATGAAGGTCATGAAGTCGCGCTGAGGGGATACAAAGACGGTGGAATAAAACTGGCGAATGGGCCCCTCAGCCCAGTGCAAAGAGGAATCCGCGACTAAGTCGCGAATCCCTACGGTGCCAAAGAGATCTGCGAGGGTAGCGATGCCTGTTCGAGAGGCGATCATACCCCACGACAGAGAGCGGTGGGCAAAGATGGGAGCGCGGCTATAGACGCTGGTAAACAGGTCTAAATGAAGATTTTGTGTAGCAGGTGAGCACCGCACACCCGTCGCGACCAGTGGGTCGCGGCGACAGGTACGGGTTCACAGAGCGGAGCGAGCGAAGGCGGCTCGCGTGCCATCGTGAATAATCCACGGGCACGCGCTCAGGCGGAGGCGAGGGTCAGTTCTCGGACGTCTGACCCGATGAACGCTGGCTGTTTGCCGCATTCTTCCGTCGGGCCCCACGACGAGAGGGACCGGCCTGATCAGACATGGTTATGAAACAGAGAAGGAAAGGGAATCGACCTGAACAGAGAAGGCAGAGACTGAACTGAAGAGGTCGTCGAAGCCAATGCGGAGCAGACGACCAAATCAGTTGCAGAACACGACGAGGAGGTCCACGATCACTGCACACGACGAACAGGAGAGGTGTCGAGAAGAAGAAGCCGTGAACAGAGGAGCCAAAACGACGAGGTCGAGAACGGTCGAGGACGGTGGTGCCGGCGGTGAGGAGCTCACCGGCGACGAGGGGAGGCGCAAAGGAGGCGGCGGCGAGGCACGGCGAGGTGGTGGAGCAAACGGCGAAGACACGGGGGCGCAAGAAACAACGGCGGCGAGAAGAAGGTGAGGAGACGCGAAACAGAACGGGGATTTAGGGTTCTCGATCCCGCAACTGACAGTCAGTTTGATAAACTGACAGTCAGTTCCAAACTCAGAAACATGGAACTGACAGTCAGTGTACCATACTGACAGTCAGTTCACAGAACTGAGTTTTGAAACTGACAGTCAGTGTATGAAACTGACAATCAGTAGGGGACTCGAACACGACCAGGAGCTATGACCAAAATCAAATGCACTCAACTGACAGTCAGTTTGAGAAACTGACTGTCAGTTATGACAATGACTTCGACCAGAAACTAAGACCAGGCTCCTAAGCACTAAACTGACTGTCAGTCAGAGGAACTGACTGTCAGTTTGGTCAATTTCGACCAGAGGCAATCTAAGACCAGAGAGGGAATAAAATAGTAATATTTTATACAAACAACTCATTTAGCACATCAACTAGCATTTGATATATCAATAATGTTCAGTTCACCCCTTAAAAAGCAAAATCTTGTTTCATCTAGGGGTTTAGTGAAAATATCTGCTAGTTGGATATCTGTTCTAACATAATTCACATTAATATCTCCTTTTGCCACATGATCTCTAATAAAGTGGTGACTTATTTCAATATGCTTAGTTCTAGAATGTTGAACAGGATTATTCGCAATTTTAATGGCACTTTCATTATCACACAATAGTGGCACTTTATCAAATATAATCCCATAATCCAAAAATGTCTGCTTCATCCATAATAATTGAGCACAGCAACTGCCTGCAGACACGTATTCAGCTTCAGCTGTGGAGAGAGCTACAGAATTTTGCTTCCTAGATGACCATGATACTAATGATCTCCCCAACAGCTGACAGCTACCAGATGTGCTCTTACGATCAATCTTGCACCCAGCATAATCAGAATCAGAATAACCAATTAATTCAAAATTTGCATTTTTAGGATACCAAAGGCCTAAACTGGGATAGCATTTTAAATACCTAAGGATTCTTTTAAGAGCAATTAAATGACATTCCTTAGGATCAGATTGGAATCTAGCACACAGGCATACACTAAACATGATATCAGGCCTAGATGCAGTGAGATATAAAAGACTACCAATCATAGACCTATACAGTTTAGAATCGACCGATTTGCCGCTTTTGTCCATGTCCAGATGTCCATTGGTCGCCATGGGAGTTTTGATTGGCTTAGCGTCTTCCATCCCAAAGCGCTTGAGCAGGTCCTTCACGTATTTAGTTTGACTCACGAACGTCCCGTTCTTGAGATGTTTGATTTGTAGACCGAGGAAGAAGCTCAGCTCACCAATCATGGACATCTCGAACTCCCTAGACATCATCTCTCCAAACTCATGACAGAAATGTTCATTAGTAGATCCAAATATAATATCATCAACATAAATCTGACAAATGAACAATTCCTTTTCAATTTTCTTTGTAAAGAGAGTTGTATCAACCTTCCCAATTTTAAAACCTTTTGATAATAGAAAGTCTCTAAGACACTCATACCAAGCCCGAGGAGCTTGTTTAAGACCATAGAGAGCTTTTGACAATTTAAATACATGATTTGGAAATTTAGAATCTTCAAAACCAGGAGGTTGTTCAACAAAAACAAGTTCAGAAATTTCACCATTTAAGAACACACTTTTTACATCCATTTAAAAAAGTTTGATATTAAAACATGATGCATAAGCAAGAAGAATGCGAATAGCTTCAAGTCTTGCTATAGGTGCAAAAGTTTCACCAAGGTCTAATCCTTCGACTTGAGTGAAGCCTTGAGCAACAAGACGAGCTTTGTTTCTAATTACAATACCATTTTCATCTTGCTTATTTCTGAAAACCCATTTTGTTCCAATAACATTATGATCTTTGGGTCTTTCTACTAGAGTCCAAACTTCATTTCTAGTAAAGTTATTAAGTTCTTCATGCATGGCATTAACCCAATCAGGATCATTTAAAGCTTCATTAACATGTTTGGGTTCTAAAGAAGATACAAAAGAATGATGTTCACAAAATGCAGCAATACGAGATCGAGTTTGAACACCCTTACTGACGTCACCCAATATTTGGTCTAGAGGGTGATCCTTGGTGATGGTTTGGTGTTGCCTTGGTTCTTCATCTTGTACTGCTTCATCTTGACTTTGTTCTGGAGGATCAACATGAGATGATGATTCGTCTTGATCCACATTTTCAACGTTGACATCATCTTCTTGATCTTCCTCTGTTGGCTTGATATCTCCAATGGTTATGTTCTTCATTGCTTCTTGAAGATCTTCACCTGAAACTTCATGAGATACTTGCTCCTTTTGTGAGCCATTAGTTTCATCAAATTCGACATCACCCGATTCTTCAATACAACTTGTATTTTTATTAAAAACACGATAAGCTTTACTAGTGGTGGAGTATCCGACTAGAAAGCCTTCATCTACTCTTCTTTGAAATTTACCACCAAAATTTCTTTTCTTAAGAATATAACATTTGCAACCAAAGACTCGGAAATAAGAAATATTTGGCTTTCGCCCAACAAGAAGTTCATAAGGAGTCAAATTCAGAAGAGGATGCAAATAAAGCCAATTTATAGAATAGCAAGCTGTATTCACGGCTTCAGCCCAGAAGCGAGTAGGAGTATCATACTCACTTAGCATAGTCCTTGCCATTTCTATAAGTGTTCGATTTTTCCTTTCAACGACTCCATTTTGCTGTGGAGTGTAGGATGTGGAAAATTCGTGTTTGATTCCAAGAGAGTCACAAAAATCAAAAAGAGTTGAATTAACGAACTCTCCACCATGATCACTACGGATTTTCTTGATGGATAATTCGAATTCAGTGGAAACACGTTTTGCAAAACTTTTGAAAACATCGGGAGTTTCAGATTTTTGAGAAATAAAGAAAACCCAAGTATAGCGAGTGAAATCGTCAACAATCACAAAATCATAATTGCTACCCCCAATACTTTGGAACTCAGAAGGTCCAAATAAATCCATATGAAGGAGTTCCAAAGGTTTGCAAGTCGAAAGAATGCGCTTAGTTGGATGTGAAGTAGCTACTTGCTTGCCCGCTTGACAAGCGCTACAAGGTTTGTCCTTTTCAAAATTCACATCCTTTAAGCCAACAACCAAATCACGTTTTAAAAGTTTTCTCAATTGATGCATTCCAACATGTGCAAGTCGTCTATGCCATAGCCAACCTTTTGAGGTTTGAGAGACAAGACATGTTGAAAGAGATGCATCTTTTGAATGAAAATCAACCAAATAAAGATTTCCAAAACGAAAGCCTTTAAAGATCAAAGTTTTATCTTTTAAACTTTCAACCAAAACTTCTTTTGGGAAAAATGTGCAACTAAAACCAAAATCACAAATTTGTGCAACGGAAAGCAAATTGAAATTCAGAGATTCGACCAATAAAACATTTGAAATAGATAGATCATTTGAGATTGCGATTTTACCCAAGCCTACAACATTTCCTTGACGATTGTCGCCAAAGGTAATCTTTTGGTTCTCGCTTGAGTTGTCTTCTATTGAGGTGAACAACTTCTTGTTACCGGTCATGTGTTCGGAGCATCCGCTATCTAGCACCCAATGCCTCCCACCGGTCTTGTAGTTCACCTGCATAAAAAGAATTAAGGTCTTTTAGGTACCCAAACCTTTTTGGGTCCTTCAATGTTAGCAATCAAAGCTTTGGGCACCCAAATAGATTTCTTTTTTTTGTTTAACATCGGTGCACCAACATACTTTGCAATAGCATAACCTTTTCTCGACTTTTGAAGCATGTAGCAAGTATCAAAATAATTAGGAGTCATCAAGGGACATGCTTCATGCGAATGACCGGTTTCATGGCATTTATGACAAAATGTGTTGCATGCTTTAACAAATATAGTTTTAGAATTTTGTTTCCTTCCTTTCTTTTGAAAATATCCTAATCCTTCTTTTCTAAAAGAACATCTTTGTTTATTTAGGATTAGATCAAGAGATATTTTACCTTTATAACAATTTTCTAAGCCTTTTCCAAGTTTTTCAACTTGTGCCTTAAGTTCATTATTTTCATTTACGATGTTGTCATTTGAAGCACATGGAATGTGATGACTATTTGAAGGAGATTCATTTAAGTTACATGAAGTTGAAGCATCAATCTTAGATGAAGTATTTGTAACATCTTTTATAAGCATGTTTTCATATGAATCTTTAAGCTCAGAGTATTGAGCGCGTAGGAAAGAATGCTCTTCCTTAAGCGCCTTATACTTCATCTTAGTTTTTCCAAAAACTTCATTCAGTTCAGTTATCATTTCAACTAAGCCATCATATGATGGATCATTGGAGTGTACCTTTTCATCGCCTTTGGCCATAAGGCACATGGATGAACTAGTTGAAGTGTTGTTGCCGAGAGCCAGTCCGGCCATCTTCTTGGAGCAACTTCATTCGTTGTCGGAGTCGGAGTCGGAGCTCTCTCCGCCGGACATCCATTCTCCGAAACAGGCTTCTTTGATTTCTTCATTCTTCTTCTTGAAGAACTTCTTCTTCTTGTTCCACGCCTTGTTCTTGTTTGGACATCTTGATGCTATGTGTCCCTTCTCATGACATCCATAGCAAATGATGTCCTTGAAGTTGTTTTGCTTTTGCCCCTTTGGTCGTGTGTCAATGTTGACACCCTTCTTATGCAACCTGCGAAGGAGTTTTTGAGTGTTCTTTACCATAAGTGTGAGGTCTTCATCGGAGGAGCCTTCGCTTGAATCGTTCCTTGCATTTGCTTTGAAGGCCAAAGCTTTCTTCTTCGTCTCAGTGGGTTCGGCCGCTTCCTTCTTCTCCTTCTTGTGCATCGCATGGGTGATGAGGTTCCCATAGAGATCGGTTGGTGTTGTGGTGGTTAGATCGGAGTTTGTGAGAACCGTGACCAAAGTATCGAAGCTTTCCGGCAAGGCCCTAAGCATCTTTCTCACAAGCTCAAGGTCAGTAAACACAACACCAAGACCCTTGAGTTCATTCACAATGTTATTTAACCGAGTAAACATGGAATCCACGGACTCGGTTGATGACATGGTGAATGTCTCATATTTTTGCCTCACCATTATCAATTTTGCCTCTTTAACCTTTGTAGTGCCCTCGTAAATTTCTTCGAGGGTAGTCCAAACCTTATGAGCAGTCGTGAGATTGCTCACACGGTTGAACTCGTTTAAGGATAAACCGGCAAAGAGTGCATTTTTTGCACGGGCATTTAAATGCAACTTTCTCCTATCGTCTTCGGATTGACTTGCCGGATCAACCGGAGGAGTAAAGTCGAGTTTAACAATATCCCATACATCAAGCCCCATGGCTTCTAGGAATACCGACATGCGCACTTTCCAATAAGGATAGTTTGTCCCATCAAAGATAGGCGCACGACCGGTATGACCGAGAAGAAAATCTCCACTTGACGACATCCTCTCTCTAGGCGGTAAAGCCTAATGAACCGAGAGACCAAGCTCTGATACCACGTGTTGGATCAAGGATGCCGACTAGAGGGGGGGTGAATAGGAGGCTTTAAAAACTTTAAAACTTAAAGCAAATAAAGAACGAATTATGTAAATAAGAGAAAGAGAACGAACACGATGATTTTTACCGAGGTATCGGAGACTCGCCCAGTCTCCACTAATCCTCGTTGAAGCACTCAAATCTCTTGAGTCTCGCTTCAATATCCACAAAGGATATTATCACTAATGGTTGCTCCTTGTCCACTCCGGAAAGGCGAGCACCGATGCCTTGTACACACTCGCCGAGCCTCTCCGACAATCTCCGAACGAAGAGGTCAACGGCCACGCCTCCGAACCGTCTAGGTGAGGGCGCTCACCAAGAGTAAAAGGCAGCGAGGTCTTCTCTAGACCTCCAAACACGCATCGAGAAGCTAAGTATATGCAAAAGCAAAAGAAACGAAACTCTCGGTGGATCGAAAAACACTCGACTTGATCAAAAGATCAAGATTTAATATAGAAAACTAATGCTCAAGAGTGTATAAGAGAGGAGGCTGCTTGTTATATAAAATTCATGCCCAAAGCCCCTTTTTATAGCCTCAAGAAACAAATGAACCATTGGAGCTAGGGCTGAAAATCAGCAGCTCAAACTGACAGTCAGTTCATCAAACTGACAGTCAGTTTCATGCACAACGGCCGACAAAATTTACGGATAAAAAATAGCTAGCTATTTGCAGCCAAAACAGGAAAGCTGAAACCCACAACTGACAGTCAGTTACACAAACTGACAGTCAGTTTGTGTACTAGCTCGACCAGAATCAAACAGAAACACAGTAAAACACTCTCTGGTCGAAACCCCAACTGACAGTCAGTATGGACAAACTGACAGTCAGTTTAGTACAAAAAAATTGAGACCAAAAAACACCCTCTCTGGACAATTGTCAGTTACAATAAACTGACATTCAAACTGACACTCAGTTATGCAAACTGACAGTCAGTTATGCAAACTGACAGTCAGCATGAACAAAAACAGCTATAACTTTAAATCTAGAAATCCAAAAGAGGTGTTTTATAGCTCGTTGGAAAGATCATTTCAAGAGCTACAGTTTTGTCAACAGAAGCAAAAGCCAGATCTGCCTAGATATTTCTGAAAAAAGCAAATACTCTTCTGCTGTCAAAAACTGAACTGAAAAACAGATTTTTCAAATAAGACCAAAACCAAATCCACATAAAAATGATGCGATGCAATGACCTAACATTCTCGGTTTGTGCTGGAGATAAAAAGAGGACTTTCGCTACCCCTCTTTATAGTACGGTTAAAGCTAGAAAGAATTTTTCCTAACCGATCATCTCCACACGCCAAGATCGGTAAAATATAAAAACTCGTAATACCTGAGGTCTTTCGCATCTTCACGATTTTCGTCCCATCTCTTGCTCTTTTGCGTCTCGTGCTTCACTTTAAGTTGGGTTCATCTTGATCATCTTGCATTTCTTCCCAACTGATCCTGTAACAATTAATCTCAAAAAGCACGATTAGTCCGGAACACTTTGTTTTCATTAATCATCAAAATCAGGGTTAGGCATGAAGGCCTAGATGCAACACCAGGCGCCGCCATTCGCCCGAGGACAAAAGCCCCGATGGCCCCATCCTGGGCGCCGCCATTCGCCCAGGTACAAAGGCCCCGGTGCCCCGTCCTGGGCTCTGCCCTGGCCTGTTGACAAAAGCCCCGGTGGCCCCGTCCCGGGCGCCGCCATTCACCTGGGACAAAGGCCCCGGTGCCCCATCCTGGGTGCTGCCATTTGACCAGGGACAAAGGCCCCGGTGCCCCGTTCCGGGCGCCGCCTTTCACCAGAGGAAAAAAGCCCCTGTGGCCCCGTCCCGGGTGCCACCATTCGCCCGGGCACAAAGCCCAGGTGGCCCCATCCCAGGCGCCGCCATTCGGCCGAGGAAAAGGCCTCGATTCCCCGTCTCGAGAGCCACCTTTGGCCCGGTAACAAAAGCCCCAGTGGCCCCATCCCGGGCGCCGCCATTTTCCCGGGGACAAAGGCCCCAGTGCCTCGTCCTGGGCGCCACCTTTGGCCCAGGGACAAAAGCACTGGTGGCCCTGTCCTGGGCGCCGCCAATCGCCCGGGGACAAAGGCCCCGGTGACCCTGTCCCGGGCGCCGCCTCTGGCCCGAGGACGAGGCCCCCGGTGGCCCCGTCCTGGGCCCCACCTTTCGCCCGGGGACAAGGCCCCCAATGACCGCGTCCCGGGCGCCACGTTTCGCCCGAGGACAAAGGCCCCGGTTACCCCGTCCCGGGCGTAAGGTCACGTGAAGGTCACCTGAGGACCGTCTCGGGAACTGTCAAGGACACTTGTCAAGCATCAAGCTTCCACTACCAATGAAAGGACGTCAGTGCCCCTCAATCCGACGGTCGTGGTCACAGTAGTCTTGCTTTTTGCATTTTTTGGGCCTATATATGCCCTTGTATCCCTCTCTTGTAACCGACGACAATTCATTTTTATCAATACACCACAAACCAATAGGCGTTCTCTAGAGCACTCTCACCATGAGAGAGCTCCCCCATCCGACTCAGGTCGGGGGCACGTCGACAGGACTAGGGTCTCCACAGAGACCCGAACCTGTACCAATCCTTTATCATTCTCTATGCTTGCACGACGGGAGGTGACCGGTAACGCGGTCAGCTCCCATTTTTACTCGTTAGCTAGGATCTTCCACAAAACTTGCTGGGGTATTCGCAATACCACGACAGTTGGCGTCGTCCGTGGTAACTCATGACAAATTGCCATGGCTCCCCCAAGAACGAGGGCTCACGCCCTACCCGATGATGCCGGTCCCAGTGACCGGGTACCACCCCCTCAAGACACAACCGCCCCGGCGCTTCCGGCCGGACGTGGCCAAACCCAGGTACCACCTTCAACCCTTTCAGGTATTTCCGGTGGACAAACCTCCAGGCCAAAGTCGGCGACCGCAGATGCCTCGGCGGGCACTAGCCTCCCCCCGGCGGCGCCCTTGGCTTCCTAGGACACCTTGCTGGAAGCTCTTGTCGAGGGCCAACTCTGGGCCCAGCGGTCCATGGATGAGCTACTCCACGTTTTGGCTCGGCAGCCAACCCCCATCTATCCGCTGTAGTTCCCGTTCATGGGGGCAATGCCCCCGTTTATGGGACACCCGATGGCCCCTCCGATCCTCGGAGGCTCAGCCGCTCCCAGGACCTACAATCCCACCGGGGGCTACGTCCCTCCGGTGGGCCCATCGTCCGGAGCCTTCCCAGCGCCGGGAGCCTTCCCGATGCCAGGGGCTTACCTTATACCCGGAGCTTTCCCCATGCCAGGGGCTCACCCCGCACCGGGGATCTTCCTGAGGCCGGGACCCATTCCGCCCAACCGATCGTGTCTGCCACGCCGGAGGCGGCCCGCAGGACTGCTCCCACGCAGCCACGGGACCTCCCCCGTGAGGGTCCCCCTCTCCAGTTCCGGACGTCTCTCCGGGGGCCTGCCCGGTGGCAGATTCCGCCCGCGTCCCAGTAGCACCCTCTGGGCCAGTAATTGCCGCGCATGAGCTCCCTCCTCCCCCGGGGCCGCCCCCGAGGGATCTCTCGGCGGATCAAGTCCACTTTACCCGGGAGGAGGTTGAGCAAATGCGTACCATGAAGTCTAGAGAGGCTCCCTCACGCTACCGGACGGAGCTTCCCCTGGCCCGCGGTCACTGTGAGCCACACTCCCGTCCCAGCCGAGGGAAGAGACCCACCGAAGAAGCCACCGCCGCTTCCAGGGGGTGCTCGGACGTCCAAGAGGTTAGTTCGACTAACCCAGAGGAGAAGAGATGCTACCGCCACGCCGGTTGACCTCTTGGACCCCTCCCTGACTCTGACAACGAACACGCGTCCCCCGTCAAACGGGACAGTGACCAAGACTCTCCCCGGGAGGTGTAGGGGGCCAACCAACCACTGTGCCGCCGACTCCGGTGCATTCGATGGCCGCGACCTTACCGCCTGCCACACATCGAGCACTATAATGGTGAGGCCGATCCCTACGAGTTTGTGCAGGTGTACTTCATGGCCATCTCCATGGCTAGGGGGGATGAGACAATGCAGTGCAACGTCTTCCCCCTCTACCTTACCGACATCGCCCGCTCATGGTTCTACGACCTAAAGGCCGGCTCCATCAAGTCTTTCGCGTAGCTTAAGCGCGAGTTCTGCGCTAACTTCCAGGGGAACTACGTGCGTCCCCTAGACTCATAGCAACTCTACACCGTCCGGCAGAGGACGGGGGAGACCATGCGTAGCTTCTTCAAGCGCTTTGCTCAAGTCAAGAGCAAAGTGGCTCACATCCCTTACTCCACGGTCATTGAGGCGTGCAAGAGCGGGATCCTCCCCGGGGAGCTCCATCGGAGACTCTCTCGGAGATGCCCCACCTCCGCCGATGAGCTCTTCACTGTGCTCGAGAAATACGCTCAGGGGGAGGAGGACGACCTTTGGAAGAAAAACCATGGCGCTCCCACCCCCGCTGATCGGGAGGCTAGGGACCCCCTCAAGCGCCCCAAGAGGGGCAATCGCAGTGAGCCACGACCTGGGGACACCTTTGTCCTCGAGGGCGGAGGCGGCTCGCACGATGCTCCCAAGGTCAACCGTCCCTTCCCCAAACCGAAAGGCCGCGGGGGGCACAGCCGTCCCGCGGTCGTGAGGCCTCACGGGGGGAGGCAAGGAGGGCCTGTCGTGCACTTTCCACAAGTCCAATACCCACGCTACCCGGGAATGCCACCAGCTTCTCCAACACTTCGCCGCATTCCTCGACTAGTGTGGGCAGGGAGGAGGGAGTCTTGCCTCCTTGCCCCCCAGCTGGCTTTGCCGGCTCTTCCTGCCCCCTCGGGGGAGCAGCAGGGAAAGCGCAAGAAGGGGGCTCAACAGAAGAGCTACACTTTCAAACCCCCTAGAGGCGCGTCAACGTGATCAATGGGGGGTCCGCTAGCGTAAGGGGTCCGCTAGCGTAAGGAGTACGCGCGGGAAATAAAGGTTGTGGGGGTGCTACACACGTCTCGGCCACCAAAGTGGTTGGACGTCCCCCTCACTTTTACAGCGGAAGACGCGTGCGGGGTTGGCTTCCCCCTGACGACGCGCTTATCGTCTCCGCCACTGTGCAAATTGCCGGCTGGCGCGTATACTCGTCAATGGCGGGAGTTCCACCGACGTGCTATACCTGAAGGCATTCAGGGAAATGCAGGTCGATGAAAAGCTACTGCAACCCGCGACCGGGCCCTTGCAAGGCTTCGTCCCCGGGAAGACAATCCACCCAGTGGGGAAGGTCGATATCCCCATGACCTTCGGCTCCCCGGACAACTACAGGACTGAGCTGCTCCAGTTTGACGTTGTGGACCTCCCCTCTTCGTACAACACGATCATGGGGAGGACCACCATCAGCCGCTTGGGGGCCGCAATCCACCAAAACTACCTCTGCGTGAAGATCCCCGGACCTCGCGGAGTGATCACCGCTCGAGGCAACCAGGACGTAGCTCGCGCCCTTTATGAGTGCGCAACCGCAGCAATTGGGAGCATCAACGTAATCAAGCCCCCGGGGGAAGAGACCTCTTCCCCGGCACTGGACGTCACGACCGTCCCCTCCGGGAGGTCTCCCCCAAAGCCACGTCCGGAAGGGGACCTCCGTAAGGTCCCGCTGTCCGCGGACGATAGGGGCAGGACCATCAAGATCGAGGTGGACCTCTCCAAAGAGCACGCGGAGCAACTCGCGGCCTTCCTACGCAAGAACTCTGACGTCTTTGTGTGGAAGCCCACCGACATGCAGGGCGTTGCCCGGGAGGACATCGAGCATAAGCTCGCTGTGACCCCCGGTCACCTCACGGTCAAACAAAAGTTGAGAAAGCTCTCCCTTGAACGCCAAGAGGCTATCAAGGTCGAGATTACCAAGCTCCGAGAGGCAGGGTTCATTCAGGAGGTCTTGCACCCTGAGTGGCTGGCAAACCCTGTCCTCATGAAGAAGTCAAACGGCAAGTGGCGGATGTGCGTAGACTTCACCGAACTCAATCGCGCTTGCCCAAAAAACAAGTTCCCACTCCCACGGATCGACCAACTAGTTGACTTGATCGTGGGGTGCGAGCTGATGAGCTTCTTGGACGCGTATTCGAGCTAGCACCAAGTCCGAATGGCCGAAGGGGGCGAGGAAAAGATGAGTTTTATAACTCGCCTCGGGACCTTCTGCTACGTCCATATGCCCTTCGGGCTGAAGAACGTTGGAGCAACTTTCCAGCGACTCATTTCACTAGTCTTTAAGGACCAAATCGGCCGCAATATGGAAGTCTACGTCAACGACGCGGTTGTCAAAAGCTCCCGCGCGGCCGCTCACATCGATGACCTAGCAGAGACCTTCCACAGCCTCCGCGAATATGGGTTAAAGCTCAAATGAAAAAAGTGCGCCTTCGGCGTACGAGGGGGGAAGCTGCTCAGCTTCCTTGTGTCCCAACGCGGCATAGAGGTCAACCCCAAAAAAATTCGGGCCTTCCTGGAAATGCCCCCTCTGCATTCTGTCAAAGATGTATAGCGGTTCACCGGCCGTTTGGCCGCGCTAAGTTGCTTCGTCTCGCGGTTGGGGGAACGCGGCCTTCAGTTCTTCAAAATCCTCTGGATCCTCGAAGTGTTTTGGTGGACTCCCGAGGCCCAGGAGGCCTTCGACGGCTTAAAGAAGCATCTCACGAGTTCTCCAATGCTCGTGAACCCGTCTCTGGAAGAACCCTGAACCCGTCTCTGTAAGCGCGGTGCTGGTAAAGGAGCAAGATGGGCAGCAGCACCCCGTGTACCACGTGAGTGAAGCCCTTCAAGGGGCTAAGAATCGGTACACGGAGATGGAGAAGATCTGCTACGCCCTCCTCATGGCGTCCCGGAAGCTCCACCACTACTTCTTGGGACACCCGATCACGGTCCCGTCAACTCTCCCTTTGGGGGAGGTGCTGCGAAACAAAGAGGCAACCGGCCGGATCGGGAAGTAGGGAGCCAGGCTCGCTCCCTTCTCCCTCTCCCTCACAGGGCGTTCCGCCATCAAATCACAAGTCCTTGCCGACTTCGTGGCGGAATGGACACCCTCTCCCGGGATGGAGGGGGAGATTCTCCGCAAGCCACCCTAGCGCAACGACCACTGGACGCTCATGTTCGATGGCTACTTGTGCCTCGCTGGGGCCGGCGGGGGGGTAGTCCTCCGGAGCCCCGCAGGAAGGACACTAGAGTACACAACGAGGCTCGAGTTCCCCGCCATGAATAACGTCTTCGAGTATGAGGCCCTTCTCCTGGCACTGCGTCTCACGCGCTCCCTGGGGATCGGTCGCCTCTTTGTCAAAGGAGATTCCCAGCTCATGGTTTGCCAAATAGACAAGTCTTACTTGTGCCATGACACAAACCTGAGCATGTACTTGGGGGAGGTGCGCAAGATGGAAAAATACTTCGAGGACACGGAGGCCCAGCACGTCCCCCGGAGGGATAATGACCGGGCGGACGCCCTGGACCAGGCAGCCAGTGCTCGGGAACCTCTTCCCGGAGGTGCCTTCTTGGAGATCATCGCGAAGCCCACGGTGACCCCCCCGGACACGGACCCTGAGTCCTGTGTCCCGAAGGTCTCCAAGATCACCTGGGTGGTGTCCTGGATGGATCCCCTCATCTCCTTCATAAGGGGGAAGGGGACCCTCCCAACGAGACTGAGACGAAGCGGCTTCGTGCCAAAGCACGGGCATACCTTCTGCTAGAAGGGAAGCTATACAAGCAGGGGGCCTCCTCCCAGCTCCGCTGCCTTCCACGGGCGGAAGGACTTCAACTCCTCGAGGATATCCACTCGGGGAGATGTGTGTCTCACCTGGCCCCACGCGCCGTCGCGGCAAAGGTTCTTCACCAGGGCTTCTATTGGCCCACAGTGGTCCGCGACGCGCGAGACCTTATCTCAGCGTGTGAGGCCTGCCAGAAGATGGCCAAGAGTTTCAATTTGCCCTGCACAGCACTGTAGACCATCCCCATCACTTGGACTTTCGCGCGCTGGGGAATGGACCTCCTAGGTCCCTTCCCCCTAGCACCCGGAGGCTACAAGTATGCGGTGGTCGCGGTCGATTATTTCTCCATGTGGGTAGAGGCTGAACCCTGGCCAGCATCACCTCCTGAGCAGTATAGCGGTTTTTCTGGAAGAATATCGTCTATCATTTTGGGGTCCACTGGGAAATTACTGCCGATAACGGGACCCAATTCGACTCAGCGTATTTCCGGGAATTCTGCGAAGGCTTGGGGGCTACCCTCCACTTCGCCTCTGTGGCTCACCCCCAGAGCAACAAAGCTGTTGAGAGGGTAAATGACGTGATCCTGCAAGGGTTACGCTGAAGACTCGACCAAGCCGCCTCCAGGCGGGGCGCGTGGGCGGAGGAGCTTCCGAGCATCCTCTGTTCCATACGCATGACACCGAGCCGGGTGACGGGGCGCAAGCCTTTCTCGCTCGTGTATGGGGCTGAAGCGGTTCTCCCCTCGGAGATTGGCTTCCGGTCGCTGTGGGTCGAGCTCCTATATGGAGCTACGACCACAGCGTACCAAGCCAACAAAGCCAACCAGCGGATAGAATTCGACCTCGTTGAAGCAGAACGCGACCGAGCGCTTCTCCGCCACGCCATCTACGAACGCGAAATGGCGAGCGCATACAACCGGCGCATCCGCGCGAGAGCTTTCCTCCTTGGGTACCTTTTCCTCAAGCGCGTGGCCGACCCCAAAACCCAGGGCAAGCTCTCCCCTATGTGGGAAGGCCCCTACAGGGTCTCTACAGTCCTGGGCTCGGTGGTTTACAAGCTCTCCAACCTCCAAGATCAAGAGCTGAAGCATACATGGAATAGAGGCTTGCTTCGCAAGTTCTATGTCTAGCCTCCGGGCCTACTCCCTCCCCCATCGCGACTTCGCAGGGGGAGGCACTGCATCCCCCGCCGCGGTCACGTGGGGGGATGTTGTATTCACTTTCCCTCCCCTACCACGGCTTTGCGAGGGGAGGCGTTGTATTTCAAGTTCTATCAATACAAGTGGTTTTTTCTCCAATTCGAGTTTATTGCAGGTCCTTACCTTACCGTCTCTTAAGACGATGCCCTCCTATTGGGGAGGCCCTCTCCGTGAGGACATAGGCTATTGCGGCCGAAAAGTCCCTACGACGGGGGCCCCGCTCCCGTAGGGCGGCTTACAATCAGCCCTCGTGGACTGAGGGGGTAAGCGGCAACCCAGTTCTCAAGAACTGTGGTAATGAGTCAATTTGAGAGACTAGTCCCCCCTCAAACACTCAGACCCGTCATCGGGCTCACCCTCCTCCGGGAGCAAATTGCCTCCTCAGCGAGACAGATTTTTCGGAAAATTTTCTTTCGGGAGAGTTTTTACCCGGCTCCATGTTCTCACGGCGACCGGAGGATTTCTCACCAAGACTTGGAAAATTTTCTTCCCGGAGAGTTTTTACCCAGCTCCCCGTTCTCACGGCGATCAGAGGATTTCTCACTGGGACACTTGGAAAATTTTCTTCCCAGCGAGTTTTTACCCTGCTCCCTATTCTCACGGCGACCAGAGGATTTCTCACCGGGACTTGGAATCTTATCGGATTCTCAGAAAACTCTCCAAGTCTCAAAAATGGACATGACCCCGGTAATCATTAACGTCCAGGCTCCATCGTTCCTTCCCCATAGCACGCGGAGCCAAGCTGCACCCCACTATGGGGGGCAGGGGATAACTCATGCCCGGACTACCATTGGAAAATTTCAAAAACAAGGAAATTTAAGGAACAAGCAAACTCAGCTTTATTGACATTTAACCGGAGGACATCCCCCCCCCCCCCCCCGGGTGGGTATTGGTACAACATCTAACCGGGGGACAACCCCCCGATGGGCCAAGACGCCCCGGGGATGAAAACCCCGGGCAAATACGAGATACAACCCTGGGAGTTAAACCCCCGCGGGAAAATATAATGCGGGACAGCCCCCCTCCGGGGGGCTCCTACACCTAATAATCCCAGAGGCCTTCTGATAGCACCCAGGCGAGGTCTCGGTACAAGCTTCTTATGCGCCATTGGGCCTCTCGAAGCAAGTCCTCGGGCCAATACTCATAGCCCACCGGTGGGAGTATCCGAAGCGGCAGAACCCTCCGGGACCCCGGTCACGGAGGAGCCAACTCGGTGTGGTGGTTGTCGAAGTTGTCAAGGTGCCACCCCGGGAGCCACCACAACCGGATTGGCTCCTGGGAGACACCCCTGCCGCGCCCTCCGGAGACGACGCTTAGCAAAACTAAGGCCACTTGGGCGTCCCCCGGGTGATACCCTCTGGAGCCCGGAGGCCCTATCACCGGAGCGGCCCCTTGCCCCTCCGGGACACCTCTAAAGTCGAAGTGCTCAACTCTGGGGAGCCCTCCCCCAGGAGAAACCTCCCGGGGCGCCTGACAAAATCAATCCAAGACTTAGAAAAAAATCTGTTTCATTTCATTGAAGTAAAAGGTTTTTGCACAAGTCTCCGGGGTTTCCTCTAAGAAGCTACCGGGAGCAAAAATCCTAAACAAAAAAAGACCTATATAAAGGCCCGGGGGGAGGCTCATACTTGGTCATTGTCGCCCTCCCCCCGGGGGGGCCTCCCTTGCCGCCGGAGCAGGAATGTCCGCCCTCGGGGGCCCCGGAGCCAGGAATAGCACCCGAATGATCCGGTCGTAGAAGCCTCCAGCAAAGTCCTCCACCTCCTACCGCTGCGGCTCGATTAAGGCGGGGAAGCTCTGGGGGAGTCTACCCCCGATCGCCTGGGCGTCGGTCCCCCGATGCTCCACATTGGGCCGCGGTGGCAGCCACCACCGGGATGCTCCAGCCCCTAGCCCGGGCGTCGGCGGCCTCCGGGATCATGGAGACTTGTGGCTGAGAAAACGCAAGGCCTCCGCAAATGAGGCCGGCGCCGCGCCAGAACCACCTCCCAGGCCAAGGCGCAGCCCTAGCCCCTCGAGGGCCGAGCGGACGAAGTGCCCCACCTCCACCACTGCCCGGGCGCTAGAGCCTTTGAGCTCCTGGAGGGCGCCCTCCTTTGTCTTCGCCTCCCGTCAGAGGCGGTCATTGGCGCTCTCCGAGGCGTGGAGTTGGGACCGGACCCGGGCCAACTCCTGGAGCGCTTCGTCCCGCTCGCCGCAGAAGATGGCGGCCTTACCCTCCGCCTCCATCAACTCCCGGTCGAAGCGCTCCTCTATGCCCCGGGTGAGAGCTATCCCCTACAAACGAGAAGGCCAATCGAAGCCAAGAGTTAGAAAAATCACCAAGAAAGCTAACCGGATGACTCAGAAATTTACTTACATGGATGTGGAGCGACAGCAGCTCGCCCCACCCCTTGTTGAGTGTCCCTTGTGAGACGTACTTTTCAACCTTCAGGAGATGGAGGCTTGCCGCCACCTGGTGAGCCTCACCCGGTGATAGAAGGGGAGTCTCTCTCCCCGTTCCCCCGGACCCGTCTCCACCGGTGGGCCCCGGTAGGGCAGTGAAGGGGTGTACGATCCGGTGGGGACCTAGCGGCAACCCCCGTCGCTAGGGACTCAGACTCGGAGGAGCTGGAGGATGAACTCTCCGAGGGAGTGCCACCCGGGGAGGGATGAGGAGCCCCTTCCCCTCTCCGGGCCATGGGGCCCCCGGGGCCTCTGTAGCCACGGGGACCTCGAATACTGTCGCGCCCCGAGACTGGGACTACGACTACTCCTGTAGAGACCTAGCTCGCTGCAGCTAGTCCCATATATGCATAGCATACACATACCCTTGACGTCCCAGGAAAAGTCAAGCACAGGAGTATATCACATTGCAACAGAGTAACTTACAAAATAGTTAAGCAGTGTGGCCTGCTGGCCTTGATATTACATAAGGAGATTACAATGCTTTCACGGCATACATGGTTTAGCAAAATAACATCTACACAGCAGAAGATAGGTGACCCACCCACAAAAGAGAAGTGGACAGCAGAACAACACACATCAGGGAAATGACGGAACTGACGCTCCTCCTTCTGGGTCCATGAAGTACTCCATGCCTTCATCTTGGTCGTAGAGCGCTCCATCTACTGATTTGAATGTTGCAAGGGTGAGTACTTACGTACTCAGCAAGTCATAGGTAAGAGTAGGTACATATAGTAGTGATGATATGAACCTAAACTAGTCAAGAATTATGGATGTTTGTAAAATAACCTTTTCCTTTCTCATCTCATTTTATGGCAGCACATTTCATAATATAACATCATCATTCATGTTCACTAGATTATAGCACTACCGCGACACGTCGACACACGACAGCCCACGGCAGCACTCCTTATCATGACAACACATGTCATTTGGGTAATCTTGATTAAAACATATTTTATTTAGAAAATAATACTTGTGTCACACCCCGTGGATTTAATCCACCGCAGCAGACTCCTATAAAACCCGGGAGCTCGGAGTATTCGAATACGTTTTTAACTCTGCAGAGAGGTACCAATTTACCCGTAAGATATTCCACTTTCAAGCCCATCCTATCATAACAAAATGATTAGACCCCTCCTCACAACCATGTGTGAGTGGCAAGGTGGAGATAACAAGAACTTTTGTTATGCATCACTTACAATTCACCCCCGACCCTGTGGATCTCTCGCGAAACACAGTTGTGGCGGGCTATACCCCCACCCTACCTCATTTTCCCATTACTGGGTCAAATATCAGATCACCTTCAGTGATAGTGGGAGTCAGCCTCCAAGTCAATCATCACAACACATCTCATGCAGGGGTTTCATGTACGATCCACATAAGTACTTGTTCAGGCCTGTCCCATACCAGGCTTGCGGTTAGCACGTTGTTCATGCCACTAGACGCACAACACAAGGTTCTAGTCCTTATATGCCAGTGACCAGACCATCCACAACCCTGCACCTTCAGTGCCTGCATTCCTTTGCAGTCTAGCACCTCCAGTGCTACAGCCATCCACACCATTTTCTGGTCACGGCTAAGGGTTTTATTTCATGAATATAAGTATATAAATACATATAATAGTTCATGGCTCAAAACTTGTTTATTTCATATTTCACAGATAACCAGTCTAGTACTGCCAATTCATAAATCAACCATTCTCAATCTTTCACATGCAATATTGCCTATATTCAAGGTTATGTTTTAGCAACATTTAAAATATAGGTTCAAGATGACCAAGGATATGACTTGCCTTCCGCGTCGTAAGAAACAGCAGTTGATGATGGGTCAACAGCGAAGTCTTCAAATTCAGCTTCTGAATCTGCTCGACGACAAACCAAACAATACACACAAATATTACTTATATATTAAGATGTTTTAGGATCTATATGCAGATATGCTTAACAAGAATAACTGAACGATACTGGAGATAATTGAGATTACAAGCTGAACTGAGTTGAGATTTAGAGTTTCAAGGATTTAGCTAAGGATGGGTGGTAGATGCTCTTAGGATCTCAAGGTTACAATAAGAATATCAGTTTTGTGGCTGGTTTGATCAAAAACAGCGAATGTCAGCAGATTGACATTCAGATCAAGATTCTGACATAACTTCAAGGAAAACTAGAGAGCTTATCTCAAGTTATGACAGTAGAAGAAAATGTAGATCATAACTCTACAAATTCAGTGGACAAAGTGGCTTTCAAAATGCACAATCAGAAGTGGGTAAACAAGGCCAATGCCATTGGATGGCATGCACTAGAATAGTGTCAAAAATTAGGGTTTAGCGGCAAATATAATTCAAGGGCTCAAATCAAGTTGTGATAGAAGAAGAAAATGTTGATCACAACCTCAGGAGTCTAAGGGACAAAGTTATGCCCAAAATGCACATCTGGAAGGGAGTGAAAAGGGCTAATGCCACTGACTGACATAGTCTGGCATTGATCTTGACATGGCCAGAAACTAGGGCTTGGCATAACTTTTGATCTAGAGCTCCAAATGATGCACCACTTTGTCTGGGAGGTAGGCATTGATAACAGGAACAAATCATTCAACAGGATCTAGGGCAGAAAATGGCTAGAAAGCAAGAAATTTGATGATGAACAGAGATGAACTGGCTGCACTGGAGCAGTTCTGGACACAAACTTGGCATGGCTATAACTTGAAATCTGGGCAGTTTCAGAGATCGAGCTAGAAGGCAAAAATGTTCAGGAGGTTGAAGCACACCTGAATGACAAAGTGGATGAAGCTGAAACGGCCAGGAATAGGTTTTCCGGTGATCGACGCCGGAGAAGAAGACATAGAATTTAGGGCTTTTTGATTCAGGCCGAATGAACTCAATTCCAAGCTTGGAGAGTGAAAGAGAGGTAAGAGGAAACTACCTGCACGATCAATTTGGCCGGAGGATGGCCGGAGAAGCCTGGCGACGATCGCCGGTTTCTGGAGAAGCTCAAAATTGAGGAAAGCTTCGATTGAAGCTCAATCTGGAGATCTTGATGCACAGGCTTGCTGGAAATGGCGCACTGATCAACTTCTTCCACAAGATCGAAAGCTAATTCGGGCTGAATTAAGCTACATTGCAGAAACAGGGTAATCGGCAATTCCGGTGATCGCCGGCGTTAGAGGTCACCGGTGAGCAATTAAATGGTACAGCATGATGAGTGAGATGAGAGGAACTCACTGGTACTGTTAATTTGGCAAGAGATGCTGCGGTTGAGGCTGCCACCGTGGAGCTCCTCGATGGCTCGCCGGAGAAGACGACTGCAGCGAGAGAATTTGCAAAATTGGCTAAGTCCTGGTGAAGAGAAGATGATACAAGGCACTGGTGGTTTAAATAGAGCAGTGGGTGAAGCTTGCAAGGTTTAAACAGCATTGAATCGGTGTCAGATAACAAGATTTGCCGGGCGCAGCTGCAACAACGGCGAGCGGTGAAGCGACGGTGCTCAGGCGAGGTGACTACTGCTCAACTTGTCGGCTCGTTGGAAATCCATATTGTCGGGCGGTGCAAGCAGTGGCAACAGGAGCTGGCAATGCAAAGCAACGTGGCGCGGTGTTTCTGACAAAAGCTTGCTGCTGGTCGCGCACAGGAGCAATTGTTGTCGTCGGTGCTGCCACGGCGTTGCCACGGCACGGCTGAAGCAAGGACACGTACACACAAGCATGCACGGTCACGAGTGCGGCGAAGCCTCACTAGCGGCGAACAAGCGCGGCGCAATTGCACGGCGACCTCTGGTCGTGCACAGCAACTGCTGCTCTGGTCGAAATAGGGCTTGGTTGCAATTTCCAATTCTTGATTTGGACTGAACTGTAAATCTGGAGATTTGGAAGGTTTGATCTGATTTTGATTCTGCTGTTTTGGTATACTTAATTCCACAAATGATTTGGCACAGATTGAAGATAAAATTTGAGACATTTGGATGACTTTTGATATGAACTGAAAACAGAGTAGATTTGTCGTGGTATTAAGAATACCCCGGCAGGTTTTGAAGACGATCCTAGCGGAGATTACGCAGCGCGGGTTGACCGGGTGGCCGGTCCTCCCCCGCCGGACAAACACAAGAATTGACACGTGGATTTATACAGGTTCGGGTCCCGATGGGGGCTCTAGTCCTGTCGACGCGCTCCCGACCAGAGTCAGCTGGGGAGGCTCTCTCCGGGGGAGAGGCTTCCGGAGCACGTCTGTGAGATTAGCTATTCCTAATAATAATGAGCTGATCCTTTACAACAGAGGAGTACAAGGGCTATTTATAGCCCCAAAAAGAAGCAAAAAGCCTAAACTACCCCGGAAGCCACCGTCGGATTGAAGGGTAGGACCGTCCTTCTTCCGGTCAAACTTCTTGGATGCTTGACAGGTGGTCGCTGATTCCCGAGGCGTCCCTCGCGTGACCTGCACGTGATGAACAAACAGGGATTTTACCTTTTAGGAGGGCGATGACGTCCGGGACCCCTTCCGAAGAGCAGGGTCCCGGGAGCCTGAAGGCGGCGCCCGGGGCAGGCACCGGGGGCCACTATCCCCGGGCGAATGGCGGCGCCCGGGACTCGCCCGGGGGGCAAGGTCCCGGGAGCCAAAGAGGCGGCGCCCGGGGCAGGCACCGGCGGCCACTGTCCCCGGGCAAATGGCGGCGCCCGGGACCCGCCCGGGGGGCACGGTCCCGAGGGCCGAATGGTGGCGCCCGGGGCAGGCACCGGAGGCCACTGTCCCCGGGCAAATGGCGGCGCCCGGGACCCGCCCGGGGGGTACGGTCCCGGGGGCCCAATGGCGGCGCCCGGGGCAGGCACCAGAGGCCACTGTCCCCGGGCAAATGGCGGCGCCCGGGACCCGCCCCGGAGGGCACGGTCCCGGGGGCCAAAAGGCGGCGCCTGGGGGAGGCACCGGCGGCCACTTTCCCCGGGGCAAATGGCGGCGCCCGGGACCCGCCCGGGGGGCACGGTCCCGGGAGCCTAAAAGGCGGCGCCCGGGGTGTAACACCCCTGTTTTGCTAAACCCTAAAATAGCCAAAATCCACATCTGGACCCCAAACCCTAATCTGCTTCAGCCATTCCCTTCTAAATGTTGTTCAGAACGTTTTTCCCTTCGGGACCATCTCCAAAATCTCACTCTAAAGCTGAGTTTCAAGCCTTGCTATTTTTTTTAAAAACCTAATTACCCTAATTACCCTAAACTGTTTTCCCCAATTTTGTCGAAACCCTTCAGATCTTGCCCGATCTTACCAAACTTTGGTCAGATAAGTTCTAATAATCTTTTGCGACTTAGCTGCGAAATCAGATTTCAGATCGGACCCTCAGATCTCCAAATTTGCAAACAGGCCCAAGTCCTATTCAAATTATCCTCACAGAACAGCCCCTGGAACAAGTTTTAGAAATTTCAAATCGGCCCAAACATTCTTTTCAGGCCCTTTCGACCAGCCCTGGTCGTTGCCACGACCAGTGCACGAGCCCGTTGCAGCGCCGTGGATTTCTCGCCGTGCTTGCTCGCCGCCGGCCACCGTTTCTGTCACCTGTGCCCGTGAGTTGCTGTGCCACCCCGTGCGCACGTGCCACCAGTGCATCGCCTCGCCCAGCGGATAAACGGCCGCGCTCCCGAGCCTCGTTTTCGCGCGCGCTCCCGTTGCCGTGGCAATTGCATGTGTATACGTGTCGTTGCCGGAGCTACGCTGTCGCCTCCACATCTGCGCCGTCCCGGACGAAGTCCCAAGGCAACTGGCAAAGCTGCAGCACCGCCTGAAGCGCGATCACGTCGCCGTCGCCGTCGTTGCGCCTGCGCCCGACAAACTTCTCCCCGGTGCAAGCAACCGTTGTCGCGTTCACCCTCGCAAGCTCCGTCCCCGTGCCTATTTAAACCCCCCTCAACACTGTGAAGAAGCACAAGCTCAGGACTTAGCCAAATTCCCAGTAATTTCTCACCGCCGTCGAGTTTGCTTTCTTCTCCGGCGAGCAACCTCTGGAGCTCACGGTGCCAGCCTAATCTACTGCACCATTCTTCAAACCAAAGCCACCAGTGAGTTCCCCTCTTCCACCTGTTCGTGTCATAGCACCCAATTGCACCCCGGCGAACCCTAACGCCGGTGATCACCGGAAAAGCTCAAAACCCCTGTTCCTGCAATGCTACCTGATTTAAACCAAATTAGCCGTAGTACCAGTAGAAGAAATTGATCAGCATACTCTTTGTAGCAAGCCTACCAATCTGGATTTCAAAATCGAGCTAAGATCATAGCTCTCCCCAAATCGCGCGCCACCAGTGAACTGGCTCTCGTCGCCAGGCCACGCCGGCGATCCTCCGGCCAAATTAAACCCTCCAGTAGCTTTGTTGTACCCTAGAGATCATTCCCAAGCTTGGAATTGAGCTCATTCGCCCTGAATCGAAAACCCCCTTTGTCCAGTGTCGTCTTCTCCAGCGCCGGTCGCCGGAATTTGTTTCCGGCCGATCCAGCACCTGAAACCTTGTCCCTTAGATAGATTCCAGTACCCTGAGCAATATTGTCCACTAGCTCGACACCTGGATCTGCCTAGATTGTGAGTTATGCCTATGCCAAGATCACTGTCCAGTAACTCAGTTCATGTCCAGGCCACCGTGGTTCATCACCGGATTTGGCCACCCTCCGGCCACTTTCAGCCCTTGTGCCTGTTGAGTATATTGTTCCTGTTAGTAATGCCTACCTCCCAGACAAAGTGGTGCATCATTTGGAGCCCTAGATCAAAAGTTAAGCCATGCCCTAGTTTCTGGTCATGTCCAGCACCATGTCAGTGCATGTCAGCCACTGGCATTAGCCTTGTTTGACCCCTTCTGGTTGAGCAATTGAAATGCCACCTTGTCCCTTAGATTCCTGGAGTTGAGATCTACAATTTTCTCTACTGTCACTTCTCCAGAAAACCATCCTAAGACTAGTTTCCAGTTATGTCAAAGCCTTGAACTGAATGTCGACCCTTCGACGTTCAATCCTTTTTAGCCGTTTCTTCGACCAGAGCCCTTGCGACCTTACCCTAACCTTTTCCCCTGCATACATGACTTATTTACTTAATACTTCCTATAGAAACTATTTTCAGTATGCTTATGTGGTATGTGTTTGTGTGTTGCCTGATTGCCGCAGAGTCAGAAGCTGAAGGAGCGGAAGAAGTCCTTGAAGATCCGTCTGAGTTTTTAGACCCCACATTGCAAGGCAAGCCTCATTCCTTTGATCATGTCTCACCCAATATTTTCATATGAAGTATATTCACTGTTTCTTACTATGCATGCTTAATTGAAATACAAGTTATGTTTGAATGACATGAGTAGATATTACCTAATGGATCATGAAACCCTTTTTGTTATTGAACCTTCTTGTATATATGCTCTTGTCACCCTAGGACTCATATACTGAATATCCACATTAAACTTGAAATGGTCAAATGCATGAGAAGTTATAATGAAAACCGTTTTGACAAGAAAAATGATAAAAGGGATCAGTAGTGAGGATTGGATTGTATGGAGAGGGTGCGGTGCGCACCAGGGTATGTGAATGTTCCTCACTATTGGTTCATAAGGACGAGAACCTTGTGCTGTGTCTCTATACGAATTGTAAACGTACCAACCACTTGCCTGGTATGGGACAGGCACAACTCAGTAGCTTTTTGGTATTAGCAGTTCCCTGCATGGTTTGACGATCTGGTTTCTCGCGTGGAAACTGGAAGGCCAAGGTTCGGCCATGAGTGATGTGAGTCAGAAAAATGATGAGAGAAAAAGGCGTAAATGAAGGAAGGCGCCCTAGACCTGATTAAGCCGTGAGCGGCTGCAATCTTAAATGGTCGTATGTCTCGCGTGGACATAGACCAAGGCTATGTGTCCTGCGGGAACATAGACCAGAGAGGCTAGGAAGTAAGGCAGTGGGGAAGACCCACAACGGTACTTGAGACTTAATTGTCTATTTACCGGGCAGGGATACTGTTAATACTGAACTGTAAAGCGTTGTGTGATCTCGGCCTTGTCACATGTGTATAAGTCACATGAAGCTGATCCGACTTGAAAGCCGAGTGAACCAGTGGATTTAAAAAGAGGTACACCTTTGCAAAGTGTAAAAGAAGTATCAGATACTCTGTACTCCCAGGTTCAGGAGTCTTTTCGTAGTGGATGTTATCCATGGGTTATAGCACAAGTAATGTTTTGGAATGTTTTCATAATGCGGTTAACAAAGTAGTGACTCATGGGAGACCACTACATCTAATGTTTTATTGAAAACCTGTTTAATGTTTAAAGTATCGTTTTCATGATAAAGTTCTGTTTTAACAAACAAATGACTTGGAAATCTATATATCTCTATCCATATGAAACCAAAACCCCGGAATCATATATTTCACTCTCATGTAAGTACAATTACATTAATCCCCGGAATGAGTGTTGCTGAGCACCAAGTGCTCACCCTTGCATTTTACATCCAACTGTAGAAGAGGGATTCGAGGATCCCGATTCCTTCAGTTATGAGTTCCCGGCAGAAGATGGAAGTGCCCCGGACGAGCCCACGTTCTAGAAGGATTGCGCACCAAGTCAAGTCAGATGTGGGAGGAGCCACTTCAACCCCGCTGCGGATGGAAATCAAGCTTTTTATCGTTGCTTTGTGCTTTATGCTGTGTGTTCGGTACTTAGATACCGACTCTGGTTCTGATAAACTTGTTATTTTCTTAGCAACTCTACTTAGCGCCATTTTTGGTGCTTTGGCTATGTAATATTGGCCATGTTGGCCCGATACTTGTTTAATGATATTACTATGCTTGTGTGGTTTGGAGCTCATGTGTCATCCTGCTGTGTGTAACCTACCTGGGCGGTTACCAAGGTGATCCTCAAATGGGGGTCTCACAGCGAATGGTATCAGAGCATGAAGCTTGACTGTAGGTCGTGACCCTTACTAGAATGGGCATCCCTAAAGTAGAGAATCGCTAGATTATTTGGTAAAAATCTAATTGTGAAAAACCTAATTTGTTTAAGAAAAGCATAATGAGTATTATTTGAAAATTTTCAAAACCGTTTTCCTACTTTTCAGAGTTCCGTGTCTCATCATCGCAGATGGCCCCTGGTAAAAAGCTGATTCACGGAGACGAGTTGGGATCATGGGCATTGATGCTTTGGATGATGTTACAATTTCTGGGAGCAAGAGACAATCAGCGACCCGTATACTACGTCCGTCGAGAGGAAGTCGATGGTAGACCTTTTGGTTTCCGTGCCTCGGTGATTGTGTACGAGATCCCAGAGATCGGGAGAGGATCAACAAGAAAGGAAGCTCGTAGAGAAGAAGAAGAAGATGCTATCCAAGATGCTGCTCGTCGTGCCATAGGTACCATCCGCCAGCTGTACGATGACTTTCTTATAGGTTCTCCTTTCTGTTTTGTACCCTACCAAGTTCCCGGATCGGATCGTCGAACTGTTCATCCCTCCAACAACCAGAGAGACGCCATCCTGACCAAAACCAGAGATGTAGTCCAAGTCTTGGAGTCAAGCTACACTCGGTTGCTGCGTGAGCATGAGAATGCTCGGGATGACCGTCACTATCTCGAAGGAGCGCTTGCGAAAGTTCGCTCAGAACTCCAAGAGAAAGAGAAACAGATTCAGGAGTTGGCTGAACCTAGCAGAGCTCGAGAAGTCGAAGACGAAGGATCGGTGAACAAGAGGAACCGCTTGAAGATAAGACTCACAGCCCGCAAGAGTGTGGGAAGACCTAGGGATTACCTGGGTTATTTCACGCCTGCTTCGCGTGGCATTGTGATCAACACCCCTGCACCAGAGTATCCTACTCTCGCGAAAGGGAAGGAAGTTCCTGAAGGCAAAGGAAAAGAGATTGCTACATGCGACACCAATGATTCATCCGAGGAAGAAGAGGACAATGACATGCAATGGGACCCTATGGATGCCGACGAAGATCAAGAGGAGGAAGACCCTGAAGAGGTGGAACCTTGCAGTTCTTCCAAGACCGACAGGAGATCGTAGTTTTCTCTTCAGCTTGACCCTTCTGCTCTAGCCCTTGTAACCGTTAGTCTTTAGCTCTTGTCGTAGTAGCTGCTTTGTTTGTATTGTTTGTTGGTAACTCCAAAGCTGTAAAGGTGAAAACCTTGTATCTTTAGAAAATCTTTGAAAATGGAAATTGCATGTTCCAATCCAATCTCTTGGATTGATCTTTTCTTTCAGCTTATGTTCAATCTGTGCTCTCTTGAATTAGTAGTCTTTCTCAATTATCTTGTCAGAACAGAATGGTGAACACCAGAGGTAGAATCCAAGGCTCAGAAGAAGTCCCAAGAAACGCATCAACAAGAAGGACTAGAGATGACTCAGATCAGCCAAATTCATCAGCCTCAGTACCGCAAGGAGGAAATCTGACGGAAATATTAATATGGATGGAGCAAAACAGACAGAGATCTGCAGAGGTACAGAGTCAAATTCTGGAACAACTGATGCAAAACTCCGCAACACGCCGCGAGGAAGGTTCGAACATTGGAGCAAGACTGACAGACTTTCAAAAGACACGTCCTCCAACTTTCTCCTGCACTGAAGAGCCAATTGTGGCAGACGATTGGTTAAGAGAAATTGAAAGGAAATTGGATACTGTCAGGTGTAATGATGAAGAGAAGCTGCTATATGGACCCCATCAGCTCACAGGATCGGCTGCAGCATGGTGGGAGAATTACAAGACGGTACACTCTAATCAAAATTCAATTACCTGGAATGAATTCAAGGAACAGTTCCGCAAATACCATGTCCCCAAAGGAGCTATTCAAGCCAAACGCAGAGAATTCTTGAATCTAAGGCAAGGAGGAAGGACGGTGAAGCAGTATTTGCATGAGTTCATCAAATTGGCCAGGTATGCACCTGAAGATATCATGACAGAAGAGCGGAAGATCGACAGATTCTGCGAAGGCCTACAAAACTCATATCAGTATCACTTGTCAACACACGAGTTCACAGACTTCCAAGTCCTTGTGAATCGAGTGCTTAAAATGGAGGAGAAAAGAGGCGTAGTAGAAGAGGACCGCAAGAGGAAAAGTGTAGCATATCCATTTCAAGGAAATTCTAGCCGAGGAAGACCAGCGCCATATACCAGAGCCGCTTTCAGACCACCCGCACCACCAAGACCCCAGAGGACTTCATCGCCAACAACTCTAACGTGTCCCGGATGCAAAGGGAGTCACCTCTATAGAGATTGTACACTGAAGAATGCAGAATGCTTCCATTGTGGCAGAAGAGGACATCACAGAGAGACTTGTCCATTTCGGCATTTACCTCCCAGCGTTGCCAAAGCTCAGGCAGCCAAATCCCCTGCACCTGCACGAACTATTGCCAGAGGAGCACCACAAGCCAGAGGAGGAAGATTCCAAACCAACAGAGGAAGAGGAACACCAACCACCGGAGGAAGACTCAACTTCGTGACTGCTACAGAAACAGGAGAGGCAACTGACGTCGTGATCGGTAGACTCTTAATCTCCTCTCAGATTTCAGTTGTTCTATTTGATCCCGGTGCAACTCATTCATTCATGTCAAAAGATTGCTTGTTGAGTAATAACTTGCCTGTGGCTGCTTTAGAGCATCCTATCATCATTCAGTCACCTGGTGCTAGGATGATTGTTAATTCTATCTGTAGAAATGTTGCCTTCCATATCGGCAATCTAGAATTCCTGGCAGACATGCTAGTTCTAAACCTTCAAGGATTGGATGTCATTCTCGGAATGGATTGGCTGGCCAAGCATAAGGGATTGATGGACTGTGAGAAGAAGACAATCACCCTGACAAATGCCAGTGGGAAGCAAATTACATTCCATGCAGACAGAACTTCAATCTGCGACCACCTACAGAGATTGAACTGCATCGAAGAAGTGAAGCTTGAAGAGGTACCAATTGTCAACGAGTACCCGGAAGTCTTTCCAGGAGAACTTCCCGGATTGCCACCAAATAGGGATATAGAGTTCACTATTGAACTGAAACCCGGATCTGCGCCGTATGCTAGAAAGTTGTTTCGGATGACAGGCCATGAGCAAGAGGAATTGAAGAAGCAGATAGCTGAATTGGAAGAAAAAGGATTCATCAGATCCAGCTCATCACCATGGGGAGCCCCAGTGCTCTTTGTTAAGAAGAAAGATGGTAGTATGCGACTTTGCATAGACTACCGCAAGCTAAACGACATGACCATCAAGAACAAATACCCCTTACCAAGGATAGATGACCTTTTTGACCAGCTCAGAGAAGCAAAAGTGTTCTCAAGAATAGACCTGAGATCGGGATACCACCAGTTAAGGATCCGAGAGCAGGACATTCCTAAAACTGCTTTCGTGACCAGATATGGGTTGCATGAGTTCACAGTGATGCCCTTTGGATTAACTAATGCACCCGCGGTATTCATGAACCTAATGAATAAGATCCTCATGGAATTCCTGGATAAGTACATCATTGTATTTGTGGATGATATCCTTGTCTACTCTAAGACAGAGGAGGAACACGTACATCACCTGAGGATAGTGCTACAGAAACTGGCAGACCACCAGCTATATGCCAAGTTTAGCAAATGTGCTTTTTGGTTGAAGAAGATTTCTTTCTTGGGACATATCATCTCAGGCGAAGGAATATTTATGGACCCGTTGAAGATTCAAGCTGTTACCGATTGGAAACAACCTGAAACCGCAACAGAAGTTAGGAGTTTCTTGGGATTAGCGGGATATTATCGAAGATTCGTAGAAGGATTCTCGAAGATCACCAAACCGCTGACCAAGCTACTGAAGAAGAATGCCCCTTTTAATTGGACCGAGGAGTGCGAAAGAAGTTTTGAGGAATTGAAGAAAAGACTGACAACTGCACCAATCCTGATACTGCCGGACGTCAAGAAGGATTTTCAAGTATTCTGTGACGCCTCCAAACAAGGATTAGGATGTGTATTGATGCAAGAAAGGAAAGTGATAGCTTATGCTTCTAGACAGCTACGACCTCATGAGGAGAATTATCCAACACATGATTTGGAGCTAGCTGCTGTCGTACATGCACTAAAGATATGGAGACACTACCTACTAGGAAGTAAGTGCGAAATTTATACGGATCATAAGAGCCTGAAGTATATCTTCACGCAACAGGAGTTGAATATGAGGCAGAGAAGATGGTTAGAACTGATCAAAGATTATGATCTAGAGATCCACTATCACCCAGGAAAAGCCAATGTAGTAGCTGATGCTTTGAGCAGGAAGTCTCGTCATAACCAGATAACTCAGCTAGAAGTGCCGACACAACTGATCAAGGATTTCGAAAAGTTGCAACTGGAATTAGTGGACCAAGGAACCATCGCTACACTAAAGATGGAATGCGAATTGAAGGATAAGATCAGACAAGCTCAAGCAATGGACCCAGACCTTCAAGAGATGAAGGAGGACATGAAGAGCAAAGATACAACCAACCTTCGAGAAGATGAACAAGGAATTCTATGGTACGATGACCGTATCTGCATTCCAAATGACAATGAGATCAAAAGCCTGATCATGCAAGAGGCTCATCAGACCCCATATTCCATACACCCAGGCAGCACCAAAATGTACAAGGACTCGAAGAAAAATTTTTGGTGGAAAGGAATGAAGAGAGAGATTGCCAAGTTTGTCGCAACTTGTGACACATGCCAAAGAGTGAAAGCAGAACATCAAAAGCCTGCGGGACCGCTACAACCTCTACAAATCCCAGAGTGGAAGTGGGATGAAATCGGAATGGATTTTATTGTGGGACTACCAAGGACGAGAAAAGGATTTGATTCTATATGGGTCATAGTAGATAGATTAACAAAAGTAGCACATTTTCTCCCAGTGAAGACCCTATATACAGCTAAGGATTTAGCAGAGCTGTATCTTAACAGAATAGTCGTCCTACACGGAGTGCCGAAGGCTATCGTTTCCGATAGAGGAGCCCAGTTCGTTTCAAGATTTTGGCAAGAGTTGCAGAAAGCCCTGGGCACAAAGTTAAAATTCAGTACCGCTTACCACCCTCAAACTGGAGGTCAGACTGAAAGGGTAAACCAAATTTTGGAAGATATGTTGAGGGCTTGTGTTTTGGACTATGGAGACTCTTGGGAGTTATTTCTACCGTATGCAGAATTCACATACAACAATAGTTTCCAAGCAAGCCTGCAAATGGCACCATATGAAGCCCTATATGGAAGAAGATGCCGCACGCCTCTGTATTGGACAGAAATTGGTCAAAAACAACATCTAGGACCCCAGTTAGTAGAAGAAGCCACAGCCCATGTCAGGATCATACAAGAAAAACTGAAAACAGCCCAATCTAGACAGAAAAGCTATGCAGACAACCGTAGAAGAGAGCTATCTTTTGAAGAGGACGATTATGTGTATCTCAAGGTTATGCCATACAAAGGAGTTCGAAGATTCCAGATGAAGGGAAAATTAAAACCTAGATATGTGGGACCATATCGAATTCTGGAAAAGCGAGGTGAAATGGCATACAAATTGGAATTGCCACCAGAACTGAGCGGAATTCATGACGTATTTCATGTATCTCAGCTAAAGAAATGCTTGAGAAAACCAACAGAACAGATATCTCCTACAGAGAATGAGATTCAACCAGACTTATCTTGTCAAGAGTACCCTGTTAGAATTCTGGAAACCAGATAGAAAGTGCTGAAGTCAAGAACCCTCCGATTCTGCAGAGTCCAATGGAACAATCACTCAGAGGAGGAGTCAACTTGGGAAAAAGAAGAAGATCTCCGACGAGAATTTCCCTTCCTATTCTCTGACCTGCCCTAATCTCGAGGACGAGATTGTTTCTAAGGTGGGTAGATTTGTAACACCCCTGTTTTGCTAAACCCTAAAATAGCCAAAATCCACATCTGGACCCCAAACCCTAATCTGCTTCAGCCATTCCCTTCTAAATGTTGTTCAGAACATTTTTCCCTTCGGGACCATCTCCAAAATCTCACTCTAAAGCTGAGTTTCAAGCCTTGCTATTTTTTTTAAAACCCTAATTACCCTAATTACCCTAAACTGTTTTCCCCAATTTTGTCGAAACCCTTCAGATCTTGCCCGATCTTACCAAACTTTGGTCAGATAAGTTCTAATAATCTTTTGTGACTTAGCTGCGAAATCAGATTTCAGATCGGACCCTCAGATCTCCAAATTTGCAAACAGGCCCAAGTCCTATTCAAATTATCCTCACAGAACAGCCCCTGGAACAAGTTTTAGAAATTTCAAATCGGCCCAAACATTCTTTTCAGGCCCTTTCGACCAGCCCTGGTCGTTGCCACGACCAGTGCACGAGCCCGTTGCAGCGCCGTGGATTTCTCGCCGTGCTTGCTCGCCGCCGGCCACCGTTTCTGTCACCTGTGCCCGTGAGTTGCTGTGCCACCCCGTGCGCACGTGCCAGCAGTGCATCGCCTCACCCAGCGGATAAACGGCCGCGCTCCCGAGCCTCGTTTTCGCGCGCGCTCCCGTTGCCGTGGCAATTGCATGTGTATACGTGTCGTTGCCGGAGCTACGCTGTCGCCTCCACATCTGCGCCGTCCCGGACGAAGTCCCAAGGCAACTGGCAAAGCTGCAGCACCGCCTGAAGCGCGATCACGTCGCCGTCGCCGTCGTTGCGCCTGCGCCCGACAAACTTCTCCCCAGCGCAAGCAACCGTTGTCGCGTTCACCCTCGCAAGCTCCGTCCCCGTGCCTATTTAAACCCCCCTCAACACTGTGAAGAAGCACAAGCTCAGGACTTAGCCAAATTCCCAGTAATTTCTCACCGCCGTCGAGTTTGCTTTCTTCTCCGGCGAGCAACCTCTGGAGCTCACGGTGCCAGCCTAATCTACTGCACCATTCTTCAAACCAAAGCCACCAGTGAGTTCCCCTCTTCCACCTGTTCGTGTCATAGCACCCAATTGCACCCCGGCGAACCCTAACGCCGGTGATCACCGGAAAAGCTCAAAACCCCTGTTCCTGCAATGCTACCTGATTTAAACCAAATTAGCCGTAGTACCAGTAGAAGAAATTGATCAGCATACTCTTTGTAGCAAGCCTACCAATCTGGTTTTCAAAATCGAGCTAAGATCATAGCTCTCCCCAAATCGCGCGCCACCAGTGAACTGGCTCTCGTCGCCAGGCCACGCCGGCGATCCTCCGGCCAAATTAAACCCTCCAGTAGCTTTGTTGTACCCTAGAGATCATTCCCAAGCTTGGAATTGAGCTCATTCGCCCTGAATCGAAAACCCCCTTTGTCCAGTGTCGTCTTCTCCAGCGCCGGTCGCCGGAATTTGTTCCCGGCCGATCCAGCACCTGAAACCTTGTCCCTTAGATAGATTCCAGTACCCTGAGCAATATTGTCCACTAGCTCGACACCTGGATCTGCTTAGATTGTGAGTTATGCCTATGCCAAGATCACTGTCCAGTAACTCAGTTCATGTCCAGGCCACCGTGGTTCATCGCCGGATTTGGCCACCCTCCGGCCACTTTCAGCCCTTGTGCCTGTTGAGTATATTGTTCCTGTTAGTAATGCCTACCTCCCAGACAAAGTGGTGCATCATTTGGAGCCCTAGATCAAAAGTTAAGCCATGCCCTAGTTTCTGGTCATGTCCAGCACCATGTCAGTGCATGTCAGCCACTGGCATTAGCCTTGTTTGACCCCTTCTGGTTGAGCAATTGAAATGCCACCTTGTCCCTTAGATTCCTGGAGTTGAGATCTACAATTTTCTCTACTGTCACTTCTCCAGAAAACCATCCTAAGACTAGTTTCCAGTTATGTCAAAGCCTTGAACTGAATGTCGACCCTTCGACGTTCAATCCTTTTTAGCCGTTTCTTCGACCAGAGCCCTTGCGACCTTACCCTAACCTTTTCCCCTGCATACATGACTTATTTACTTAATACTTCCTATAGAAACTATTTTCAGTATGCTTATGTGGTATGTGTTTGTGTATTGCCTGATTGCCGCAGAGTCAGAAGCTGAAGGAGCGGAAGAAGTCCTTGAAGATCCGTCTGAGTTTTTAGACCCCACATTGCAAGGCAAGCCTCATTCCTTTGATCATGTCTCACCCAATATTTTCATATGAAGTATATTCACTGTTTCTTACTATGCATGCTTAATTGAAATACAAGTTATGTTTGAATGACATGAGTAGATATTACCTAATGGATCATGAAACCCTTTTTGTTATTGAACCTTCTTGTATATATGCTCTTGTCACCCTAGGACTCATATACTGAATATCCACATTAAACTTGAAATGGTCAAATGCATGAGAAGTTATAATGAAAACCGTTTTGACAAGAAAAATGATAAAAGGGATCAGTAGTGAGGATTGGATTGTATGGAGAGGGTGCGGTGCGCACCAGGGTATGTGAATGTTCCTCACTATTGGTTCATAAGGACGAGAACCTTGTGCTGTGTCTCTATACGAATTGTAAACGTACCAACCACTTGCCTGGTATGGGACAGGCACAACTCAGTAGCTTTTTGGTATTAGCAGTTCCCTGCATGGTTTGACGATCTGGTTTCTCACGTGGAAACTGGAAGGCCAAGGTTCGGCCATGAGTGATGTGAGTCAGAAAAATGATGAGAGAAAAAGGCGTAAATGAAGGAAGGCGCCCTAGACCTGATTAAGCCGTGAGCGGCTGCAATCTTAAATGGTCGTATGTCTCGCGTGGACATAGACCAAGGCTATGTGTCCTGCGGGAACATAGACCAGAGAGGCTAGGAAGTAAGGCAGTGGGGAAGACCCACAACGGTACTTGAGACTTAATTGTCTATTTACCGGGCAGGGATACTGTTAATACTGAACTGTAAAGCGTTGTGTGATCTCGGCCTTGTCACATGTGTATAAGTCACATGAAGCTGATCCGACTTGAAAGCCGAGTGAACCAGTGGATTTAAAAAGAGGTACACCTTTGCAAAGTGTAAAAGAAGTATCAGATACTCTGTACTCCCAGGTTCAGGAGTCTTTTCGTAGTGGATGTTATCCATGGGTTATAGCACAAGTAATGTTTTGGAATGTTTTCATAATGCGGTTAACAAAGTAGTGACTCATGGGAGACCACTACATCTAATGTTTTATTGAAAACCTGTTTAATGTTTAAAGTATCGTTTTCATGATAAAGTTCTGTTTTAACAAACAAATGACTTGGAAATCTATATATCTCTATCCATATGAAACCAAAACCCCGGAATCATATATTTCACTCTCATGTAAGTACAATTACATTAATCCCCGGAATGAGTGTTGCTGAGCACCAAGTGCTCACCCTTGCATTTTACATCCAACTGTAGAAGAGGGATTCGAGGATCCCGATTCCTTCAGTTATGAGTTCCCGGCAGAAGATGGAAGTGCCCCGGACGAGCCCACGTTCTAGAAGGATTGCGCACCAAGTCAAGTCAGATGTGGGAGGAGCCACTTCAACCCCGCTGCGGATGGAAATCAAGCTTTTTATCGTTGCTTTGTGCTTATGCTGTGTGTTCGGTACTTAGATACCGACTCTGGTTCTGATAAACTTGTTATTTTCTTAGCAACTCTACTTAGCGCCATTTTTGGTGCTTTGGCTATGTAATATTGGCCATGTTGGCCCGATACTTGTTTAATGATATTACTATGCTTGTGTGGTTTGGAGCTCATGTGTCATCCTGCTGTGTGTAACCTACCTGGGCGGTTACCAAGGTGATCCTCAAATGGGGGTCTCACACGGGGCAGGCACCGGCGGCCACTGTCCCCGGGCGAATGGCGGCGCCCGGGACCCGCCCGGGGGGCATGGTCCCGGGAGCTAAAAGGCGGCGCCCGGGACATATCCCGGGGGCACGGTCCCGGGAGCCTAAAGGCGGCGCCCGGGGCAGGCACCGGCGGCCACTCTCCCCGGGCAATGGCGGCGCCCGGGACCCGCCCGGGGGGCACGGTCCCGGGGGCCAAATGGCGGCGCCCGGGGCAGGCACCGGAGGCCACTGTCCCCGGGCGAATGGCGGCGCCCGGGACCCGCCCGGGGGGCACGGTCCCGGGAGCCTAAAAGGTGGCGCCCGGGGCAGGCACCGGAGGCCACTGTCCCCGAGCAATCATGAACTTACCTGGACTCGACCGCGTGGAGATTTCCCCCAATAGCAGCCCCCATGCCCTCCGGGGACGAAGCTTGAGCCCCCGGAGGGAATGGTTACGGTACCGGGAAAATCTCCGGGCGAAACCTCCGGACAAAATCACCGGAAACCCGGTAACGCTTCGGTTTCTGTGCCGGGCGCTTTATGGCAGCGCCGTTTTCGCAATAAATGCACGCGCGGTTCGAACCTGCGTCTCGATTTACGCGCCTGTCCCTTCGTTTCCCGTGCACGGTTTGAATTTCAGTGGTCCAGATTGCCCCGAGGGGGCCACGTGGCGCGCATCTAGATCACGGCCAGCCTCTATAAATAGGGCCTTAGAAGGCCCCGGAAGCTCATTCCAAATCTTCAACTCCAGCTTCAGCTCTCCCGGTAGCGCTCTTCCGGTAGCTTCTCCGGTACCCTTTTCCGGTAGCGAGCGTCCGGGAGTTGTTGACTTAGCCACCTGAAAACTTAGCCACCCAAAAAAGAAAAAACTGACCTAATGGCGCCCAAAGGTCGAGCGAAGACCACGGAGGTGCCCCCGGAGGAAATCCCCGTGGATTTCCTCTGGGCCTCCGAGTTCTCGGCCTCGGACGCGGAGTCCCTGGTCAAGAAGGGCGTCGTTGAAGAGGGGGACATCCGGGTCCCCCTAAAGAAGGACGGAGCCCCCCGCCCCAGGCCCGGAGAGGTCGTGGCCTTCGAGGCCTTCCTCGAGGCGGGGCTCCGGCTCCCGGTGCATCCGATGCTCCGGGAGTTTCTCAAAGAGTACGGGGTGGCTCTCAACCACCTCACCCCGAACGCGCTCGTCCGTATGGGCCTTTTTATATGGCTCTACGAGACAGCGACCGGGCGGGAGCCCACCCTCCGCGCCTTCCGGTACTTCTATGAACCGGCGGCGCGGAGCTCCCACCTGGTGAAGGGAGGACCGAAGTCCCCCTTCGGCTCGGTGATGGTCCAAATGCTACCCTCCCGGGTGGCGGACTACCCGGCGGCGGCCTCCCGGGACCACTGGGGGGACTGGCTCCGGAGGTGGTTCTACCTCCGGGTCCGGGACGAGGCGGTGGTCTACGCCCCGGAGCCTCCCACCTACAGCCGGTCATCCGCACCGAAGCCGCCGGTGTGGACGGACGAGGAGTTCGAGCTCCTCGGGAAGGTGGTGCTGACGAAGAAGGCCCGCTCGATGCGGGACGCCGCGGAGGAGCTGGCGCTCCTGCGGCTTTCCCCCTTCTCACGCGGGGGAAGGGGGATCGGCATGGGCCCGGAGCAGCGGCCTCCGGTCAAGCCGGTGACGCGGCGTAAGTCCCCTGCATTTTTGTACTTGCAGTTTTTTATGAGAAATTGACTAACTTTTTACCTCTTGCAGTGCGCCCGTACCCGGCGGCGAGGGACAAGGCGGAGCACCTCCTGGGGAGGTACTTCGCCGACGAACACGAGCGCATCGTGCGCCTCGTGGGGGAGGTGCCTCCCCGGAACCTGGTAGCCGAGGCCTACGGGCTCAGGCTTCCGGAGAGGAAGCCCCTTCCCACCCCTGGGTCTCATAAGCGGGGGAAGGATGCGGCCGGGGGCTCGGAGCCCAAAAGGCCCCGGGTCCAAAAGACCCCCGCCCCGACGACGACGCCAGCGACGACGCCGGTGAGGGCCCGGGACGCGGCTCCCGGAGCCAAACATGCCCGGGCGGCGCCCCGGGTAGAGGCGACGCCTCCGCCCCCGGAGGCCCCCGTCGAGGCCCGGGGGAAGGAGGTTGTTACCGGCGGGGCGGGGTCCGATTCTGCGGACTACGCCCCGTCACCAGTTCGAGTGACGCTTCTCTCGCCTCTCCCGGCAGCATTGGCGCCGGAGAGGCTAGAGGTGAGGTTTTCGGAGGCGGCGCCTCCGTGCCTCTGGCCGGTTGATGAGGAGGGGGGGAGCCCCTCAGTCATCGCGGCCGCCGCGGGGCTCGTTGACTACCGTGGGGTCGGCGCCCGGGCGATCGGGGGGCGCATCCCTCGGAGCTTCCCGGAGGCCTTCGAGCCAACGCGCCGGGAGGTGGAGCTGCTGGCGGAGGGGTTCTACGACCGGATCATCCGGACGAGGTTCCCGACACCGGCGCCTCCGGCCTCGGATGCCCCTGCCCCGGCCACGGAGGAAGCTCCCCGGGGGGAGGACCCCAATGCTAAAGTATGAGCCTCCCCCAGGTCTTTAGCTAGGACCCCTTTTTATTTTGTTAGACATTTTGATTCCGGTAGCTTCTTAGGAGAAGCCCCGGGCACTTGTACAAAAACATTTTGCAATGAAATATATTTGAAATTTTTCTAAGTCTGCAATGAAATGTTACCAGGGTACCCGGGGGGTTATTCCCGGGCAACGGTCCGGGAGAGGCTCTCCGGGGGACGCCCAAGCGGCTTGGATTTTGCTGAGCCTTGTCTCCGGGGAGCGCGACGGGGGTACTGTCCGGGAGCCTGTCCGGTTGAGGTGGCGCCCGGAGTGTCACTTGAATAATTTTGACAACAGCCGTGCTGAATTAACTCCCCCGCGCCCGGAGGCCCAAATGATACCTCCTCTCCGGATACTTCCGCCGGCTGGGTATGAGTTTTGGCCCGAAGACGTACTTCGGGACTCTCAGCGTCGCGTCCGGGCGCTGTACCGGGACCTGGCCCGGGAGCTGAGGGAGCGCCTCCGGGCGCTTTAGGCGTAGGGACCTTAGGCTCGTAGAAAATCCCCCGGGTTAGGACCCGGGTTGTATCATTTCCGAAACCCACCGGAGGGGGAAGATGTCCTCCGGGTTTCCCGATCAATAAAGCACGTTGTTGTTGTTTCCTTCTATTGCGCCTCTTTATTTTCTTCTTGGATGGTCTGGACGACTCATCTTAACAAGGATGAGCTGAGTTTCTTCGTGGGTGACCCGGGGGCCCCCTGTCCCCCCCCCCCCCCCGCCCACAGCGGGCGGGAGGAGGCCTCCGCGCGCTGTGGGGGTAACAGGGTCCCCGGGGGGAGCATACCCTGTAGGAGAAATATTTTCTAAGTTAGAAAATTGTAGAAACAGTATTTCCGAGGGAGGGACCTTCCGGGGTGCCCGGGGGCACCGGGAGAGGTTCATCCGGCCGCCGGGAGAGCGGGGAACCGGGAGCAAGGCGCGGAAGGGGCTCATGAAAAGCCAATAAGACCTCCGGAGGGGAGCTTCCCGGGAGACTTCGTCCGGTCGCCGTGAGAACGGGGAACCGGGAATAATGTTTCCGGGGGAAAATATATCTGAGAAATCCATATCTTCGTAAAGCAATTGTCCGGTCGCCGTGAGAACGGGGAGCCGGGAATAAGGTCTTCGAGAGATAATCATCCGGTCGCCGTGAGAACGGGGAGCCGGGAATAAGGTCTTCTCCCGGAGGAGGAAAGATCTAATCAAGCCGCAAGGGGCTGATCTTCCGGTCGTCGTGAGAACGGGGAGCCGGGAATAACGTCGACTCCCGGAGGAGGAAGAAAATCCAGAAAGCCATAGACGTCCCGCTGAGGAGAGCGTCTACTCCCGGAGGAGGAAGTGCCCGAAGACGGGTCTTGAGTGTTTGGGTAGGGGACTAATCTCCCAAAGTGACTCGTTACCACGGCCACTGTGACCGGGTTGCCGCTTACACCCTCAGTCCACGGGGGCTGATCGTAAGCCGCCCTACGGGAGTGCAGGCTCCATTGTAGGGACTTGTTGGGGCTGGCCCACTTCCTCGCGGGGAGGGCATCCTCACGGGGAGGGCATCCTCGCGAGGAGGGCGCCCTACGGGAGTGCAGGCTCCGTTGTAGGGACTTGTTGGGGCTGGCCCACTTCCTCGCGGGGAGGGCATCCTCGCGGGGAGGGCATCGCCGCTAGGGGCGGTAATGAGAAAGACCTGCGATGAGACAGTTTGCAAAGCAAGACCTATGTATTGATTAACAAAATATACAAAGCCCCCCCGGCGAAGCCGCGAAGGGGGGAAAAAGGAAGCTACAGTGTCCCTCCTCCCCCTCCGGCGTGAACGCCCCGGGGGATGGGACATGCCCGTAAGGCTACACAAAGAACTTGCGAAGTAAACGCAAGTTCCACGTGTGCTTCAGCTCCTGCTCTTAAAGGTTGGAGAGCTTGTAAGCCCCCGTGTGCCCTCAAGCAGCGACGACCGGGACCGGAAAGGGGGAAGCCCCTGTGGCGAAGACCGGAATCGAAATGGAGGGGGCCCCAGTGGCCTCGACCGGAACCGGGAAGGGAGCAGGCCCTGTAGCACCCGGGACCGGCGAGGGGGAAGCCCCCGCGGCGACGTCCGGAACCGGGGAGCCCATGCGGGGGGAAGTCCACTGCGGCACGGGGGCTGCTCTGTCGACCGCCCCCGGTGTGGTACACGCGACGCGAGGGGTGGGACTGGCTCCCGGCGTAGGGTAAACCCCCGGCATGAAGTGGGCTCCCGGCCCCGGGAATAGGCCAGGAACGGGGTACCCCCTTGGTGCCATCGAAGTGCCTCTACATCTTTTGCATCTGCAAATAAAAGACTAGAATTTGCGTTACGGCACAGGTAAGGCCCGTGCTTTTGGTGAAATATGGGCTGAGAATCTCCCTTCAGTTGGAGGCGTCGGATCCCCGGGGAACGCATGCGGTGCGACCTGAGGAGCAAAGCCTCGTACTTGGCGGCACTGCCGGCCCCGGGGACAGCAGGACCTTCCGGAGGCCCCCTTCCAGACGCGGCTTGAGGAGGGGCCTCCCGGGGGGTATTGCCGCGACGTCTGGTTCCAGGGGGGGGGCCTCCCCCCTGGGCGCCTCAATAATGTTGACGCTTCCAATCGCGGCGGCTGCGCGCTCATACAGAGCACGGGCCATGTCTTGGTCTCCCCGGACGTTGATCACGCCATGCGGCCCGGGGATCTTCATGCAGAGGTAGTTTTGATGGGTGGCAGCCCCCAGCCGGTTGATGGTGGTCCTTCCCATAATCGCGTTGTAGGAGGAGGAGAGGTCCACTACGTCGAAGCGGACCAGCTCGGTCCGGTAGTTCTCCGGGGCGCCGAAGGTCACAGGAAGATCTACCATGCCCACGGGGTGGATCGCGTTCCCCGGGACAAAACCTTGTTGGGGCCCGGCTGCGGGCTGCAGGAGCTTCTCATCCACCTGCATCTCTTTGAAAGCCTTCCGGAATAGGACGTCGGCGGAGCTCCCACTGTCCACAAGGATGCGTGCCAGGTGACAGTTGTAGATTGTCGCGGAGACGATGAGCGCGTCGTCGTGGGGGAAGCGAACCCCCCGTGCGTCTTCTGCCGTGAAGGTGAGGGGGACGTCCGACCACTTTGGTGGCGGGGACGTGTGTAGCACCCCCACAACCTTAACTTCACGCGCGTACTCCTTACGCTGGCGCTTGGAGTCCCGCCCGGAGGCAGACCCTCCCACGATGACGTTGATGCGGCGCTGGGAGGTTTGGAAGGGGAGAGCTTCTGAAGGCTCCCCCTCCTGTGCCTGCTCACCCCCCGTGGGAGCGGGAAGGGCCGGAACAGCTGGCCGAGGGAGCAAGGAGGCCGGAGTCTCCCCCCCTGCCCGCGTTGGTCGAGGAATGCCGCGAAGTGCTGCAGTAGTTGGTCACAGTCTCGGGTAGCGTGGGTACTGGACCCGTGGAAGCTGCACCACGGTCCTTCCCGCCTTCTCCCCGCGGGGCCTTCCCGGCCGTCCGAAGACTGTCCTCCCCCATGGCCTTTCGGCTTGGGGAAGGGGCGGTTGCCCCTCGGGGGGTCGCGCGAGCCGCCTCCGCCCTCGAGGACAAAAGTGTCCCGAGGCCGTGGCTCGTTATGCCCCCCCTGTCTGGGGCGTTTGGGGGGATCCCTGGCTCCCCGGTCGACGGGGGCGGGAGCCCCCTGGGTCTTCTTCCAGATATCCTCTTCCTCCGCCCGAGCGTACTTTTCGAGCACGTTGAAGAGCTCGTCGGCGGAAGAGGGGCAGCTCCGGGAGAGCCTTCGGTGGAGCTCCCCCGGGAGGATGCCGCTTTTGCAGGCTTCGATGACCGTAGAGTCGGGGACGTGGGCCACTTTGCTCTTCACCTGGGCAAAGCGCTTGAAGAAGCTTCTGATGGTCTCCCCAGTCCTCTGCCGGACAGTATACAGCTGCGAGGAGTCCAGGGGACGCACGTAGTTCCCCTGGAAGTTGGCACAGAACTCCCGCTTGAGCTGCGAGAAAGACTTGATGGAGCCGGCCTTCAGGTTGTAAAACCAGGAGCGGGCAATGCCGGAGAGGTAGAGGGGGAAGACGTTGCACTGTACTGTCTCGTCCCCCCCGGCCGCGGAGATGGCAGTGGAGTAGACCTGCACGAACTCGTAAGGGTCTGCCTCATCGTTATAGTGTTCGATGTGTGGCGGGCGATAGGGTCGCGGCCACTGGATACTGCGAAGCCTTCGGCACAGAGGCTGGTTAGCCCCCTGCACTTCCCGGGGAGAGCCCCGGTCGCTGTCTTCTTTCACGGGACCTTCGTTGTCTGAGTCTGGAAGTGGTCCGAGAGGTCCGCCAGAATGGCGGTGGCGACGCTTTTCCTCCGGACCGGAACTGAGTTCCCGGACGTCTGGGCTCTCCGCCGGAGAGGTTGGCTCTTCAGCGGGTCTCTTCCCCCGGCCCGTGCGAGAGCGAGGCTCCCCGCGCCCGCGGCCGGGGGGAAGTTCTTCCCCGCGCTCTGGTGAACGCATTCGCTCGACCTCCCCCGGGGCAAAACGGACCTGTCCCGCCGAGGGAGGGAGCTCGTGCGCTGTAGCTTCCGGAGCCGGTTGGGGCGAGCCCCCTGCGACGACCCCCGGGACCAAAAAGGGGGAAGCCCCTGTATCGTCCGGAACCGGGGAGGGGGCGCCCACGGCGACGCCTGGAATCGAAGTGGAGGGGGCCCCAGTGGCCACGACCAGAACCGGGAAGGGGGCAGGCCCTGTAACACCCAGAACCGGTGAGGGGGGAGCCCCGGTGGCGGCGTCCGGAACCGGGGAGCCCATGCGAGGGGAAGTCCGCTGCGGTACGGGGGCTGCTCTGTCGACCGCCCCTGGTGCGGTAAACGCAACGTGGGGGGCGGGACTGGCTCCCGGCGCAGGGTAAACCCCCGGCAAGAAGTGGGCTCCCGGCCCCGGGATCAGGCCAGGGACGGGGTACCCCCCTGGTGCCACGAAGCGCCCTGGCATGAAATAACCTCCCGGCACCGGGACGGGCCCGGGTGCCGGGAAGGGTCCGTGCGCATATCCCGCAGGGGGAGGGAACCCCCCGGCAGGATCACACTGGGCAGACAACCCCCCCGAAGCTGGAGGGGCCGCCGGGTAACCCATAAACGGGGGCATGTTCCCCGGATATGGGTGCGACGCAAACGTGGGGGCCGGATGTGAGACCCCCATTTGAGGATCACCTTGGTAACCGCCCAGGTAGGTTACACACAGCAGGATGTTACATGAGCTCCAAACCACACAAACATAGTAATATCATTAAACAAGTATCAGGCCAACATGGCCAATATTACATAGCCAAAGCACCGAAAATGGCGCTAAGTAGAGTTGCTAAGAAAATAACTAGTTTATCAGAACCAGAATCGGTATCCAAGTACCGAACACACAGCATAAAGCACAAGGCAACAACGAAAAGCTTGACTTCCATCCGCAGCAGGGTTGGAGTGGCTCCTCCCACATCTGACTTGACTTGGTGCGCAATCCTTCTAAAATGTGGGCTCGTCCGGGGCACTTCCATCTTCTGCCGGGAACTCATAACTGAAGGAATCGGGATCCTCGAATCCCTCTTCTACAGTTGGAAGTAAATGCAAGGGTGAGCACTTGGTGCTCAGCAACACTCATTCCGGGGATTATAGTAATTGTACTTAAATGAGGGTGAAACATATGATTCAGGGGTTTTAGTTTCATTTGGATAGAGATATATAGATTTCCAAGTTATTTGTTCAGTAAACAGTACTTTGTCATGAAAATAGTACTTTAAACATTAAACAGGTTTTCAATAAAAACATTAGATGTAGTGGTCTCCCATGAGTCACTACTTTGTTAACCGCATTATGAAAACATTCCAAAACATTACTTGTGCTATAACCCATGGATAACATCCACTACGAAAAGACTCCTGAACCTGGGAGTACAGAGTATCTGATACTTCTTTTACACTTTGCAAAGGTGTACCTCTTTTTAAATCCACTGGTTCACTCGGCTTTCAAGTCGGATCAGCTCCATGTGACTTATACACATGTGACAAGGCCGAGATCACACAACGCTTTTACAATTCAGTATTAACAGTATCCCTGCCCGGTAAATAGACAATTAAGTCTCAAGTACCGTTGTGGGTCTTCCCCACTGCCTTACTTCCTAGCCTCTCTGGTCTATGTTCCCTCAGGACACATAGCCTTGGTCTATGTCCACGCGAGACATACGACCATTCAAGATTACAACCGCTCACGGCTTAATCAGGTCTAGGGCGCCTTCCTTCTTTTACGCCTTTTTCTCTCATCATTTTTCTGGCTCACATCACTCATGGCCGAATCTTGGCCTTCCAGTTTCCACGCGAGAAACCAGATCGTCAAACCATGCAGGGAGCTGCTAATACCAAAAAGCTACTGAGTTGTGCCTGTCCCATACCAGGCAAGTGGTTGGTACGTTTACAATTCGTATAGAGACACAGCAAAAGGTTCTCGTCCTTATGAACCAATAGTGAGGAACATTCACATACCCTGGTGCGCACCGCACCCTCTCCATACAATCCAATCCTCACTACTGATCCCTTTTATCAGTTTTCTTGTCAAAACGGTTTTCATTATAACTTCTCATGTATTTGACCATTTCAAGTTTAATGTGGATATTCAGTATATGAGTCCTAGGGTGACAAAAGCATATATAAGAGGTTCAATAACAAAAAAAAGGTTTCATGATTCATTAGGGAATATCTACTCATGTCATTCAAACATAACTTGTATTTCAACTAAGCATGCATAGTAAGAAACAGTGAATATACTTCATATAAAAATATTGGGTGAGACATGATCAAAGGAATGAGGCTTGCCTTGCAATGTTGGGTCTAAAAACTCAGACGGATCTTCAAAGACTTTTTCCGCTCCTTCAGCTTCTGACTCTGCGGCAATCAACCAACACACAAACACATACCATAAGCATACAGAAAATAGTTTCTATAGAAAGTATTAAGTAAATAAGTCATGCATGCAGGGGAAAAGGTTAGGGTAAGGTCACAAGGGCTCTGGTCGAAGAAACGGCTAAAAAGGATTGAACGTCGAAGGGTCGACATTCAGTTCATGGCTTTGGCATAGCTTCAAACTGATCTTAGGATGGTTTTCTGGAGAAGTGATAGTAGAGAAAGTTGTAGAACACAACTCCAGGAATCTAAAGGACAAGGTGGCATTTCAATTGCTCAACTAGAAGGGGTCAAACAAGGCTAATGCCAGTGGCTAACATGCACTGACATAGTGCTGGACATGGCCAGAAACTAGGGCATGGCTTAACTTTTGATCCAGGGCTCCAATTGATGCACCACTTTGTCTGGGAGGTAGGCATTACTAACAGGAACAATATACTCAACAGGCACAAGGGCTGAAAGTGGCCGGAGGGCGGCCAAATCCGGCGATGAACTATGGTGGCCTGGACATGGACTGAGTTACTGGACAGTGATCTTGGCATAGGCATAACTCACAATCTAGGCAGATCCAGGTGTCGAGCTAGTAGAAGAAATTGCTCAGGGAGGTGAGGCGAAGCTAAGGGACAAAGTTTCAGGGGCTAGATCGGCCGGGAACAAATTCCGGCGACCGGCGCTGCAGAAGACGACACTGGAGATTGGGGATTTTTGCTACAAGGTGATTGAACTCGATTCTTTGCTCAGGGAGTGAAAGGGTGGAGTTTAGAAGCTACTGGTGCAGTCAATTTGGTCGGAAATTGACCGGAGAAGCTTGGCGCCGAAGTCCGGCGAACGGCCGAGGTTCTAATTTAGGATTTCTTCGATTTGAGTTCAATTGGGGATTCTGATTCTACAGGCTTGCTCTACTAAGCTTACTGATCAACTTCTTCTACAGGATTGAGGGTTAATTTGGGCTGAATCGAACGGCATTGGGGGAACAGGGCAAATCGGGAATCCGGCGATCACCGGCGATGGGGATCGATTTGGTGCAATTGGCTGCTATGACACAGAGAGGGGAACGAGGGGAACTCACTGGTGAACTTGGATTGAAGAAAGGGGCTGTGGAAAGGGCTAGCACCGTGAGCTCACTCACTGGCTCGCCGGAGAAGAAAGCGAAAACGGTGAGAAACTGGAAATTTGGCTAAGTCTTGAGGTTGTGCTTCTTCACAGCACTGAGGAGGTTTAAATAGGCACGGGGACGGAGCTTGCGAGGGAGAACGCGACAACGGTTGCTTGCGCCGGGGAGAAACTTGTCGGGCGCAGGCGCAACGACAGCGACGGCGACGTGATTTGCTTCAGGCGGTGCTGCAGCTTTGCCAGTTGCGTTGGAACTTCGTCCGGGACGGCGCAGATGCGGAGGCAACAGCAAGGCTCCGGCGATGACACGTACACGCATGCAACTGCCACGGCAACGGGAGCACGCGCGAAAACGCTGCTGGAGCGCGACCGTTTATCCGCTGGGCAAGGCGATGCTACGGTGGCTAGCACGTGCGCGCGGGGTGGCTTGGTTGCTCACAACACAGGTGACAAGAAACGGTGGCCGGCGGCGAGCAAACGCGGCGAGAACGCGGCGCGGCAACAGTGGCTCGAGCACTGGTCGTGGCAACGACCAGGCGCTGGTCGAAAGGGCCTGAAAATAATATTTGGGCTGTTCTGCAATTCTGAAACTTGTTCCAGGGACTGTTCTGTGAGGAAAGTTTGAATAGGAAATGGACTTGATTGCAAATCTGGAGATCTAAGAGTCCGATATGAAATCTGATTTCGCAGCTAAGTTGCAAAAGATTAATAGAACTTATCTGGCCAAAGTTTGGTAAGATCGGGCAAGATCTGAAGGGTTTCGACAAAATTGGGGAAAACAGTTTAGGGTAAAATAGGGTAATTAGGGTTTTAAAATGGCAAGGCTTGAAACTCAGCTTTAGGGGGAGATTTTGGAGATGGTCCCGAAGGGAAAAATGCTCTGAACAACATTTAGAAGGGAATGGTTGAAGCAGATTAGATGTGGATTTTGGCTATTTTAGGGTTTAGCAAAAACAGGGGTGTTACACCGGAGGCCGCGCCAACACGCTAAGGAGCTCGTCCATAGAGCGCTGGGCGCGGAGCTGGCCTTCCACGAGAACCTCGAGCAGGGCGTCCCGGGGAGCCGGGGGAGCCGTCGGGGGGACGCTTGTCCCGGCCGAGGTCCCCGTGGTCATCGGGAACGACCTGGAGGTGGAAGCACCTAAGTTAAGAGGAAAGGAGGGAGGCGGTACCTGGGCCAGGTCGCCTCTGGAAGGGACCGCCGGGACAGTAGTGTCCCGGGCGGACTTCACCGGGTCTCGGAGACCCGGGTCACCGGGACGGGTGCGAGCCCTTGTTCTCGGAGGAGCCATGGCGATTCGTCACGGGTCCCCACGGACGGCGCCAACTGTCGTGGTATTAAGAATACCCCGGCAGGTTTTGAAGACGATCCTAGCGGAGATTACGCAGCGCGGGTTGACCGGGTGGCCGGTCCTCCCCCACCGGACAAACACAAGAATTGACACGTGGATTTATACAGGTTCGGGTCCCGGTGGGGGCCCTAGTCCTGTCGACGCGCTCCCGACCAGAGTCGGCTGGGGAGGCTCTCTCCGGGGGAGAGGCTTCCGGAGCACGTCTGTGAGATTAGCTATTTCTAATAATAATGAGCTGATCCTTTACAACAGAGGGGTACAAGGGCTATTTATAGCCCCAAAAAGAAGCAAAAAGCCTAAACTACCCCGGAAGCCACCGTCGGATTGAAGGGTAGGACCGTCCTTCTTCCGGTCAAACGTCTTGGATGCTTGACAGGTGGTCGCTGATTCCCGAGGCGTCCCTCGCGTGACCTGCACGTGATGAACAAACAGGGATTTTACCTTTTAGGAGGGCGATGACGTCCGGGACCCCTTCCGGAGAGCAGGGTCCCGGGAGCCTGAAGGCCGCGCCCGGGGCAGGCACCGGGGGCCACTATCCCCGGGCGAATGGCGGCGCCCGGGACTCGCCCGGGGGGCAAGGTCCCGGGAGCCCAAGAGGCGGCGCCCGGGGCAGGCACCGGCGGCCACTGTCCCCGGGCAAATGGCGGCGCCCGGGACCCGCCTGGGGGGCACGGTCCCGAGGGCCGAATGGCGGCGCCCGGGGCAGGCACCGGAGGCCACTGTCCCCGGGCAAATGGCGGCGCCCGGGACCCGCCCGGGGGGCACGGTCCCGGGGGCCCAATGGCGGCGCCCGGGGCAGGCACCGGAGGCCACTGTCCCCGGGCAAATGGCGGCGCCCGGGACCCGCCCCGGAGGGCACGGTCCCGGGGGCCAAAAGGCGGCGCTCGGGGGAGGCACCGGCGGCCACTGTCCCCGGGCAAATGGCGGCGCCCAGGACCCGCCCGGGGGGCACGGTCCCGGGAGCTAAAAGGCGGCGCCTGGGACATATCCCGGGGGCACGGTCCCGGGAGCCTAAAGGCGGCGCCCGGGGCAGGCACCGGCGGCCACTCTCCCCGGGCAATGGCGGCGCCCGGGACCCGCCCGGGGGGCACGATCCCGAGGGCCAAATGGCGGCGTCCGGGGCAGGCACCGGAGGCCACTGTCCCCGGGCGAATGGCGGCGCCCGGGACCCGCCCGGGGGGCACGGTCCCGGGAGCCTAAAAGGTGGCGCCCGGGGCAGGCACCGGAGGCCACTGTCCCCGAGCAATCATGAACTTACCTGGACTCGACCGCGTCGAGATTTCCCCCAACAAGATTAGGGTAAAATAAGTCTGAAACTTATTAATCTCGAATTCTGGGATTTAGGGTTTGATTTTGAGATACTCATAAAAGAGGAATTTGTATTGAAAAGCATTTGGGAGGTGTTCCCTGAATCAGATTTGAGTTTGGAGATGATTTGCAACATTCTGCCTTTTCTGGCTTTTGGAAAATCTGGAAAAAGGACTGATCTGCGATACTCTTGGACTGATTTGCGAAAAAGGTTTAGATGGTGAAATCTGGCTGCCAACTTTTTGGATTAAGGTATTGGCATACCCTTGATCATAATCAGGAAGAATCTGGTCTGAACTTGGCTAAGATTTTGATTAAATCTGAATTTCTGAAACTTAGGGTAAAAGGTAATAACAGATATTCTGTTTTCAAAAACAGAAAAGAGTTGATAATTCTGGAAATTAGAAATAGAATTGGGTCCAGGTTCTGAAGGCTTTTAGGTTTAGTATAACTGATAGATCAAATCTGGCAAGTCAGATCTTGACTTGGGGTCACAGGATAGATTTGGAGATTTTAGGGCTAGAACAGAATAAAGCTGAGGCTGATTTGGTTGATCTAGAAGAGACATATGCATGCATGATTTTTAAGAAAGAAACTTTTCACCCCAAAACTCAGGATGTTACAAATACCGAGGGGCTCGCGCCCCCTCCGCGAAGCGCACCTCCGGGTGCTCCGGTTCTGGTAGTTCCGGTGCCACCGGAGGTGGAACCGCCGGAGATGGCAAGGGGGCTAGTTCGCCGAATCAGACGCCCCCCATCGTAGGTCGCCCCCTTCTCCCCGGCCTCATCGGAGGCCTCGAGGAGGCGCATGAACTCTTGGGGTAGCGTTGCCTCACACCTAGGGGGCGCTTGCGCACGTCCCGGGACTTCGCTGGCGTAGAGCCCAGTGTCATCGCTGGACCGGGGGCCTTCTGCGCCTTAGCGCGCTTCGATTCAGGGGCCCCGGCGGTCTCTTCCCCCTGCTTGTAAGAGCCGGGGGTCGGGAGAGGCATCCACGCCGGTAACCTTAGCCCAAAGGCTTCAGCCACCAAGTTTCGAGGAGGACCCTCCCTGATGACGCGCACGATGCGCTCGTGCTCATCGGCGTAGTAGCTCTCGAGGAGGTTCTCCGCCTTTTCCTGAGTGGCCGAGTACGGCTAGACTACAAAAATGAAAGGTGTTAGCAAAAATCCCAGAGATCGAAATAACTCACCGGGTACTTACGTCAGGTCACCGACTTTTGCGGGGGCCGCTGCACCGGGCACATCCCGATCCCCCTCCTCCCTTGTGAGAAGGGGCAAAGCTTGAGTAGCGCCAGCACCTCCGTGGCGTCCCTCATGGACCGGACACCACGGGCACCCACCATCTTGCTAAGGAGCCTCAGCTCCTCTTCGGTCCATACCGGGGGCTTGGGGGCTGATGACCGGCAGTAAGAGGGGGGCACCGGGGAGTAGGTCACCCCAGTGTCCCAGACCCGGAGGTAGAACCACCTCCAGAACCAATCCCCCCAGTGATCCTGGGAGGCCGCCACCGGATACTCCTCCACCCGTGACGGTAGGAGTTATATCATAATGGAGCCGAACGAGGACTTCGTCTCCCGTCCAGTGGCTGTCTCGCATAGCCAGATGAAGAGGCCCATCCGAACGAGGGTGTTCGACGTCAAGTGGTTGAGCGCCACCCCGTACTCCCGGAGGAACTCCCGGAGCAACGGGTGCACCGGGAGTCGGAGGCCAGCCTCGAGGAAAGCCTCGAAGATGACAACCTCTCCGGGCCGGGGGCGAGGTGCGGTATCCTTTTTTGAGGGCATTCGAACGTCCCCGTCCGCAACAACTCCCCGATCCACGAGGGACTCTAGGTCCCCCGAGGTGAACTCGGAGGCCTAGAGGAAGTCTGCGGTGAGTTCCTCCGGGGGCACATCAGTTGTCTTGGCTCGGCACTGCAGAGCCATTTCGATACTCGGTGGTTCGGCTTCTGGAGGCTAAAGTTTCCGGTGGCTAAAAGTTGCCGGTGGCTAAATTTCCAGGAGAGGGCTAGAGCGCCGGTGGACACTTGAAGACTTGAGGTTTCCAGGGCCCTCGAGGACATATTTATAGGGTCCAAACATGGCCCCGATGGGTGCCATGATGGCCCCCAAGAACCAATCTAAGCTATCCTTTTCAAACGTCGCGTGCGCAAATCAAAGGGACGCGCGCAAAAAGACACGCCAAAGTTCAAACCGCGCGGAGTCATGATGACCGGTGGTGCACGCTAATCGAGGTGATGTCATAATCACCAGTACGGAAACCGAAGCGTCGCTTGAACCCAAAGGTTCCCTCCGGGGGAGAAGTTCCCGGCAACAAATGACCATTTTCCCCGGGGACCCACAACGTCTCCAGAGGATATGGGGGCTGCTGTTGGGGGAAATCTCCGTCCAATCAATACCGGTGAATTAGCTCGGGGAGAAAGGTCCCAGTGACCTCATCCCAGATGCCACCTTTGGCCCGGGGGCAGGGCCCCTGGGGACCTCGTCCCGACACCGCCCTTGGCCCGAGACAAAAGCCCCAGTGGCCCCGTCCAGTGCGCTACCTTTGGCGCAGGGACAAGGCTCCGGTGACCCCGTGCCGAGCACCGCCTTTGACCCGAGGACAAAGCCCCGGTAGCCCCGTCCTGGGTGCCGCCATTCGCCCGGGGACAAAGGCCCCGGTGCCCCGTCCTGGGCGCCACCATTCGCAAGGGGACAAACACCCCGATGGCCTCGTCCCGTGCGTCGCCATTCGCACGGGGACAAAGGCCCCGGTGCCCCGTCCCGGGCGCTGCCTTTGGCCCGGGGACAAAAGCCCCGGTGGCCCTGTCTCGGGCGTGGCCATTCGCCCGGGGACAAAGGCCCCGGTGGGCCGCCATTCGCCCGGGGACAAAGACCCCGGTGGCCACATCCCGGGGGCCGCCATTCGCCCGGGGACAAAGGCCTCGGTACCCTGTCACGGCCGCCGCCTTTGGCCCGGAAGCAAAAGCCCCGGTGGCCCCATCCCGGGCGCCGCATTTCGCCCGGGGACAAAGGCCCTGGTGACCCCGTCCTAGGCGTAAGGTCACGTGAAAGTCACGTGAGGACCATCTTGGGAACTGGCAAGGACACTTGTCAGGCATCAAGCTTCCACGACTAGAGAAAGGACGTCAGTGCCCCTCAATCCGATGGTCGTGATCAGGGTAGTCTTGTCTTTTTGCATTTTTTGGGCCTATATATGCCCTTGTATCCCTCTCTTGTAACAAAGGACAATTCATTTGTATCAATACACCACAAACCAATAGGCGTGCTCTGGAGCACTCTCCCCACGAGAGAGCTCCCCCATCCGACTCAGGTCGGGGGCACGTCGACAGGACTAGGGTCTCCACAGAGACTCGAACCTGTATAATTCCTTTGTCATTCTCTATGCTTGCACGACGGGAGGTGACCGGTAACGCGGTCAGCTCACATCGTTACTCGTTAGCTAGGATCTTCCACAAAACCTGCCGGGGTATTCACAATACCACGACAAGATGTGACCGGGAATTTCCAAGGTCGAAAACCTCTCTAGCTGTGGATTTTCACAGTCAAGGAGGACCAGACTGGGAACTTCCCCAGTTGAAGAATTTGGTGGTCGTGGATTTTCGCAGTCGAAGAAAACCTGACCAAGAATTTCCACGTTTGAAAACCTCTCTGGCCGTGGATTTTCGCAATCGAGAACTTGGCCGGGAATTCCCACGATGAAAAGAGATGTGACCGGGAGTTTCCATAGTAGAAGAACAACTCAAGCAAATAAATAAAGAAAACCAACAATTCGTGGTCTCAAAGTTCAACTCATAATTTAGATTATTAAGTGTTGAATCCTTCCGCTGTTGCTCTTGGTTTTCTTTATTGATTTGCTTCAGTTGTTCTTCGTGAGCTGGTCAATCTAGCTTTGCTCGATTGATAACCAATTGAGGAGTGGTTTAGTGATTGTGGGGCTGTTGATCGTGTTCTTGGATTGTGGTTAGCTACCCCTTCATCAAGGTCACAACTCGCATTTATCCACAGATTTCTTCTACAACGGAAGATTGGGACCAATCTAGATGCACGCATCTTAAGGTGAGGCATGTGCATATTAGTTGGTATCAAAGCTCACGTTGCCAGTAGGAATTCATTTATTCCTAGTTTAGCTGTTTGATTTTTTTTACCTTGAGTCCAGAAAATTGCCAGACAAAAACAAAGAGTTTCCTAGCCCGTTGTTGCTTTCAATCTGTTATTTTCAGTTTGCTTAATTCAGTTTTTGTTCCGTTGAGTCATGTCTAGTTGCTGGTCTTAATCTTGTTGGCCAAAATCCAAACTTAGATTGAGCCCTTGCTGTGAGTTAGTAGATTGCATCTTTCCGTGAATCCTATAACAAAAATACCAAAAGGAGGCAAGAAAGTATAAAAAAAGAGAGAGAGTATTCAGTCAAATTGAGAAAAAAAAAAGAAGAAAATCTTTAGAAGTACTTTAGCCTGTTGCTAGACACCAAGCCTTTCATTGATTGATCCGCAATTAGGACTAGTACTCGTGTGAACTATTATTCAATTTCGCAATTTCCAAAATAACTGATTGCTTTCCTAGATACACATAATTTTTTCCTTCCTACAACCCCACACATTCACCATTGGTCCGTACGTACTTCACATTGCAATCGTTGTACTTATCTCCTTTTCTAGTTATCACGACCTGGCAGGCTAATTGCAAACATTAAGAGGGGTAAGAGCTTTGGTTGGTAAGGTTTGTAAGGTTGAGCGTTCCACATATATTCAGTAGTTGGTAGGAGTTTTTTTTCACTAACCATGGTAGGGTCAAAAAGTTCTCGAGGGTCGGCGCATGATAGTGATGCTGATGTTGAGGAGAGCGTGGATCGACCACCAGTGTTCCCATCGTCTCCGTGTTCTCAAGCCATGTTGGGCCACTTCAAGCAGATGCTGAATGAACAGATAGTCCCTCATTTGACCGGCTTGGAGAATCATCTTGACAAAATGGACTTCGACTTGAGCAAGCTGAGCGGACGCCGCGACAACACGCACCACCTCGATTCCCTCGAGGTCCCATTGAAGCCAATAATCATGATGTGGCTGCCGTTCCACTTCAACCAAGGGCGAACTTGAACGCTGCGTTCCAGGAAGCCGCATATGAAGCGAGATATGATAATTATGTGGCCGATAATGAGGAAGTCGTTTTGGATCCTGATCAACAAAGACTTGCACGAAACCATCGAGGCATGGGGGAATATGCATGTCACCACAATGAAGCCCGAAGGGATGATGCCTTGGGAAAGATCAAATTTACTGTGCCCAGCTTTGATGGGAAGTTTAATCCAGAAGCATATCTCGATTGGGAATTGCTTGTTGAACAAAAATTTAGTTGTCATCTATATCCAGAAGATCATCGAGTACGTGCTGCCACAAGTGAGTTCGTTGATTATGCTTCTGTTTGGTGGAGCCAAATCCGCCAAAGAGATAGAGCTCCTCACACTTGGGATGATCTGAAGTGCTTGATGAGGTCCAGATTTGTACTTGCTTATTTTGGGAGAGATTTGCTTAATAGATTTCAGAGATTGAATCAAGGTAGCAAATCTGTGGAAGACTACTATCAAGAGCTGCAAGTAGGCATGCTTCGTGCTAATGTGCAGGTGGAGGAAAATGCAAAGCTAGCCAGATTCTTGGGTGGATTGAATCGTGAGATACAAGACATCCTTGATTTTTAGACGTACACCTCTTTGGATCAGCTGTTTCATTATGCATGTAAAGCTAAGAGGCAAGTGCAAGGGAAACGACCAAGCTACAACAAAACTGGTCGAAGCTACCCTAGTGCGACCACGCCTTGGAAGAGCACTACTTCACAGCAAAAGAGTGCGACACCCGCTGGCGGAGCTGCTGCCTCCACTGGTAGAGTGCAATCCACGAGCCACCCTACTGCTTCAACATCCAAGGTTGCTGATTCGAAGACAACCACTACTGTCCCCACCAAAACTTCATCACGGTCGCTTCTACAGGATGAACAAGGGAGATAGAGTGCTTCAAATGCAATGGGAAGGGGCATTACATGCGTGATTTCCCAAATCAAAGCGCCCTCATCGTCCGCGATGATGGAGAATATACATTGGCCAGTGAGGTCAAAGAAGAATCCGACCATGAGGAGCAACAAGACATGTTGGGCTCTGACGCAGAGGAGATCACCTTTGATGTTGGTCATACCAACCTTATTGCTCATTGTGTTCTTAGCTCGCAGATGGAGAAGGCGGAGCGGGGGCAGTGCCACAATTTATTTCAATCAAAGTTTGTGATCATGAAGCGCTCATGCAAGGTCATCATTGACTGTGGAAGCTGCAACAACATTGCTAGTTTAGAGATGGTCGCGAAGCTCGGCCTGTCCACACGAACACACCCGCAGCCATACTACATTTAAGGGTTCAATTCATGTGGCAAGTTGAAGGTGACCGCGATGGTACATGTCCACTTCTCTGTAGGTTCCTATTCTGATTTTGTGGACTGTGATGTGGTACCGATGCAAGCTTGTGCATTACTACTTGGACGACCATGGCAATACGACAAGGATACTACACATCATGGGCATTCCAACAAGTACTCTTTTGTGCACAACAACAAGAAGGTTTCACTAGTTCCAATGTCTTCGGATGAAATTCTCAAAGATGATTTAGATAGAGCTGAACGTGAGAGAAAAGAGAGAGATGACTGAGAACCACAAATTGGGGAGTGAGAGCCACCAAACCAACTTGAGACAAAAGAAAGAAAAGAGTGAAAAGAAAAGAGAGGTTTAGCTTAAGGGACAGGTTCTATTAGCCACCAAACGTGAGATGTGAGAGCTCAAAACCCATCCCCAAGAGTGCTTTGTGCTTGTGTGCAAAGACGCTCTCTTTTCTACTAATGCTTTACCCTCTACTTTGCCAATTTTGGTTGTTTCTTTACTGCAGGAATTTAAGGACGTGTTTCCAACCAAGATACCTGCGAGGTTGCCACCATTGCGAGGGATAGAGCATCAAATCGACCTCATTCCAGGGGCACCCTTGCCTAATCGACCTCCATATCTGTAACATCCCAAAAATAGGGTCTAAAAATTTTGTTTTACAAAAATCCGAATCTAAAAATTCCATTTTGTCTTAACCCTAAAAATGACCTTAAAAGTACTCTCTAGGAAGTCTCAACCAAAACCTACACTAATTTTGTAAAATTTTAAAGATGTTTGCATCACATACTGTACACATGTAAATATATATTTGTATATGTATGTATGTGTATCTATTTCACTAAAAACACTATTTTGAATTTCTTATAAAATGCCATTTATCCTCTAATGAGAGTTATTTATGATTTCTAGGTATAAAATTATTTCTTTTAAGTAATAGTTCTAATATGATTTAGAAACCCTAATTAGTTATAAACTAAACCCTAATTTATAAAATAACCTACAATACTTCTTTGCCTTAAATATATTTTATCCAAAAATCTAGATTATTAAGTTCATTTTAAAACATTTACAAACTAGTCCAACCTCCTAATTTTCTTAATTGAAGTTCAGTCCTTTCAAACCCAGAATCAGCCAAATTCCCCCATACAGCTCCGAACTGCAATCAGACTGAACAGATAAGATCACCTACCTATCTTATATAGATTTGTCTTCAGCGTCAAGATCAAACTCAGTTCCTAAAACCCAGAAACTAAACCCAGTTTTGTTTTTGAAAACTAGAATTCCTAATTACGCTAATTACCCTGCTTGACTTTTCAGCCTACTGTTCAATTGATTCTAGAGTATATTTCTTCTGGATTTCTCTGGAATCCTAAATCTTAATAAGCTTGCATACCAATCCTAAAACTTCTCAGCCAAACAAGTTCATTTGATCACTTTTCGCAATTCAGTCCAGATTTCATCACGAATTAGTCCTTTTTCAACTTTCAAAGGCCAGAAATGGAAAGATCCTCCAATTCACTTCCAAATTCAAATCCGATTGAGCTTTCATGTTCATTTCACTATTCAACACAAGTTTCCCTTTTGTACCAAGTTCAAATTCAGCCATTTTCATTTATGTTTTCGGCCGCTTTCAGTAAAAGTACCATTCACCTTTACCCTAGCCCTAATTCTCTTTTCTTTTTCGTTTTCATTCTCATTTCAACCCAAATCAACTCTAATATAATTACTCAATCAACCCTATGTATTGAACTAAGTCTGAACTAACCTTCAGATTATAGTTATTTGCAATTTAGTCCAAACAAGTATTGCTAAATTGTATTTCAGCCCTTCAATTTATCCTTGTCTCTTTCCTCTAACTCTCTTCTGTTTTCACATACTTACATAGTACAGACGAGTGGGTAAGAAGAAAACACACACATGCGTGCTTCAAAGTCAACAGGAGCAGCGTGGGTGAAGCTTAAGCAGTGAGAGGGAGAGGAAATGGTTCATGCACGCAGCTGCTTCAACCAAATCATATACATGGATATGCAGTAGCAGCAGAGATCCTCTTCTCCTCCTTGTTCTTCTTCTCCTCCTCCATCTTTTGCTTCGAGCAACCAGCAAAAATAGTAGCAACAACAACCTTTTGTGCCAGTTCATCTTCTTCTCCCTCGGCCGCATGAAGAAGGCAAAGCCACCACAAGCCACTACACCTCTGGTCGACTCCCCAAGGTGAGATTTTTTCTCCTCTCACTTCCCTCTGCCACTTCAACCATCCATATAAGTTCCGATGAACTGAGGCGCTGGGATTTCCAAGTTTTGTCGTCGCCGGCCGTCGCCCCTGTTCCCCTCATCGGACCCTTCTCCGGTCCTCAAAACTGGTCGAGCCAGTAGAACAAAGTAACCTTCCTGAGCCTAGAAATAATCCCCTTCAGAGGAATTTCTGAGAAATTTGATATTTTGTCGAATCCAAGCTTGTCCTGTTCTGCGCCGCCGTGCTCTCGTCGCCAGCTACGTCCGATGGACCTCTGGCTAAATTGATCAAACCATTAGCTTCCTTACATCTCTCTCTCACTCCCGTAGCAAGGAATCGAACTCATCGCCGGTGCCACCGTGGGCCAATTCCCCGTAGCCACACCATCTTAGGGATCCCTGGAACCTATCTATGCCATCAATTTCTGGATCGAATCACCCAATCGCCCCAACACGGTCGAAGCCACCATTTTTGTTCTTCTGTCCCGGTGCGAATCGCCGCCGCTCGCCATCGACCAGCCGCCGGCCAATATCTTTGTACTTGCATGTATCGCTCAACCCTATCAAGCTTCCAGACCACACAAATGCCACAACAAAAGCTTAACATTCGAATTGGGTAATTCTATTCCTCTCTGGCGTGCCATCAGCGTGCCGCCCCCGTCGACGCCGCCCTGTCCAGCAAACCTGCCTTAATCCACTTAGTATTTTACTCCACTGCATCGCCTCCTGATGCTGTACAAAACCGTGAGTTAAACCTATGCCAAAAATTTGTTCAGTAGCCAACTTCACTGTGTCGCCACCGTTCTTCCCTGACACTGTTCACCGTCGTCCATGCGCCCCAGTGGTCGAAATTACCTCTGTTGAGTTCCTGTTGCTTTTGCCTACCTCCTAGACATAATTTAGCAACACAATGGAAGCCCAAAATGCTTAAACATCAATGCCCTAATTCTCAACCAACGCCAGCCACTACCAGTTCATGCCAAACCAATGTCAGCCAGTGGCATTAGCTCAATTTAGCCATTTTTGTGCATGTAACTTAGAATCCACTTTGTCTACCAAGTTCATAATCTCATGTTCTATACTTTCTTCAACTGTCGTATCGCGAGGAAACCTAGTATTTACCTATTTTCAGCTATGTCGTCCCAGGCGAATGTCGCCCGTCGAAGTTCAAACGTTGCTGCATCAACGTTCAATCTGGAAATCGACATCGCCCTAACCACCCAACTATCCAACCAAAACCCTAATTTTGATTACTTGTTGACCCAAGACTCAAAGAAAACCCTAGAAGGACAACCTAAGCCATGTCAGTCCGCATCCAACGTCGCTTCCATCGACACACCTATGTCGTTCGTGGCCTTAGGAACCTCAGATTGAAAATTTGTCCGCGTCACCGTGTCCATCTTACCATCAAACTTCTAGATATATGATCTAATTTTGCATCCGAGCCCGAGAACAAAATCTTCTTTATATCAAAATTCATTCTTCAGTTGATTATTTCGAGCTTATCTCGTCTAGTCAATCTCAACTCTCAATTATCCTTCATGCACACATATATAACTATGTATAACTATTTTCTTGATTGATAACCATGTATGTGATTATGTTGGATATGACTCTAGGTTTTGAAGGAGAATCATCAAGAAGCGAGGAGATGACAAGAACTGATGACACTATAGCCAAGTGAGGCAAGTCACTACTTCTTGACCATATTGAACCTATATATTATAAAAATTTACATATGTTGTTTTTGATAAAGCATGGGTATATGCATGTAATTGAACAACCACATGTAGCTGATAATAGGGTGTTTTTGTTTACCCAATTAACCAAATCGGTTGAGACAGTAAGGATCTAAGCCGCCTTGAGTGGAAATCCTTACTGATCGATTGAGATGGTAAAGATCTAATCCACCTAGAGTGGAAATCTTTACCAAATAAACTGAGCTCGCTGCAGCATTGGATCTAAGCCACCTTGAGTGGAAATCCTCACTAAGTAAGCTAGCCTCACCGTAATGGTTTGGATCTAAGCCACCTGGAGTGGAAATCCATATATATTGGGTAAGCAAAACTTTAAAATATTTCAACAATCAATGTTTATTTGAAAAAAACCAATGAATGTTAGTGGTGAGGATGATAAGAATGGTGGGCGATGACTGCATAAGTGGGATAGTGGTTGGATACCTCACCCTAACGAATAAGGACTAAACAGTTGTGCTATGCATCTAGTAGCATGAAAACGTACCTCCACAAGCCTGGTATGGGACAGGCATGACCTAGTATTCTTGCTGAATAATTAACCTGGCTCTACATGGAAGAGAGAAATTGTTGATTATGTGAGTGTTTGTGTTGACCCTTCCACTGACCCACTACTGGACAAAGGGGAGTACCCTTACCACGGACCAGTATTGGGAAGGGGTCGAGGTGGGGGTATAGCCTACCACAACGGTATCAAGGCTATCAATCCAGTGATAGGCCTTATACTGGGTAGAGCCAAGGTTAATATAAAACAGGGTGAACAGCATGTTATCCTCAGCTCAGTCGCATGCAGAACTATTGCGTGTAAATGATTTGACAGTAGTGGTTGAGGAATCTTGTGGGTAAAGTGGTACACCTCTGCAGAATTTTAAAGAAGTATTCAAGTACTCCATGCCCCCGGGTTCTTGGGGCATGCCGCAGTCAATGAGTTAAAATCATGTTGTGTGGCACAAGTAGTGTTATGAACTTTCGAAATGATTTCATCTATTCATATACTGTAACATCCTGAGTTTTGGGATGAAAAGTTTCTTTCTTAAAAGTCATGCATGCATATGTCTCTTCTAGATCAGCCAAATCAGCTCCAGCTTTATTCTGTTCTAGCCCTAAAATCTCCAAATCTATCCTGTGACCCCAAGTCAAGATCTGACTTTCCAGATTTGATCTATCAGTTATCCTAAACCTAAAAGCCTTCAGAACCCAGATCCAATTCTATCTCTAACTTCCAGAATTATCAACTCCTTTCTGTTTTCGAAAACAGAAATATTTTATAAATACCCTAAGTTTCAAAAATTCAGATTTAATCAAAATCTTAGCCAAGTTCAGACCAGATTATTCTTGGGATATGATCAAGGGTATGCCAATACCTTAATCCAAAAAGTTGGCAGTCAGATTTCACCATCTAAACCTTTTTCGCAAATCAGTCCAAGAGTATCGCAGATCAGTCCTTTTCCAGATTTTCCAGAAGCCTAAAAAGGCAAAATGTTGCAAATCATCTTCAAATTCAAATTTGATTCAGGGAACACCTCCCAAATGCTTTTCAACACAAATTCTTCTTATATGAGTATCTCAAAATCAAACCCTAAATCCCAGAATTCGAGATCAATAAGATTCAGACTTATTTTCCCCTAAAATACTCTGTTTCCAGTTCATATCAAAAATCATCCAAATGTCTCAAATTTTATCTTCTATCTGTGCCAAGTCATCTGTTGAATCAAGCCTACCAGATTAATGCAATCAATTTCAAATCAAGTCATCTAAATCATCAGATTTACAATTTAGTCCAAATCAAGAAATTGAAATTTCAAACCAGCCCTATTCGACCAGGACAGCAGCTACTGTGCACAACCAGAGCTCGCCGTGATATTTGCGCTGTACACGCTCGCCGCCAGCCAAGTTTCGCCTGCATTTGTGCTCGTGCATGCTTGCTCTTGCTGTGCGCACGTGTCTGCGTCTCGGCCATCGTCGTGGCAATGCCGTGGCAGCGCCGACGACCAACGTTGCTCCTGTGCGCGACCAGCAGCAGCTTTTGTCAGCAACACTGCACCACGTTGCTTTGCATTGCCAGCTCCTGTTGCCACTGCTTGCACCGCCCGACAATGTTGAGTTCCAATGAGCCGACAAGTTGATCAGTAGTCACCTCGCCTGAGTGCTATCGCGTCACCGCTCGCCGTTGTTGCATCTGCGCCCGGCAAATCATGTCAACTGACGCCAAATTCATTGCTGCCACTTCATTGCAAGCTTCGCCCTCTAGTCTATTTAAGCAACCATTACCTTGTGCAATTTTCCCATCACTAGAGCTTATCCAATTTCCAAATTTCCTCGTTGTAGTCGTCTTCTCCGGCGAGCCGTCGAGGAGCCTCACGGTGCCAGCTCATCCCACAGCACCTCCTGCCAAATTAACAGCATCAGTGAGTTCCCCTCATCTCCCTCATCGTGCTGTACCATTTAATTGAATTATCTTGCATCCTATCGCCGGTGATCGCCGGAATCTTCGAATTGCCCTGTTCCGGCAATACAGGCCGATTTACCTCGAATTAGCTTTCGATTCTATGGAACAAAGTGATCAGTAAGCTATTTGAAGCAAGCCTCTGCATCAAGATCTCCAGATTGAGCTCGAATTAAAGTTTTCCCCAAATCCAAACTTCACACATCGCCGGCAATCGTCGCCAGGCCACACCAGCCATCCTCCGACCAAATTGACTATCCCAGTAGCATTCCTAAGCTTCCCTCATACTCCCTGAGCTTGGAATTGAGTTCAAACCTCCTACAGCAAAAACCCCCAAATCCCATGTCTTCTTCTCCGGCGCCGTTCACTGGAAACCTATTCCCGGCCGTTTCAGCTTCATCCACTTTGTCCTTCAGGTGTGCTTCAACCTCCTGAGCATATTTGTCTTCTAGCCCGATCCCTGAAACTGTCCAGATTTCAAGCTATAGCCATGCCAAAAACCTTGTCCAGTGGCTTCACTGTGCCGTGTCGCCACCACACTTCTTCACTGATTTTCATCACCTTCCAGCCATTTCCTGCCCTAGATCCTGTTGAATGATTTGTTCATGTTATCAATGCCTACCTCCCAGACAAAGTGGTGCATCATTTGGAGCCCTAGATCAAAAGTTATGCCAAGCCCTATTTCCTGGCCATGTCAGTTCAATGCCAGACTATGTCAGTTAGTGGCATTAGCCGTTTTCACTCCTTTCCAGATGTGCATTTTGAGCATAACTTTGTCCCTTAGATTCCTGAAGTTGTGATCTATAATTTCTTCTTCTATCATAACTTGATTTGAGCCCTTGAAATGCATTTTATGCTAAACCCTAGTTTTTGACACTATCCCTGTGCATGTCAGCCAATGGCATTGGCCTTGTTTACCCATTTCTGATTGTGCACTTTGAAAGCTACTTTGTCCACTGAATTTGTAGAGTTATGATCTACACTTTCTTCTACTGTCACAATTTGAGATAAGCTCTCTAGCTTTCTTTGAAGCTATGTCAGAGCCTTGATCCGAATGTCAATCTGCTGACATTCGCTGTTTTTGATCAAGCCAGCTACAAAATTGATGTTCTTTGCAACCTTGAGATCCTAAGAGCATCTAACACCCATTCTTAGCCAATTCCTTGAAACCCTAGAATCTTGACTCAGTTCAGCTTGCAATCACAATTATCTCCAGTATCTTTTAGCCATCCTTGTTAAGCATATCTGCATATAGATCATAAATCATTTTAATATAATAAGTAATCATTGTGTGTATTGTTTGGTTTGTCGTCGAGCAGATTCAGAAGCTGAATTTGAGGACTTCGCTATTGACCCGTCATCAACTGCTATTTCTTACGACGCGGAAGGCAAGTCATATCCTTGGTCATCTTGAACCTATATTTTATATGTTGCTATAACATAACTTTGAATATAGATAATATTGCATGAGAAAGATTGAGAATGGTTGATTTATGAATTGGCAGTACTAGACTGGTTATATGTGAAATGTGAAATAAACAAGTTTTGAGCCATGAACTATTATATATGTATATATTTATATTCATGAAATAAAACCCCTAGCCGTGACCAGAAAAATGGTATGGAAGGCTGTAGCACTGGAGGTGCTAAACTGCAAAGGATATGCAGGCACTGAAGGTGCAGGGTTGTCAATGGTCTGGTCACTGGCATATAAGGACTAGAACCTTGTGTTGTGCGTCTAGTGGCATGAACAACGTGCTAACCGCAAGCCTGGTATGGGACAGGCCTGAACAAGTACTTATGTGGATCGCACATCACTACTACAGAAGTGCATTCCACTAACCCTTATTTTCTAACGGTTGTAAGCAATCTAGGAAAAATCCGATAGAATAGGACGACAGCGGCGGAAAACCATCATTTTACTATCGGTTATACACTAATCCAACGTTAGTGAAATACAAATACTTTTTACTATCGGTTATTACTATACAAACCGATATAATATATTAAATAGTACTATCGGTTTTCCATTTTTAACTGATAGTGAAATAATTGACTTTTTACTATCGGTTATTACTGTACCAACTGATATAATATATTACAATAGTACTATCGGTTTTTCGTTCGTAACAGATAGTAAAATTACTCACTTTATACTATCGGTTGGTACTGTATTAACCGATATAATATATTGAATAGTACTATCGGTTTTTCTCGGGTAACTGATAGTGAAATTACTGACTTTTTACTATCGGTTATTACTGTACTAACCGATACAATATACTACATAGTACTATCGGTTCAAAAATACAAACCGATAGTAAAATGACTTCATATACACTAATGGTTATGACAGTGGGGACCTTATTTTACTATCGGTTAGTGTTTTTGAACCGATAGTAAAATTGGACAACGTAATTAGGTCGACCCCTGCTCTGCGCTCTACATGTTGGAATCATTTCAGCCGCGCACAACTCCAAGCTAGAGTGATCTGGAGAAGCTAGCTGAGAGGTTGATCATATTTCCATCCCCCTCGGTATTGTCATCTTCTCATCACCTCTCTCTCTCTCGATCACTCTTTCACACTCTCCCTCTCTCTCTCTACTTGCAATTCATTAAACTAGATACATGTATCTCCAAGCTAGCTAGAAGGCTGGGTTGGCTAGCTAGCTATAGCTTGCTGAATTTAAGCAGCTAGCTAGCTGGCTCTTCCAATTAATGCATGCATCAAGTTAATTAGGGTTTCATATATACAAATCCATTTAATGTAATTAAACAGCTCATGCATGTACACACATATGGCCTAGCTAATTATGTTTCATTCATATATGCATGCCCTGAGTCATTAATTATTTATTTGAATTTGTCAATTTTGTGAAATAATTGTAGATGGACCAAGAATATTGGATGTATGGAATAAAACGTACTACTGTTGAGTATTTGGAGAGTGTGAATGGATTTATTAAATTTGCTGAGCAAGAGAAGGCGAAGAAGGGAGAGAAAGATATGCATTGTCCTTGTATAGATTGTATGAACTTAAAAAGGTTCGGCAACTCTGATCAGATTAGGAGTCATTTGATTCGTCGTGGTTTTAACGCACGCTATACCCGTTGGATATGGCATGGTGAAGATCTTGAGGAAAGGAGCACTACCGCTACCACTCAGCAGCACCCGGAAGTGGATTGCAGTAATGATGATCATGATCAAAACATTGATAATGTTCATTCGGAAGTCCATGTAGATGACGACAATTTACATGAAATGTTACGTGATGTAGAAGAGGACTACAGCGAAAACGATTTAGCTAAATTTCAGAAATTAATTGTTGATTCTGAGAAGCCTTTGTTCCCCGGATGTGAAACATTTACAAAGTTGTCTTCTGTGTTGAGATTATATAACTTGAAGGCAAGCAACGGTTGGAGCGATAAGAGTTTCACGGCGCTATTGGATCTGTTAGCGGACATGCTTCCAGAGGGAAATGAGTTGCCAAGATCGGTTTACCAGGCCAAAAAACTATTGTGTCCGTTGGGAATGGAAATCGAAAGAATACATGCATGCCCAAATGATTGTGTTCTGTACCGTAACGAGTACGAGGATTTGCATGTTTGTCCAAGATGCGGTGCATCGCGGTATAAGCATGGGGACAGAATTTATCACAATGGATGTGATGAGGTAAAGAAAGGGCCTCCGGCCAAAACTGTGTGGTATTTGCCTGTGATTCCCAGATTGAAACGGCTGTTTGCAAATCCGAAAGATGCGAAGTACTTGCGTTGGCATGTTGAAGGTCGGAAACAAGACGGAAAACTAAGACATCCAGCTGATTCCATTCAATGGAGAAACATTAACAGAACATTCGGTGAGTTTGGCGGCGAAGTGAGGAATATAAGGTTTGGGCTGAGTACGGATGGTATGAATCCACACGGAAATATGAGCAGTCGACATAGCACTTGGCCGGTTCTTTTATGCATCTACAATCTTCCTCCTTGGTTATGTATGAAGCGGAAGTACATCATGATGTCGTTACTAATTTCAGGACCCAGACAACCCGGGAATGATATTGACGTGTTTCTATCACCGTTAGTCGAGGACTTACAAAAATTGTGGAGCGAAGGGGTGCGGGTGTGGGATGCACATAAGCGAGAGAATTTCATGTTGCGGGCCATGATATTTTGTACCATAAATGATTTCCCGGCCTATGGAAATTTGTCGGGGTATAGTACGAAAGGAGTCAAGGCTTGTCCTATTTGCCTGGATGAAACTGAAAGCATGTGGTTATCGAACTGCAGAAAACCAGTGTACATGGGTCACCGCAGATTCCTTCCGATGCATCACGCCTACCGTAAGAAGAGGAAGTCATTCAATGGGAAGCCTGAGAAAGGATCAGCCCCAGTGTTTGTGACTGGTAAGGAGCTTTACTTGCGCGTGAAGGACATCAAAGTTGAGTTCGGTAAATGTTCTAAACCTCCAGGAAAAAATGTTTGGAAGAAGAGATCGATTCTTTGGGATCTGCCATATTGGGAGCACTTACAAGTTCGACATTGCATTGATGTCATGCACGTAGAGAAAAATGTTTGTGACAGTTTGATTGGTTTGTTGTTGAACATTCCAGGAAAGACGAAAGATGGCATCAACGTTCGCCGTGACATGCTCGACATGGGCATAAGGATTGAGCTTGCACCGTTGGAGAAGGGAAAGCGGACATACCTCCCCCCGGCCTGCTATACTTTGTCAAAAAGAGAAAAAACAGAACTCTGTCAGTGCCTACATGGTGTCAAAGTTCCATGCGGGTATTCTGCGAACTTGACAAAACTTGTGTCCATGAAAGACTTGAAACTGGTTGGTATGAAGTCCCATGATTGTCATGTACTGATGTCACAAATGCTTCCCATTGCTATCAGAGGCATTCTCCCAGTCAAAGTCAGAGAGACAATTACAAAGCTATGTTATTTCTTCAACACAATATCTGGCAAGGTACGTAAGCGTGTACTCCTAGCAAGTTAATTAGCTCCATTCGTGGAACTTGTCAGATTTTTTGGATCTGAATATTTGCTGCAACTGTGTCCTTGCAGGTAATTGATATGGATGGACTGGACGATTTGCAACGCGATGTGACTACCACTCTTTGTCAGCTGGAGATGTATTTCCCTCCATCCTTTTTTGATGTTATGGTCCATCTAATTGTTCACCTTGTCAGAGAAATTAAGTTTTGTGGACCCGTGTTCCTGCGCTACATGTATCCATTTGAGAGATTTATGGGTATCTTGAAGGGATATGTAAGGAATCGATATCGGCCTGAGGGCAGTATTATTGAAGGTTATGCCGCCGAGGAGGTGATCGAATTTTGCACCAACTATATGGCCGGGGTTGACCCAATTGGCGTTCCTACGTCTCGGCATGAGGGCAGGCTTCAGGGCATTGGAACGATTGGATTTAAAGCAGTCGTCCCCTCTAGTGATCTGTATGCAAAAGCCCATTTTTGGGTCTTACAGCACATGACGGGGGTGGAGCCATACATACACGAGCACAAGGAAATGTTACGGAAACAGAATCCCTCGAAGCCAGAGATTTGGGTCACCAGAGAACATAATAGGAAGTTTGCTGGGTGGATCGAAAATAGAGTCCTGCAAGCTTCTGAGGGCGATGTAGATGAAGATGTTACATGGTTGGCCAGAGGGCCTAGATTTACTGTAGGGACTTGGCAGGGGTATGACATCAACGGCTATTCATTTTACACAAAAACTCAGGACGAGAAGAGTGCTATGCAATGTAGTGGAGTGACACTACTTGCTATTTCGGAGGATGGCAGGGCAGTAAGAGCACTCGACTCATATTACGGTGTTATTGAGGAAATATGGGAGCTCGATTATGTATTACTTAAGATTCCTCTGTTTCGATGCCAATGGGTCGAAATCCCTCGAGGTGTTAAAGTCGACAATTATGGGTTTACTCTAGTCGATCTCAGTAGAGTCGCACACAAAGATGATCCATTTATACTTGCTGAGCAAGCCACACAGGTGTTCTACATCGTTGACCCGGCCAACCCAAAGTTGCACGTTGTCCTTCACAGTAAGAGACGTATAGTTGGGGTTGAAGACGTTGTGGATGAAGAAGAGTACGATCAGTTCGACGAACTACCTCCATTTTTAGATGGAATCCTTCAATCTGTCCCTACCGAAGATATTGACGAAACAAGTTACCTGCGAGACGACCACGAAGAAGGATTATGGGTGGACAACCATTCTTGACTAATTTGCAATATGTAAGTGACGTATATTACTTGGATCGAAGAATGTTCAAATCAATTTTCAAAAATTCTTTGGGAAAACATACGTGATGCATTGAGAATCATTTCTGCAAATTTTCATTTCAATTGGAGTATATACTTGATTTGAGCAATAATTGATTCTTTTCACAAATATATATGAAAACTGCAAATTTTCATTCCATGATTGGTCTTTACTGTTATTTTATTTCAAAATTATTGCAAGCCATTTGCATGGGGTTTCAGGTGTCTTTACAAGTGCAAAATGATGTACTGAGACCCATCTGTATTTGTTCTCAGGAAATACCTTTAGATCAATTTAACAGTATTATACTATCGGTTTCAACCTCCAAACCGATATGAAATTAACATATACTATCGGTTTATTGTCATAACCGATAGTAAATACAATACAAAATGATGTACTGAGATCCTCTGTAATTCTTCTAAGGGAAATCCTTTAGGGTCAATAGCATTGTATTTTACTATCGGTTATAACTGTGAAACCGATATGAAATTAAACTATACTATCGGTTTATCGTTCACAACCGATAGTGATTTACACTGTGTTATGATCCCCTGTTCTTAGTTTACTATCGGTTTACTGTTCACAACCGATAGTGATTTACACTGTGTTATGATCCCCTGTACTTAGTTTACTATCGGTTTACTGTTCACAACCGATAGTGATTTACACTGTGTTACGAAAACCCTAACTTACATGTTTTTACTATCGGTTTTGTGGTGATGAACCGATAGTAAATATTCATTTAATAGGTTATAACCTGCACGATTTTCCCTCCAGTGCAACTGATCACATTCCAAATCGAAAAATACTCGCGCGGAAAACCCTAGAATCGCCGACGTTCGCTTCTTCGCTCCTCTGCGCCACTGGTTCTCCACCGCCTCCGGCATTGCATTGCGCCACCGCCTCCGGCCACTCCACGATCCACTGTAAGTGTTCTTGACCAAATCGCTCGCGTGTATTGCTTAATTCTGTATGCAATGGTTCATATCCCGTTCCATGGATTACAAATAGAAACCTAGAGTAAAATTCATGAACGGTATACACCTATCTGAAATTGTTTCCTGTGATGATTGTAAAGAACAAACCTGAATATTGGATGAACCGATAAGCTTGGTGAAGATAGTTTGAATTGCATTTGCATTAAACTGGGGTTCTTTTTGTATGGAACTAAGCTCTTAGTTAATCTAATTGCAAATTTAGAACTATGTGTAGACTTTGGTGTCAAAAATCTGTGTTTTGGCTACTAACTACAATGCTAGATTGGATATTTCAGTGACTGAGCCTTACGCCATTCTTCAATTTCTAGATTTTGTGTTGTTTCTGTATGAATGGACAGGACTGGGGTGATTGAAGCTATGAATTGAAGTCTTATTCTGTCATTGATTGCTTTGTCTGGCTCTTAGTCACTTGCGTATTTGAATGTTTATCTACTGCTTGTGCATTCTGTGATTGCTGCTTGAAGTAGAGCTAGTGAAGAAATGAAATTGATTATATGATCTTTTGGCTTTCTTCTGAGTTGGTGGGAGATTGAAGTTTCTATTTCAGTTCTCTCCTTACTTGTGTCGTCCAAATTAGCAAGTCGTATTCTAGACAGCTGATTGATCAGTTGTTATCTTGAATTCTCTCCAGCATTGGTTTGACTACCCTTCTTGTATTAACTTAAAATTGGTTGGTTGTTTAGGCTTTGAGGTTATTTGAGAGAGAGACGATCATCTTGAGTCTGTGTGTTTGTTCCCCGGATTTGCCGTGTAGGCTATAGTTGAGAGGCTATTGGGGAGCGGTCTTTGTTAATTCCTTGCATGATCAATTCATTGATACCGTCAATAGGTGTATGCGTTTTAAGTTAATACATGAACTACAAAATTCATGAACTACAAACTTGATAGCTATGAGAATGACAGAATTGATGAAAATCATAGCAATTTGTCATACAGTGTAGTTCACTATCGGTTTCTTACTCAGAACCGATAGTAAATACCATAAACTGATTTTTCTGTTAATTATATCCCATTTTCTAATTTTCATCTCAAATTTAGGTTCATTTATTTTTTAACATACCTTATGTTCCTGCTGAGCAATTACTTTATGTTCCTGCTGAGCAATTTTTGAAATTTTTCCTAATGCTGACTTGATTACTATCAGTTTGACTTGGAAAACCGATAGTAAATAGTAGTGCCATCATAGTTTGCACAGCTACTATGAATTTTCTGTGAATGACTTCCCATTTTCTAATTTTCATCTCAAATTTAGGTTCATTTATTTTTTAACATACCTTATGTTCCTGCTGAGCAATTACTTTATGTTCCTGCTGAGCAATTTTTGAAATTTTTCCTAATGCTGACTTGATTACTATCGGTTTGACTTGGAAAACCGATAGTAAATAGTAGTGCCATCATAGTTTGCACAGCTAATATGAATTTTCTGTGAATGACTTCCCATTTTCTAATTTTCATCTCAAATTTAGGTTCATTTATTTTTTAACATACCTTATGTTCTTGCTGAGCAATTACTTTATGTTCCTGCTGAGCAATTTTTGAAATTTTTCCTAATGCTGACTTGATTACTATCGGTTTGACTTGGAAAACCGATAGTAAATAGTAGTGCCATCATAGTTTGCACAGCTAATATGAATTTTCTGTGAATTACTTCCCATTTTCTAATTTTCATCTCAAATTTAGGTTCATTTAAATTTTAACAGACTTTATTTTCCAGCAGAGAGATTAGCATAGTTTGCACTGCTAATCTTTTAAATTTTCCTGAATATAGACCTTAGTACTATCAGTTTTCCTTTTAAAACCGATAGGAAATATAGTATTTGTTAGTTTGCACTGCTCATCTGAATATTCTGTGAATTACTTTGTCATGTACCTTTCTTCATATCAATTGGATGGTTTGTTTATGGTATTTTAGGTAAAGCCATGTCGGCATCTTCGTCGGCTGATACTAGTGATTCGGCGAGGGCGAACGTAGATGGCGCTGCCTCGTCCCAGCGCAAGAGGAAGGCGCGAGGCGCGACGATGTTGGGTCGTTTGGCCAAACGCGCGGATCTTTCCTGTGAGTTCAACCAGTTCGGGAGACCGATCGGGAAGAACGCCGGGCACTATGCTGCCTATGTTGGCTTGTTGGCGAAGGAAAGGGTGAAGATCACCGTCCAGAGCTGGAAGGACGTCAAGGCCGACGAGAGGGATAGGCTGTGGGCGGAAGTGAAGGTAAAATTAATCAAAATCACTGAACTCTTGAGTAATCACATTCCCTTGGTTTATCCTAGAGATTAGGTAAGTCCTACTTATATGCACCATTTAAAACAGGCCAAGTGGAACATCCCGGACGATGGTCCCAAGATAGCTTGCTTGAAGGACATGAACAACACGTGGAAAACCTTCAAGAGCGTCCTCGTCAGTACCTTCCTCGCTAAAGGCGAATCTCCATGCGAGAAGTACCCCTTCATAACGGAGGAGGTATGGGAGCAATTCGCCCAACAGAAGGGGACTCCTGAGTTCAAGGTATGAATGGTTCCTTTGCTTGGTTACACCATTGTATGCAGTAAGCAGTGGTGCATTAATTTTCTTGTTTCTGGTACGAAGGCCCTCAGCGAGAAGAACAGGGCAATCCAGAGGAGGAACGACCACCCACACCGGCTCGGTTCTCGCGGCTATGCGGGGAAGGAGGAGCAGTGGAAGAAGGGTGAAGACGACGCGTCGCATTTCGTCGACTCCCCTGACCTACCACTCTCCGAGATCCGCGATCAGCGATGCAAGCGCTGGTGGCTGGCCAGAGGGACCGTGTCGGCCACGGGGACTGTGGCGTTCCCAAACCCCAGGGACGTCGAGGTCGTGCAGCGACTCGTAAGTTGGCTAACTATGATCACTAGTGTGCGCACAACTTTGTATATATTTCTTCCTCACAATGGAGAGCTTTCAATGTAACAGATCTCTTGCTCGAAGGAGGCGACCGAGGGATTGTTGAGTCCCCATAGGGAGAATGACATCCTTACCCGGGCTCTAGGGAACAAGGAGCATCCAGGGCGGACGCGAACCGTGGGGGCTGTGGTGCCATGGAAGGAAGGCTTCTCGGACCCCGGGCAAAAGGCGAAGAAGCCTGGCAGCTGGAAGGAAAGGGAAGTGGAGCTATCTCAGAAGATACGGGCAGATGTGACTGCACAATTCACGGACATGTTCGCTCAAATGAACGAGAAATATGAACGCCTAAGCCGAGTTGTGCAGTCCAAGGGTTTAGATCCAGCTGCCGAGGTCGACGCTGCCAGGCCGAGTAGTGTTGGCTCGAAGGTTCACGTGGATCCGGTGGACCTGATCGAGGTATTGCAACTCTTGAGCTATATATGCAGTTCGGCTGATGCCACTCCCGTTACGTTAGAATTGTTTCGCTAACCTGTTATAATTGTTGCAAATTGCAGAAGCCGGAGAGCTGTACCCTATTGATCAACATAGGAGACAAACCTGTTGCGGTTGCAAACGGGGTCGTATACCAGTCTTGGGAGGATGTCCGGATCCACTGCGTACCTCTGGAGCCTGGATTCGCAAAGGTACAGGTGGACATGGCCCTCCCGGGCTACAGCTCTTTTCCGTTGCCCGTCCCAACGGACGAAATGCGGACAATTGGCGAGGCATTGGGCTCGTACATACAGTGGCCCAAGAAGGGTGTTAGACTACAGGAGGTAAACTGTAACACCCTAGTTTTGGGGGTGAAAAGTTTTGCATGAAAATCCTGCATGCATGTATCCCTGTAGTAGTAGCCAGATCAGTTGAACTCTAATCTCTCCCAAACCCTAAAAATCTCTAAATCTATTCTCTAGATCCAGATCAAGATCTGACCATCCAGATTTAGCCTACCAGTTACCCTGAGGATAAAAGTCTTCAGGAGCCAGATCAAATTCTGACCCTAACTCTCAGTACCTAAGCCCCTCTCTGTTTTCGAAAACAGGAAAATTCAGATTTACCCTAAGTACCCCAGTTTCCAGATGATTGAATTATTTTGATTTAACCCTATTCAGACTCAAGTAACCCCTGGAATATGTTCCTAGGTTCATCCTCAACTCACTTCAAAAAGTTGGGAGCCAAATTAATTCATCTAAACACTTTTCGCAGTTTAGTCCAAATTTTACTGCGAATAAGTCCTTTTCTGTTTACCTGGAAGCCTGAAAAGGCTAAAATCTGCAAATCAATTCCAACTTCAGAATTTCTTCAGGAAACACCTTCCAAATACTATTTGATACAGATCTCCCTTTTGAACAGACTTCAAAATCTCTCTCCAATCACCAGAATTCGAAATCGACAAAATCCAGACTTATTTTACCCTAAGTTTACCCTATTTTCGAAAATAGGTGAAATCCCTCAAATCTTGTCAAATTTTCGCTAAATTTGAGCTGGATGAGTACTAATAGAAATGTTATACTCAGCCATGAAATCAATTCTCAAATTAACCATCTCTAAGACAGAAATTACAAATCAGTCCAGATTTCAAATAAGAATCCTTGCAATTTGGTCCCTGGTTCGACCAGAGACGCTGTGCACGACCGCGACCACCGCGCTGCCACGCCAGGAACTTCGTCGCCGGTGAAGCCCCGTGGTCGCCACCTCTGCCACCGTGTTCCTGCCACGTGTGCGCACGCCGTTCGCCACCGTGGAGCCACCGCGGCCGCACCAGCATCCCCAATTTTGCCCGCGCGCGCACGCCATCGCTGCAGCCACTGCAGAAGCACGGTGCCACGTTGCAAGCATGCCGGAGGAGCCCGTCAGTTCGCCGTTGCATCACCCGGGACAGCGCACGCCAGCCTGCAAAGCCGGCACGGCCGCTGGAGCACGTCGCTTCGCTGCTGTCCCGCACGGCCAGTCAATTCGCCGTCGACTCACCGCTCCAAGTCTCCAGGCATTTTCCAGCCGTTGCAGCCTCCCCAATTCGCCTATAAATAACCCTCAGGACTTAGCCAACTTCACCACTTAACGAAGCACCAGAAATCGCCACACTCCACCGTGTCTTCTTCTTCTTCGGCGAGCTCGAGAAGAGGCTCACGGTGCCAAGCCTCTACACTGCTTCCTCCTCGAATCCAGCTACTTCAGTAAGCTCCTCTTACCTCCCTCATCATACTCGAGCATGTAATTGACTTCAAACCTCTCCAATCGCCGGCAATTTCCATTTCTCTCCAGCAGCTCCGGCGAGCAATTAAACTCTCACCAGAGTGAATTAGCTCTCGAGCCTGTAATCAAACATGATCAGTGGACTATTTAGAACACATCTAAGCAACCAGAATCGAAGAATTTGCTAAAATATGAAAAACCCCAAATTGGAACTTTGCTTGTGAACTGAGCTTGCTGTTCAAGCTTTTCTGGTACATTTCTAGTTAATCTAACCTCACCAGTAGCACTCTTATGCCCCAGAGACCATCCTCAAGCAAGGAATTAAGTTTATTTGCCCTAGATCAGAAATGCCCAAATCAGGCTTGAGTTAATTTTTTCTCCGGCCAATATCTCCTAAATCCAGCCAATCCAGCCATGGAAACCTTACCATCTAGATGTTTTGGACCATTCTGAGCAACTTTGTCTTCTATCACGACTTCTAATTCGGCCTAGATTGTGAGATATAGCTATGCCCTAGTTTACTGTACTGTTCACACTACATGTGCTCCAGGCCAGCCAACTTCTTCGCCGGTTTTCATCACTTTCCGGCCATCTCCTGCCCTAGGTCCTGTTGAGACATTTGTTCCTGTTACAAATGCCTAACCACCAGACAAAGTGGTGCATCATTTGGAGCCCTGAGTCAAAAGATATGGCTAACCCTAGTTTCTGGCCGTGTCAACCCTATGCCAGACTATGTCAGCCAGTGGCATTGAGCCTTTTCACCCACTTCCAGCCATGCCCTTTGGAAATAACTTTGTCCCTTAGACTCCTGATGTTGTGATCTACACTTTTCTCTATTGTCACAACTTGAGTTGAGCCCTCTATCACCCATCAACCTTATGTCGATGCCTTGAACCGAATGCCAACCTAAAGACATTCGCTGCTTTTGGGTGAACCAGTCACCACCTTGATATTACCCTGATATTTTGGAACCTTGTAAACCTTAACAGCTAACTTTAACCCTGGTTTCCATAATTAAAACCACATCGCTTTCAAACCTTGTATCACCAGAGTATTTTCTCCTTGCATCTTTGCATGTAGTGAATTAGTAAGAATAGGATTGATTGTAATGCCTGTTTGCTTGTTTGATCTTGTTCAGAGCAAGAGTCCGGGGTTGAAGATCTTGTCGCTGAACCGTCATCGACTGCTGATACTTACGACGCGGAAGGCAAGTCATACTTTGAACATATTGAAACCCATATTTTATGAATTGCTATGCTATTCCATGAATAGATATTTCATTAATATTGCACATGTTGAGATCAATGATATTATGGCAGTGATAGATTGAATACTTGAGAAATGTGAACTTGATAAGATAGCAAGCCACGAACTAATAAAAGTATAAACATGTACAATTATATTCATGAAATAGAACCCCTAGCCGTGACCAGTATTTTGGTATGGAATGGTGGTAGCACTGGAGGTGCTTGGCTGCACTGGATGTGCAGGCACTGAAGGTGCATGGTTGTGGTATGATCTGGTCACTGGCATGAAAAACGTACCAACCACTTACCTGGTATGGGACAGGCGCAACCTAGTAGCTTTCTTAGTATTATCAGTTCCCTGCATGGCTTGTCGATCCGGTTTCTCGCGTGGAAACTGGTGGGACGCAGTTCGTCCATGAGTGATGTGAGAACAGAAAAATTATGAGAGGATAAGGTGTAAAGAAGGAAGACGCCCTACGCCAGATTAAGTCGTGCGCGACTGTAATCAAAAGAGGTTATGTGTCCTGCGGGAACATAGACCCAGGCTAGGAAGTAAGGCAGTGGGGAGGACCCACAACGGTACTTGGGATGGTGTTGTCCATTTACCGGGCAGGGATACTGTTAATACTAGACTGCAAAAACGTTGTGTGATCTCGGCCTTGTCACATGCGTATAAGTCGCATGGAGTTGGCCCGACTTGGAAGTCGAGTGAAAAAGTGGATTTAAAAAGAGGTACATCTCTGCAGAGTTTAAAAATGTATTCGAATACTTCGTGCTCCCGAGTTCTAGTAGTATGCTGCGGTGGATTAAATCCATGGGGTGTGACACAAGTATTGTTTTATAAACTAAAAATTTGTTAGCTCAAGATTACCCAAGTGGCATGTGTTGTCATGATAAGGGGCATTGCCGTGGGCTGTCATGTGTTGACGTGTCGCGGTAATACCATAATCTAGCAAACATATGATATTTAAGAGGCATGTGGTTTATGTCCTAAGTTATGAAATATTGCTAAGAGTATATGATCGAAAGGCTTGAATGAAAATAATGTGATATGAGGATATATCGCATTGGATATGGGATATATGTATCACCATCAATACGATTTATTTACTGCCATGGGTATGATCAAAAGCTGAGTAAGAATTGAGAAAGAAATGTATTTTGGGAAAAACCTTTCACTCTTTCCCCAATAGCATAGGTTCATGTCATATATATATATGTATCTCTACCTTCCCTATGACTTGCTGAGTACGTAAGTACTCACCCTTGCAACAACTCATCAATAGATGGAGCATTCTACGACCTTGGAGGATACCCTGAAGATGCTGCGGACCCAGGAGATGATGAGCAGTTTCCTCAGGAGCCCTGATGCGGTGCTGTCTTGCTGTCAACCTCTGTTTCCTGTGGATTGCTTTCGGGCCTAGCTTCCGCCGACTAGATGTGTTATTTTGTTAGACCCTTGTGCCTTGTTCGGCACTGTACCTCGTTTTGTACTAAGGCCTGATGGCCATACAATTATGACTATTGTACTATTTTGCTGCTGCAATGTAATCCTGTGATTGACTCATCCTGGGAAGTCAAGTGGTTTATGGGACCAACTGCACCGAGCTGGGCCCCTCACAGGTGATGTCACAGTCGTGGCAGACGTGACATAAACCCTAGCCATTCTAGCTTACAACTCAGTTAATATACTTAATTTTCAAAATCTAATTTAAGCGTTTGTACTTAAAGTGGACGATGGATACCAGCACACTTCCTGAGGACACCAGCCCCGCCACAACGCATGAGCAAACTCCTTCGGCCCCCATGCCTCCTCCGACGGCCTCAAACCCTTCGCCATCAAATGAGGCCGACGGCACCACACCCCAACCTTCGAAGGTATACACTCGCTCCCCGCCCAAAGGCAAGGGCAAGGCCAAAGGCAAGGCCAAACAAAGCCAGCCGGGTACGTTCAAGAACGGGTCCCCACTCGTGTCGGAGTACCTTCTGTGCAATATGGATCAAATAACCAGAAGTCTCCACGAGTGGTACCTGACCCGGTCTAGGCGCCACATCAACTTCTTGGTTCACTTCAGGCCAGCCCATTTTCACCGTGAGCCCGGGAGCATATCGGTGGCCCACGAGGATTTGTTCGACCTCCTCAACTGGCGGGAGCTTGATATGTCCATCATACGGACTGGAGTCCTGTGAGTGTGCTGTTGTCTGAAGTTATCACAGTTCGTTTCATAAATCTAATCACTTTTTGTATGCACTACTTACTAATGTCTACTTTGCATCCAGGTGCATGTATAGGCTGGCGTCGATGAGGGCATGTGACAAGGTGGGTTTCCTCGACCCAGAGAAAATAAGCCTCACGATGCTAGAGCACGACCAAGCACATGCGGAGGAATACATATCAAGGGCACTACTAGCGCAGCAGGACCGAGAGTTCATCCTTGCGCCGTACCACCAAAGGTTAGTGCATTTCCTACTAATTTAACTCATTCTTGTATGTTACGCCTAACATATGTATGAAACGGTTCGCTTATATATGCAATGTAGGGGCCACTGGGTCCTCGCCGTCATTTGCCCATGGATGAATGAGGTCTATTACCTCGATTCGATGAGCGACAAGGTGGCGCATGTTTTCACCCTCACATGGCACATAGACGCGTAAGTAACATAGTTGTCTTAAATTTTTCTCTGACTAGCTAATTAATGATAAGATATTAATCGACAATGCTAAATTAAATACAGGGCTTTCAAAAATTATGCTAGTGCTGGAGGGAGGCATGACGCGTCGAAGGGCACAACAATTTCTTGGAAAGAATATGAGGTAATTAATACGGATGGAAGTACTCATGATGAGTCTTTTAATTTAAGCTTAATTAGTTCTTTCGAGTTAATGTGGGTTTATGTCTTTGCATATGCAATTTTTCCAGTGCCATCAGCAGCCACAATCGTGGGAATGTGGCTTCTATGTCATGAGATTCATGTATGACCTGATCAGGAGAAACTTTGCCCAATTCCCTAAGGTAACTATTTTTCCTGACTCAAAGTTGAACTTTAATTAGATGTGACGTACGATCCTAACTTCATACACGCATATATGCAGAGCACCATGTTAAAAGAGCAATATGAGTTGCCTCAATTGAAGGAGCTGCGAACAATTTGGGCTCAATATGTCATGGAAGAAGTGGCTATCAACGATCGATAGTAACTGACTTGTGTTGATTGTTGTATTTGTGAATATATATTGAATGTGTTGATTCATTGATTTGTGAATATATGTGAATATATGTGAATAGATTCATTGATGTATTTGTGAATAAACTCGATCAATATGTGCATAAATTCAGTCTGTCTAATGCATGTGTATATTACTGTATTAGTGTATTTGTGAACAAATTCAATATGTGAATATTGGTGTATTTGTGAATGATCCAATGTATCTCTGTATTGCTGTATGTATATTGCTGTATGTATCTCTGTATTGCTGTATGTATATTTGTAAATATTTAGTACTAACCGTGCCACTACATAACCGATAGGAAAAACTAATATTACTATCGGTTATATACTACAACCGATAGAATAAAGTTTCCAGTACTAACTGTGTCCACACAATACTATCGGTTCATATTTAGAAACCGATAGAATACAGTTTCCTGTACTAAACGAGTCTACAAAATACTATCGGTTATATAATATAACCGATAGAATAAATTTTCCAGTACTGACTGTGTCCACACAATACTATCGGTTTATATATAACAACCGATAGAATAAAGTTTCCAGTACTAAATGTGTCGACAAAATACTATCGGTTTATATAAGAGCCGATAGAAAAAAATGTTTAGATTACTATCGGTTTAGATCCTAGCCAATACAAAAGGCCTAAACAATACTATCGGTTTATATAAGAGCCGATAGAAAAAAATGTTTAGATTACTATCGGTTTAGATACTAGCCGATACAAAAGGCCTAAACAATACTATCGGTTTTTATACGAGCCGATAGAAAAAACTTATACAATACTATCGGTTTAAAACCGAGCCGATAGAAGAAATAGTCGATAGCGATTAGTGAACGTTGGGATTGTAGATGTTTTACTAACGGTTTTTGAACCGATAGAAGTGTGTTGCCCTCTACTATCGTGCCGACCACTATCGGTAAGAGAACCGATAGTAGAGTGGATTTTTAACCGATAGTGAAAAGCATTTCTGTAGTAGTGCATGAAACCCCTGCATGAGTTGTGTTGTAATGTGTCGGGGGAAATCTCCGCGAGACTAAGTCCAGGTAAGTTGTGTCACGATTGCCCGGGGACCTGGCCTCCGGGGCCTCCCCGGGCGCTGCATTTTGGCCCCCGGGACCTGGCCTTCGGCGCCGTCCCGGGCGCCGCCATTGGCCCGGGGACGTGGCCTCCGGCCCCTCCCCGGGCGCCACCTTTTGGCCCCCGGGACATGGCCTCCGGCGCCGTCCCGGGCGCCGCCATTTGGCCCCCGGGACATGGCCTCCGGCGCTGTCCCGGGCCTCATCACCCTCCTAAAGGTAAAGTCTCGAGTTGTTTGTCACGTGCAGGTCACGCGAGGAGCGCCTCGGGAATCAGCGACCACCTGTCAAGCATCCAAGGCGTTTGACCGGAAGAAGGACGGTCCTACCCTTCAATCCGACGGTGGCTTGCGAGGTAGTTTGGCCTTTTTGCTTCTTTTTGGGGCTATAAATAGCCCTTGTACCCCTCTGTTGTAAAGGATCGGATCACTTTTATTAGAATAGCTAAACTCACAGGCGTGCTCCGGAAGCCTCTCCCCCGGAGAGAGCCTCCCCAGCCGACTCCGGTCGGGAGCGCGTCGACAGGACTAGGGCCCCCACCGGGACCCGAACCTGTATAAATCCGTGTGTCATTTCTTGTGCTTGTCCGGTGGGGGGGACTGGTCATCCGATCAACCCGCGCCGCATAATCTTCGCTAGGATCATTCTCAAAACCTGCTGGGGTATTCGCAATACCACGACATAATGATTGACATGGAGGATGACTCCCACTATCACTGAAGGTGATCTGATATTTGACCCAGCAATGGGAAAATGTGTAGGGGTGGAGGGAGTACCGCCACAACTGTGTTTCGCGGAGAGCCACAGGGTCAGGGGTGAATTGTGAGTGATACATAACAAAAGTTCTTGTTATTTCCACCTTGCCGCTCACAGTATGAAGTGAGTCAGGGGTCCAATCATTTTGTTATGATAGGAAAGGCTTGAAAGTGGAATATCTTGCGGGTAAATTGGTACACCTCTGCAGAGTTAAAAATGTATTCGAATACTCCGAGCTCCCGGGTTTTATAGGAGTCTGCTGTAGTGGATTAAATCCACGGGGTGTGACACAAGTACTATTTTCTAAATAAAATGTGTTAAATCAAGATTACCTAAATGACATGTGTTGTCATGATAAGGAGTGCTGCCGTGGGCTGTCGTGTGTCGACGTGTCGCGGTAGTGCTATAATCTAGTGAACATGAGTAATGATGTTATATTATGAAAAGTGCTGCCATGAGATGAGGTATGAAAGTAAAAGATTATTTTATAAACATCCATAATTCTTGACTAGTCTAGGTTCATGTCATCACTACTATATGTATCTACTCTTACCTATGACTTGCTGAGTACGTAAGTGCTCACTCTTGCAACCTACAAATCAGTAGATGGAGCGTTCAATAACCAAGATGAAGGCATGGTGAACCTTGTGGATCCAGAAGGGGAAAAGTCAGTTCCGCCAAAGCCCTGATGTGTGTTGTTCTGCCATCCACTTCTCTTTGTGGGTGGGTCACATATCTTCTGCTGTGTAGTTGTTATTTTGCTAAACCATGAATGCCATGAAGGCATTGTAATCTCTTTATGTAATATTAAGGCCAGCAGGCCACACTGCTTAACTATTTTGTAAGTTACTCTGTTGCAATGTGAATATACTCCTGTGCTTGACTTATCCTGGGAAGTCAAGGGTATGTGTATGCTATGCATATATGGGACTAGCTGCAGCGAGCTAGGTCTCTACAGGAGTAGTCGTAGTCCCAGTTTCGGGGCGCAACATATACATATGCTTTGAAACCTTTTAATTACTGCAAAAACTTACATATTTGTTCCATTGGTCAACCCTTCATGTATATGTACATACAATTGTTTTATTGTGACTTGCTGAGTATTCTGTACTCACTCTTGCTGATCGTCTCATCAGCGAAAGAGAATTGGCAGAAGCTTCAGAAGACCAAGATATCGTAGGGTCATGTGCCAAGTCAAGCATGACCTATGAAGGACCCTGGACTGCGCTTGAGCCTCTCAAAAAGGAGCAAATTAACTTCTTATTTTGGCTCTGTCAACCCCTCTAATGTAATTATGGTTTTATATCCATAAATAGTAATGATTGTAAATTTTCTGTACGACTACTGCTATTATATGGTGAACAAGAACTGAGATCCACAAAAGTGAGGGCAACTGTATCCTGGGCAGTTGCAGTGTAAAGACTCACCAAACAGGCAGGCCCGCTGATACCCTCACAATATCGCACCAATCTAGAAGAGACCAAAGAAATTCAACGTCAGGTACAAGAGCTTCTCAGTAAAGGGTATGTAAGCGAAAACTTAAGTCCTTGTGTTGTTCCAGTTTTACTTGTGCCCAAAAAGGATGGATCATGGAGGATGTGTATAGATTGTCGAGCTATTAACAATATCACTGTTCGTTATCGTCATCCGATTCCTCAGTTAGATGATATGCTTGACGAATTGAGTGGTTCGACCATCTTTTCTAAGGTCGATTTGCGTAGTGGTTACGACCAAATTAGAATGAAACTAGGTGATGAATGAAAAACTGCTTTTAAGACTAAATTTGGATTGTATGTGTTGCGCCCCGACCTGGGACTACGACTACTCCCGTGGAGACCTAGCTCGCTGCAGCTAATCCCATATATGCATAACTTTGACTTCCCAGGATAAGTCAAGCACCGGAGTATATTCACATTGCAGCAGAAAAACTTACAAAATATTTAAGCAGTGTGGCCTGCTGGCCTTAATATTACATAAAGAGATTACAATGCCTTCGCAGCATACATGGTTTAGCAAAATAACAACTACACAGCAGAAGATAGGTGACCCTCCCATAGTGAGAAGTTGACGGCAGAACAACACACATCAGGGCTCTAGCAGAACTAGCTCTCCTCCTTCTGGATCCACAGAGTTCTTCACGCCTTCATCTCAATCATTGAACGCTCCATCTACTGATTTGAAGGTTGCAACGGTGAGTACTTACGTACTCAGCAAGTCATAGGTAAGAGTAGATACATATAGTAGGAATGATATGAACCAATGCTAATCAAGAATTGTGGATGTTTGTAAAATAATCTTTTCTTTTATGCACAATTCACAGCAGTACTTTTCATAGCATAACATCACTATTCATGTTCCACTATTTATAGTACTACCGCGACACGTCAACACACGACAGCCCACGGCAGCACCCCTTATCATGACAACACATGTCATTTGGGTAATCTTGATTTATCAAATTTTATTTAGAAATCATACTTGTGACACACCCCATGGATTTAATCCACCACAGCGGACTCCTATAAACCCGGGAGCTCAGAGTATTCGAATACGTTTTTAACTCTCCAGAGAGGTACCAATTTACCCGCAAGATATTCCACTTTCATGCCTTTCCTATCAAAATGATTGGACCCCTGACTCACTTCATACTGTGAGTGGCATGGTGGAGATAACAAGAACTTTTGTTATGTTTCACTCACAATTCACCCTGACCCTGTGGATCTCTCACGAACCACAGTTGTGGCAGGTTGTACCCAAACCCCCACCCCTATTGCATCTTCCCATTACTGGGTCAGCGTGCATGATCACATTTAGTGATATGTGTAGGAGCCGCACTCTGTGCAAATCATGCATCACTTCACATCTCATGCAGGGGTTTCATGTGTGATCCGCATAATTACTTGTTCAGGCCTGTCCCATACCAGGCTTGCGGTCAGCACGTGTTTCATGCCACTAGACGCACAACACAAGGTTCTAGTCCTTATATGCCAGTGACCAGATCATACCACAAACCTTGCACCTTCAGTGCCTGCTCATCCTTTGCAGTTAAGCACCTCCAGTGCTACCACCATTCCATACTAAAATTCTGGTCACGGCTAGGGTTTTATTTCATGAATATAAATAAATACATAAATATATATTAGTTCATGGTTCAATATTTGATCATCTTACATTTCACAGACATCCAGCCTAGTACTGCCAATTCATAATTCAACCATTCACATTCTTTCACATGCAATATTATTTATATTCAAGGTTATGTTATAGCAACTCTTAAAATATAGGTTCAAGATGTCCAAGAATATGACTTGCCTTCCGCGTCGTAAGAAACAGCGATCGATGTCGGGTCTGCGACGAAGTCTTCGAACTTGGGCTCTTGCTCTAATCGGAGATCAAAGAAGCAAACAGGAATCACAATCATTTCAATATCATATTATTACACTACATGCAATAATGCAGGGAAAAGCACTTTAGTGATACTGAGATATGACAATTTGAATGCTGGTTAGGGTTAAATCTTTGAGATCATGGCTAAGGATAGCTGTTAGAAGGTTCAAAGGATTCCCAGGTATCAAGATGACATTAGGTTCGCGACTGGTTCACCCAAAAATGGCGAATGTCTTTAGGTCGACATCGGTTCAAGGCAAGGCATTGACATAGGGTAGGGTCAACGGATGCTAGAGGGATTGTCTCAACTTGTGGCAGTAGAATAAAATGTAGATCACAACTTTACAAGTCTAAGGGACAAGGTTATTTTCAATTTGCACAATTGGAAAGAGGTGAAAAGAGCTAATGCCACTGGCTGACAAGCTCTGGCATAGGGCTGACAATGTCAAAATCTAGAGCTAAGCATAAAATGCAGTTCAAGGGCTCAACTGCTGTGCTAACTTTGTCTAGGAGGTAGGCCTGAGTAACAGGAACAAAAGACAAAACAGGCTCCATGGCTGGAGATGGCCAGACGGCAAAGAAATCCGGCGATGAACTGCGGTGATCTCACTGCACTGTTTCTAATTCTGGACACAGATCTTGGCAAGATTATAACTTTCAATCTAAGCCAATTTAGGTGTCGAGCTAGAAGACAAAAGTGTTCAGGGGATTGAGGCGCATCTAGTGGACAAGGTGGTTGAGGCTGGATCGGTCGTAATCACTTTTCTGGTGAACAGCGCCGGAGAAGAAGGCACTGAATTTGGGCGTTTTTGATACATAAGTTTTGAAGTTAATTCCTGATGAGGACATCACTCCTATGCATACGCCCGAGACTCCTCCAGTTGTGATGCAAGGACCCATCACAAGAGCACGAGCACGGCAATTGAATCAACAGGTGAGCTCGTTCCTAAGTGCCCGTGTATATACTTGTGAGGATAGTATGCTACCTAATGATATTATTGATTATATTGTACTTAGGAACTTTGGAGAGGATCATGAAGGCCTTGGGAACCAGCAAGGGCCAGGAGGGAGGCCAGGAGGGCGTCCAAGTCAAGTTGGAGTCCCAATTCATCTCGGAGTCGGAGTCCCAATTCATCTCGGAGTCGACTACCTCGGCCACCAGGAGCAGTGTTCACTAAAATCGTCGTCCAGGCCACAAACGGACTCCGATTTCAATGATCCACATATGTATCGAAAGCTAAGGAGATAACCTTTCCAATGCACCGGTTTCAGGTCAATTGGACTTCTGAGTTGACGGGAATTCGCGTTGCAAGTTGGCGGACAGAATCTGTCCCAGGGTGCTGCGTCACCAATTTGGGCCGTTGGCCCATGTATCGTGTTGGAGTCCATCACGGACACGTCTAGGGTTTCTAGGACGTCCCTTAGCCCTTATATTCAGTAGCCGCTGCTAGGGTTTGGTTTGGGTTTTGCTTAGATTAATCTGTCAAAGAACAGTTTCACCGTGTATCGGTTTGTGGAACCCCAACTCGTGAGATTCAATTTATATTTGCAATATTTCAGATTGCTTCTTTCTCGTTCTTGCTTGTGTTCTCGATTCGCATGCAGGGATAAGCCTTCTTGGCGAGGTCAATCGTGTTTGTGCATGGTTGATAACCAACGGAGTCGTGGTGTAGCGATTGCTGGGTTCGGATCGGTTCTGATCGGAAGCCGGATCGTCAACGTCGAGTCTCCACCAATCGACTTACCTCTACCTGTCGGAAGATCGGGCCACCGTGCGCATCAAGTGGTATCAGAGCCTCGGTTTCCCGTCAGGTATCATTGTATCCCCTTTAGTTTTGTTTTGCCATCGTCCTAGAGTCCAGAAAATTTGCCCCACAAAAAAGTTCATCATCAATTCCGCTGTCCTACAACCCTTTGAGCTTTGCAATTTCGTTTTCAGTATCGTATTGTTGAGTATTGATCCATAGTCATCGTCTTGTTGCTGGTTTGAGGTCGCGAGCCGCCTTGTGTCAATTGCCCTGCACCGCTGGCCATCCTTTTTCACCCGCAAACCTAATCCTATTCTAGCCTAACCGGGAGAAAGATCTGAATTCGCGAGCAATTCCAGATTGTGCAGTGTTCACTAAAACTGGCATAACTTTTACATACGAACTCCGATTTGGGTCTACTTTTTTTTGTTTCGAAGGGGACGACGACGCGCATCTGAAAATTCCACAAGTCTACTTAGCGCCATTTTCGGTGCTTTGGCTATGTAATATTGGCCCATGTTGGCCTGATACTTGGGTATCTATAATGCTATGCTTGAGTGGTTTGGAGCTCATGTGACATCCTGCTGTGTGTAACCTACCTGGGCGGTTACTAAGGTGATCCTCAAATGGGAGTCTCACAGCGAATGGTATCAGAGTGAAGCTTGACTGTAGGTCGTGACCCTTACTAGAATGGGCGTCCCTAAAGTAGAGAATCGCTAGATTATTTGGTAAAAACCTAATTGTGAAAAACTTAATTTGTTTAAGAAAAACATATTGAGTGTTATTTGCAAATTTTCAAAACCGTTTTCCTACTTTTAAGTGTTCCGTGTCTCATCATCTCAGATGGCCCCTGGCAAGAAGCTGATTCACGGAGACGAGTTGGGATCATGGGCGCTGATGCTTTGGATGATGTTGCAATTTCTGGGAGCAAGAGACAACCAGCGACCAGTCTACTACGTCCGTCGTGAAGAAGTAGATGGTAGACCTTTTGGTTTCCGTGCCTCAGTGATTGTGTACGAGATTCCGGAGATCGGGAGAGGATCGACAAGAAAGGAAGCTCGTAGAGAAGAAGAAGAAGATGCCATCCAAGACGCTGCTCATCGTGCTATAGGTACCATCCGCCAGCTGTACGATGATTTTCTTATAGGTTCTCCTTTCTGCTTCGTGCCCTACCAAGTCCCCGGATCAGATCGTCGAGCTGTTCATCCCTCCACCAACCAGAGAGATGCCATCCTGACCAAAACCAGAGATGTAGTTCAAGCTTTGGAGTCGAGCTACACTCGGTTGTTGCGTGAGCATGAAAATGCTCGGGATGACCGTCACTATCTCGAAGGAGCGCTTGCGAAGGTTCGCTTAGAACTCCAAGAGAAAGAGAAGCATATCCAAGAGTTGGCTGAGCCTAGCAGAGCGCGAGAAGTCGAAGACGAGGGGTCGGTGAACAAGAAGAACCGCTTGAAGATAAGACTCACAGCCCGCAAGAGTGTGGGAAGACCTAGGGATTACCTGGGTTATTTCACGCCTGCTTCGCGTGGCATTGTGATCAACACCCCTGCACCAGCATACCCTACTCTCGCGAAAGGGAAGGAAGTTCCTGAAGGCAAAGGAAAAGAGATTGCTACATGCGACACCAACTGTTCATCTGAGGAAGAAGAGGACAATGATATGGAATGGGACCCTATGGATGCCGACGAAGATCAAGAAGAGGAAGACCCCGAAGAAGTGGAACCTTGCAGTTCTTCCAGGACCGACAGGAGATCCTAGTTTTCTCTTCAGCTTGACCCTTCTGCTCTAGCCCTTGTAATCGTTAGTTTTTAGCTCTTGTTGTGGTAGTTGCTTTGCTTGTATTGTTTGTTGGTAACTCTAAGGCTGTAAAGGTGAAAACCTTGTATCTTTTGAAAACCTTTGAAAATAGCAATCGCATGTTCCAATCCAATCTCTTGGGTTGATCTTTCATTTCAGCTTGTGTTCAATCTGTGCTCTCTTGAATTAGTAGTATTCTCTCAATTATCTTGTCAGAACAGAATGGTGAACACCAGAGGTAGAATCCAAGACTCGGAAGAAGCCCCCAGGAACACGTCAACGAGAAGGACTAGAGATACCTCAGATCAGCCAGATTCATCGACCTCAGTACCGCAAGGGGGAAATCTGACAGAAATATTAATATGGATGGAACAAAACCGACAGAGATCTGCAGAGGTACAGAGTCAAATTCTGGAACAATTGATGCAAAACTCCGCAACACGACGCGAGGAAGGTTCGAACATTGGAGCAAGACTGACAGACTTTCAAAAGACACGTCCTCCAACTTTCTCCTGCACTGAAGACCCGATTGTGGCAGACGATTGGTTAAGAGAAATTGAGAGGAAATTGGACACTGTCAGGTGTAATGATGAAGAGAAGCTGCTATATGGACCCCATCAGCTCACAGGATCGGCTGCAGCATGGTGGGAAAATTACAAGACGGTACACCATAATCAGAATTCCATTACCTGGAATGAATTCAAGGAACAGTTCCGTAAGTACCATATCCCCAAAGGAGCTATCCAAGCCAAACGCAGAGAATTCTTGAATTTAAGGCAAGGAGGAAGGACGGTGAAGCAAAATTTGCATGAATTCATCAAATTGGCCAGGTATGCACCTGAAGATATCATGACAGAAGAGCGGAAGATCGACAGATTTTGCGAAGGCCTACAAAATTCATATCAGTATCACCTGTCAACGCACGAGTTCACGGACTTCCAAGTCCTTGTGAATCGAGTGCTCAAAATGGAGGAGAAGAGAGGCATAGTAGAAGAAGACCGCAAGAGGAAAAGTATAGCATATCCATTTCAAGGCAATTCTAGTCGAGGGAGACCAGCACCATATGCCAGAGCCGCTTTTAGAGCACCCGCACCTCCAAGACCCCAGAGGACTTCATCACCAACAACTCTAACATGTCCCGGATGCAAAGGGAGTCACCTCTATAAAGATTGTACGCTGAAGAATACAGAGTGTTTCCATTGCGGCAGAAGAGGACACCGCAGAGAGACTTGTCCACTTCAACATTTACCCCCCAGCGTTGCTAAAGCTCAAGCAGCCAAATCCCCTACACCTACACGAACTATTGCCAGAGGAGCACCACAAGCCAGAGGAGGAAGATTCCAAACCAGCAGAGGGAGAGGAACATCAACCGCCGGAGGAAGACTCAACTTCGTGACTGCTGCAGAAGCAGGAGAGGCAACTGACGTCGTGATCGGTAGACTCTTGATCTCCTCTCAGATTTCAGTTGTTTTATTTGATCCCGGTGCAACTCATTCATTCATGTCAAAAGATAGCTTGTTGAGTAATAACTTGCCTGTGGTTGCTTTAGAGCATCCTATCATCATTCAGTCACCTGGTGCTAGGATGATTGTTAATTCCATCTGTAGAAATGTTGCCTTCTGTATCGGCAATCTAGAATTCCTGGTAGACATGCTAGTTCTAAACCTTCAAGGATTGGATGTCATTCTTGGAATGGATTGGCTGGCCAAGCATAAGGGATTGATGGATTGTGAGAAGAAAACAATCACCCTGACAAATGCCATTGGAAAGCAAGTTACATTCCATGCAGACAGAACTCCAATCTGCGACCACCTGCAGAGATTGAACTGCATTGAAGAAGTGAAGCTTGAAGAGGTACCGATTGTCAATGAGTACCCAGAAGTCTTTCCAGAAGAACTTCCCGGATTGCCACCAGATAGGGATATAGAGTTCACTATTGAACTGAAACCCGGATCCGCTCCGTATGCTAGAAAGTTGTTTCGGATGACAGGTCATGAGCAAGAGGAACTGAAGAGGCAGATAGCTGAATTGGAAGAAAAACGATTCATCAGATCAAGCTCATCACCATGGGGAGCCCCAGTGCTCTTTGTTAAGAAGAAAGATGGTAGCATGCGACTTTGCATAGACTACCGTAAGCTGAACGACATGACTATTAAGAACAAATACCCCTTACCAAGGATAGATGACCTTTTTGACCAGCTCAGAGAAGCGAAAGTGTTCTCAAGAATAGACCTGAGATCGGGATACCACCAGTTAAGGATCCGAGAACAGGACATTCCTAAAACTGCTTTTGTGACCAGATACGGGTTGCATGAGTTCACATATAACAACAGCTTCCAAACAAGCCTGCAGATGGCACCATATGAAGCTCTATATGGAAGAAAATGCCGCACGCCTCTGTATTGGACAGAAATAGGTCAAAAGCAACATCTAGGACCCCAGTTGGTAGAAGAAGCCACAGCCCATGTCAGGATCATACAAGAAAAACTGAAAACAGCTCAATCTAGACAGAAAAGCTATGCAGATAATCGTAGAAGAGAGCTATCATTTGGAGAGGGCGATTATGTGTATCTCAAGGTTATGCCATACAAAGGAGTTCGAAGATTCCAGATGAAGAGAAAGTTAAAACCTAGATATGTGGGACCATATCGAATTCTGGAAAAGCGAGGTGAAATGGCATACAAGTTGGAATTGCCACTAGAACTGACCGGAATTCATGACGTATTTCATGTGTCTCAGCTGAAGAAATGCTTGAGAAAACCAACAGAACAGATATCTCCTGCAGAGATTGAGATTCAACCAGACTTATCTTGTCAAGAATACCCTGTCAGAATTCTGGAAACCAGAGAGAAAGTACTGAAGTCAAGAACCCTCCGATTCTGCAGAGTCCAGTGGAACAATCACTCAGAGGAGGAGTCAACTTGGGAAAAAGAAGAAGATCTCCGCCGAGAATTTCCCTTCCTATTCTCTGACCTGCCCTAATCTCGAGGACGAGATTGTTTCTAAGGTGGGTAGATTTGTAACACCCCTGTTTTCGCCAAACCCTAAAATAGCCAAAATCCACATCTTGACCCCAAACCCTAATCTGCTTCAGCCATTCCCTTCTAAGTGTTTTCAGAACATTTTCCCCTTCGGGAGCACCTCCAAAATCCCATCCTAAAACTGAGTTTCGACCCTTGCCGTCTCAGAACCCTAATTACCATAATTTTACCCTAAACTGCTTTTCCCCAATTTTGTCGAAACCCTTCAGATCTTACCCGATCATTCCAAACTTTGGCCGGATAAGTTCTAATAATCTTTTGCAACTTATCTGCAAAATCAGATTTCAGATCGGACCCTCAGATCTCCAAATTTGCAATCAGGCCCAAGTTCTATTCAAATTTTCCTCACAGAACAGTCCCTGGAGCAAGTTTCAAAATTGCAGAACAGCCCAAGTATTCTTTTCAGGTCCATTCGACCAGCGCCTGGTCGTGGCCTACGACCAGCGCGTGTCGCCGGAGCCGCGCCGTGGTTTTCGCCGCGTTTGCTCGCCGCCGGCCACCGCCTCTTGTCGTCTGTGTCGTGAACATCTGAGCCACCCCGTGCGCACGTGCCAGCACCGTTGCTTCGCCTCGCCCAGCGGTTAAACGGCCGCGCTCCAGAGCTTTGTTTTCGCGCGCGCTCCCGTTGCCATGGCATTTGCATGGCACTACGTGTCGTTGCCGAAGCTGTGTTGCTGCCTCCGCATCTGCGCCGTCCCGGACGAAGTCCCAAGGCGCCCTGGCGTCGCTGGCAAAGCTGCAGCACCGCCTGAAGCAAATCACATCACCGTCGCCGTCGTTGCGCCTGCGCTCGACAAGCTTCTCCCCGGCGCAAGCAACCGCTGTCGCTTTATCCCTCTCAAGCTCCGCCCCTGGACCTATTTAAACCCTCCCTGTGCCTTGAGAGCCTCAAGCCTCCAGAAAATCGGCTAAGTCCCAAACTCCACCGTTTTCGCCTTCTTCTCCGGCGAGCCAGTGAGTGAGCTCACGGTGCTAGCCCATTCCACAGCCCCTCTCTTCGATCCAAGTTCACCAGTGAGTTCCTCCCTTCTCCCTCTCTGTGTAATAGCAGCTAATTGCACCAGATCGATCCCCATCGCCGGTGATCGCTGGATTCCCGATTTGCCCTGTTCCCCCAATGCCGTTCGATTCCCTCCAAATTAGCTCTCGATTCTGTAGAAGAAGTTGATCAGTAAGCTTAGTAGAGCAAGCCTGTAGAATCAAAATCTTCATTGGAGCCCAAATCGAAGAAATCCCGATCTGGAAGTCCATCAGTTTGCTGGACCTCGCCGCCGAGCTTCTCCGGCCATCTCCCAGCAAAATTGACCCCTCCAGTAGCCTTGTTGTGCCCTAGAGATCATCCTCAAGCTTGGAATTGAGCTCATTCGCCCTGTATCAAAAATCCCCAATCCCCAGTGTCGTCTTCTCCAGCGCCGGTCGCCGGAATTCTTTCCCGGCCGATTCAGCCGACACCACTTTGTCCCTTAGCTTAGCCTCACCTCCCTGAGCATTATCTTTCACTAGCTCGACACCTGGATCTGCCTAGATTGTGAGTTATGCCTTTGCCAAATCTTTGTCCAGAGCTGTGCCTGTGCCGTGTCGCCACCGCAGTTCATCGCCCGATTTGGCCACCCTCCAGTCACTTACTGTCCTTGAGCCTGTTGAGTGATTTGTTTCTGTTAGTAATGCCTACCTCCCAGACAAAGTAGTGCATCAATTGGAGCCCTAAATCAAAAGTTGTACCATGCCCTAGTTTCTGGCCATGTCCAGCACTATGTCAGTGCATGTCAGCCACTGACATTGACCTTGTTCAGCCCCTTCTGGTTGAGCAATTGAAATGCCACCTTGTCCTTTAGATTCCTGGAGTTGAGATCTACAACTTTCTCTATTATCACTTCTCCAGAAAACCATCCTAAGATCAGTTTGAAGCTATGCCAAAGCCATGAACCGAATGTCGACCCTCCGACGTTCAATCCTTTTTAGCCGTTTCTTCGACCAGAGCCCTTGTGACCTTGCCCTAACCCTTTCCCTTGCATGCATGACTTATTTACTTAATAATTTCTATGGAAACTATTTTCTGTATGCTTATGGTATGTGTTTGTGTGTTGGTTGATTGCCGCAGAGTCAGAAGCTGAAGGAGCAGAGGAAGTCTTTAAAGATCCATCTGAGTACTTAGACCCAGCATTGCAAGGCAAGCCTCATTCCTTTGATCATGTCTCACCCAATATTTTCACATGAAGTATATTCACTGTTTCTTACTATGCATGCTTACTTGAGATACAAGTTATGTTTGAATGACATGAGTAGATATTACCTAATGAATCATGAAACCCCTTTTGTTATTGAACCTTCATATGTATATGCTTTTGTCACCCTAGGAATCATATACTGAATATCCACATTAAACTTGAAATGGTCAAATACATGAGAAGTTATAATGAAAACCGTTTTGTCAAGAAAACTGATAAAAGGGATCAGTAGTGAGGATTGGTTTGTATGGAGAGGGTGCGGTGCGCACCAGGGAATGTGAATGTTCCTCACTATTGGTTCATAAGGACAAGAACCTTGTGCTGTGTCTCTATGCGAATTGTAAACGTACCAACCACTTGCCTGGTATGGGACAGGCACAACTTAGTAGCTTTTTGGTATTAGCAGTTCCCTGCATGGTTTGTCGGTCTGGTTTCTCGCGTGGAAACTGGTGGGCCGCAGTTCGGCCATGAGTGATGTGAGTTCAGAAAAATGATGAGAGATAAAGGTGGAAAGAAGGAAGACGCCCTACGCCTCAGATTAAGCCGTGCGCGGTTGTAATCTTGAATGGTCATATGTCTTGCGTGGACACAGACCAAGGCTATGTGTCTTGCGGGAACATAAGCCAGAGGCTAGGAAGTAAGGCAGTGGGGAGGACCCACAACAGTACTTGAGACTTAATTGTCTATTTACTGGGCGAGGATACTGTTAATACTGAACTGTAAAACCGTTGTGTGATCTCGGCCTTGTCACATGTGTATAAGTCACATGGAGCTGATCCGACTTGAAAGCCGAGTGAACCAGTGGATTTAAAAAGAGGTACACCTTTGCAAAGTGTAAAAGAAGTATCAGATACTCTGTACTCCCAGGTTCAGGAGTCTTTTCGTAGTGGATGTTATCCATGGGTTATAGCACAAGTAATGTTTTGGAATGTTTTCATAATGCGGTTAACAAAGTAGTGACTCATGGGAGACCACTACATCTAATGTTTTATTGAAAACCTGTTTAATGTTTAAAGTATCATTTTCATGACAAAAGTACTGTTTTACTGAACAAATGACTTGGAAATCTATATATTTATATCCATATGAAACTAAAACCCCGGAATCATATGTTTCACCCTCATGTAAGTACAATTGCAATAATCCCTGGAATGAGTGTTGCTGAGCACCAAGTGCTCACCCTTGCATTTATATCCAACTGTAGAAGAGGGATTCGAGGATCCCGATTCTTTCGGTTATGAATACTCAGCAGAAGATGGAAGTGCCCCGGACGAGCCCACGTTCTAGAAGGTTTATGCACCAAGTCAAGTCAGATGTGGGAGAAGCCTCTCCAACTCCGCTGCTGATTGAAGTCAAGCTGTTTGTCGTCACCTTATGCTTTATGTTGTGTGTTCGGTACTTGGATACCGATTCTGGTTCTGATAAACTGGTTATTTTCTTAGCAACTCTACTTAGCGCCATTTTCGGTGCTTTGGCTATGTAATATTGGCCCATGTTGGCCTGATACTTGGGTATCTATAATGCTATGCTTGAGTGGTTTGGAGCTCATGTGACATCCTGCTGTGTGTAAGGTGATCCTCAAATGGGGGTCTCACAGCGCAGGTGCAACAACGGTGAAGAAATAGCGGCAACGACAGGACGGTGAGCAGGCGGCTCTGTACTGATCGAATTGTCGGCTCGTTGGGACTCGACGATGCTGGGCGGTGCAAAGCGGTGGCAACAAAACTGGCACGGCAAGGCAACGTGGCGTGGAGTTGCTGACAAAAGTTGCTGCTGGTCGCGCGCGGGAGCAGATATTGGTCGTCGACGTTGCCACGACGATGACTGAGGCGCGGACGCGTGCGCACATGCAAACACAAATGAGCACGGGCTCAAGCGCAGGCAAGGCTTGGCTGGCGGCTAGCGAACACAGCGCACAAGCACGGCGAGGCTCTGGTCGAAAATCAGCTGGGAGCTCTGGTCGAATCTGGACTGATTTGCAATTTCTGATTCTTGGCTTTGGGTTGATTTGTAAATTTGGAGATTTAGAAGGTTTAAGCTGAAATTGATTGCACTGATCTGGCAGACTTTATTCAACAAAGTATTTGGTAAAGATATTTGGTAAAATCTAGCACATTTGAATAGTTTTTGATATAAACTGAAAATAGGGTATTAAAATCTAAGTTTTGGTCGATTTCGAATTCTGGCACTTAGGATGGGATTTTGGAATCTGGACAGAAGGGGAAATTGTTTCAAATAGCATTTGGAAGAGGTTTGCTGAAGAAATTCCAAATTTTGTGTTGATTTGCAACATTTAGCCTTTTTAGGCTTATGGAAAATCTGGAAAAGGACTGATCAGCGATACCTCTTGGACTCATTTGTGAAAAGGGTCTAGATGATAGAATCTGGCTGTCAACTTTTTGGATTAGTGTACTGGCATACCCTTGATCATAATCTTGATATAATTTGGTTTGAACTTGTCCAAGACTTTGATTAAATCTGAATTTCTGCAACTTAGGGTATTTGAGGTAATATAATATATTTCTGTTTTCGAAAACAGAAAAGAGTTGATAAATCTGGAAGTTAGAGATGGAATTGAATCTGGATTCTGAAGACTTTTATACTCAAGATAAGTAGTAGGACAAATTTGAAAAGTCAAATCTTGATTTGAACTCACAAGGAAGATTCTGAGATTTTAGGGCTTAGAAAAGAATAAAGCGAAGGGTGATTTGGCTGATCTAGAAGAGATATATGCATGCATGACTTTTTAAGAAAAGAATTTTCACCCAAACCCAGGGTGTTACAGTAGGAATGGTTGGTCATGCCATTTGGTCTTACTAATGCACTTAGTACGTTTATGCATTTAATGAACGAAGTGTTGCGAGCTTTTATCAGACACTTTGTGGTGGTCTACTTTAATGACATCTTAATCTACAGCAAGACTTTAGATGATCATTTGGGACATTTGCGACAAGTTTTTGCTGTCTTAAGAGAGGCACGTTTGTTTGCTAACCTTGAGAAGTGCACCTTCTGCATGGATCAAGTCGTGTTTCTTGGATTTGTTGTGACTGTGCAGGGCATTGAGGTGGATGAACAAAAGGTGCAAGCAATTCGAGCATGGCCTACACCTACAACAGTCACACAAGTGTGGAGTTTTCACAGACTTGCTGGGTTCTACCGCCGGTTCATCCAGGATTTTAGTACGATCTCCGTCCCACTCAATACGCTGACAAAGAAGAATATGCCCTTCAAGTGGGAACAAGCTCAAGAGGACGCTTTCAACATGCTGAAAGATAAGTTAACCAATGCACCACTTCTAAAACTTCCTGATTTTAATAAAACTTTTGAGATAGAATGTGATGCTAGCGGTATTGGAATTGGAGGTGTTCTCATGCAGGATAGAAAACCCATTCTTAATTCAGTGAAAAGCTTAGTGGTCCAACTTTAAACTACTCAACTTACGACAAGGAATTGTATGCATTGGTTAGAGTGTTAGAAACATGGCAACATTACTTCTGGCCAAAGGAATTTGTCATACATTCGGATCATGAATGACTAAAAAGCATTCATAGTCAAAGTAAGTTGAATCGTAGACATGCTAAGTGGATTGAATTTATTGAAACCTTTTTGTATGTTGTGAAATATAAGAAAGGTAAAGATAATTTGGTTGCTGACGCACTGTCTAGACGTTACGTCTTGTTATCCCAACTTGATTGCAAAATTCTTGGGTTGGAAAGTTTAAAAGACCTATATTCTACTGATTTGGATTTCAAAAACTTTACATTAATTGTAAAGAAGGAAGGTGTTGGGCTCAATATGTATTGAATGATGGTTATTTGTTTAGAGCTAATAAGCTTCGTGTTCCCGCGAGTTCTGTTCGTCTTTTGTTGTTGCAGGAGGCTCACGGCAGTGGTTTGATGGGACATTTTGGGATACAAAAAACAGAAGACGTTTTGGCCACTCACTTTTACTGGCCAAAGATGAGGCGTGACGTCGAGCACTATGTACGGCGATGCACTACTTGTCAAACAGCTAAGTCTCGCTTAAACTCACATGGATTATATATGCCTCTTCCTATTCTGAAGGTACCTTGGGAGGATATTTCTATGGATTTTGTGCTAGGATTACCAAGGACTAAGAAGGGGAGGGATAGTATCTTTGTTGTCGTTGATAGGTTTTCTAAAATGGCTCATTTTATACCTTTTCATAAGAGCGATGATGCTACCCACATTGCTGATTTGTTTTTCAGTGAGGTCGTTCTCCTCCATGGAGTGCCGAAGACAATTGTTTATGATCGTGATATCGAATTTTTGAGTCACTTTTGGAGAACGCTTTGGGGAAAGCTTGGAATGAAGCTGTTTTTTTCAACGACCTGTCATCCCCAAACTGATGGCCAAACCGAGGTCGTCAACCGAACACTTGGCACTATGCTACGAGCAGTTCTCAAGCACAATTTGAAGCTTGGGGAGGAGTGTTTTCCACACATCAAATTACCTTACAACCGTGTCGTGCATTCTACTATCAAGTTTTGTCCGTTCGAGGTCATCTATGGATTTAAACCTACTGTGCCAATTGATTTGTTACCTCTACCACTTCCAGAAATAGGTAATCTTGATGCCGAACAGCGTGCTGAGATGATTTGTAAGATACATGTAACGACCAAAGCAAATATTGAGAATATGCAGGTGCAGTATCAAAAACATGCCAATAAAGGTAGAAAGGAAGTTGTGTTCAAAGGAGATTTAGTTTGGCAGCATTTGCACCATGATCGTTTTCCAGAACAGCATCAGTCCAAACTAATGCCATGAGGTGATGGTCCATTCAAAATTCTTGCCAAGATCAATGACAATGCTTACAAGTTGGAGCTACCTGAGGACAATGGAGTGAGTGATACATTCAATGTTGCTGATTTATCTCCATACTTGGGTGAGAACGATGGGCAAGAGTCGAGGATGACTATTTTTCAAGAAGGGGAGTATGATGATGATCGGTTTGAGACCTAGCCTTGGTTTTCACACTAAGCTCGCCCAAATTCTATATGCGGAATAACGGGATCTTACTCGGAAGTACCGAAACCCAAAGGATGATCGCAACATAGTTCAAAGTAATTGCACAACTCTTTATTTCAAAGAGGACTTTATGCGTCGAACGTTAGACACACTTGCCTACGTCGAAGGAACTATGAGCTGGATATATGATCCAAGGCTGTAATAATATTCGATGATTTAAACTAGACCTATTACAAGGTATTTATAGTCCAATCATATGAGTACGTATCAGACTCAATAACCTAAACGTATTAGACTCATATAACTAACTAACCCTAAACAGATAAGCTTAGTTATATCTATTCGGATCGAATTATAATTCCGAATAGAGAACGAATTGCTTTTAAAAGTCGCGAACCAAACCATGGTCACGAAACCTTTCCGAACACGGTTAAGGTCGCCAAGCCGTATGCGACTCGACCTGAAGATCCTCCTGGATCATGACTCCCTTGTTGAGAAGGAGCTAACCCCTGTTGCGACCTCTTGATCAAACTGGAGATGTGGAAATTGGGCTTGTCCATGTTCTCTAGTGTACCACTTTGCCGCACGTACTCGTTGACCTTTCTGACCGATTCGGAAAGTCTCCTTTGTGCCACTGCGGGTGGTAGTCACCTTCTTCTCCAGAATCACATCTTCGCGTAGAGGTTCGTCTCGTTGATAGACCAAGTCTTCAACAAATAGTACTATAGTATCTAGCTCATCATCCAGCATTGAAGGCTCGAAGAGTTTGAGGTGCTCAACATTGACAACCGAGTAAATATCCATGTATGGAGGTAACTCGAGCTGGAAAGCATTATTACCCACTTTCCACAAATCCGAAAAGGACCATAACAAATGGGTTTGAGTTTCTTACCTTCACCTTTAAGTATCTCCTTACTCAGATGTAACCATACCATATCACCTTCTTCAAATTGAGCATCAACTCGGTGCTGATCATGTCGCGCCTTGTACTTGAGTTGAGCATGCAGCAAGTTCTGTTCAACCTCACGATGGAGCCGTTGAATACCTTTCAGGAACTTTTGTGCTCGATCCTGATCAGATGCTTCCTTGCTGTTCTGTGCTAAGGTAGGGATCACAAACGCCATGTTGAATGGACTCTGTGGTAGAAACCCTAAACAGATCTCAAACGGCAACTTTTCAGTCGAACCATGCATTGCTTGATTAAAAGAAAAATGCAGATATGGTATGCTTTCATCCAAGGTCTTCGGGTGCTTCGAGATATATCCTCTCAAGAGATGAACGACTATGAGATTTACCACCTCGGTTTGACCATCAGTTTGCGAATGAAAGGCAGTACTCCTCTTTAGCTTGGTGTCCATCATCGTCCAGAGCGATCGCCAAAAGTGACTAAGGAACCGGGTATCGCGATCAGACAAAATAGAAGTCGGTAGTCCAAAGTGTGTCCAAACGTGTTGAAAGAATACCCGAGTTGCTTCTTCTCCCATAATAGTCTTTCGACAAGGTATAAGAATAATCATTTGGAGAACCGATCAACAACCACGAATAGATAGTCATTGCCACGTCAGGTCTTAGGCAATCCTCCCAAGAAATCCATGGATATGCTCTCTCATGGTCGCGATAGATCTAGCAAAGGAGTGTACAAACCAAATTTTTGGTTTGCCGGTTTCGAGATGCTGCAGAGACCACAGCCTCGAACAAATCTAGCCACATCCTGCTGCATACACGGCCAGAACACATGTCGGTGAAGATTTTGCAACGTCTTTGTAACCCCAAAATGACCAGCTACCTTCGATGTGTGCGCTTCTCGCAACCATTGAATTCGAGCTGCTCCACAAGGTATGCAAAATAAATTTCCCTTGTACAAGAGTCCTTCTCGACAAATGAACTCTGTAGGTTTCCCTGTTTCGAGCTCAGTCAATGCTGTTTGAAAATCAAGGTCTTCACTGTACATAGTGGCATAGTCATCATGACATGAGGGCTCGATCTGCATGAACGCTGATAAATAGAGGGTCGTAACTGGTGGTCGCGACAACATGTCCGCCAATTTGTTGTGTACGCCCTTCTTGTACTTAATCACCAGATTAAACTACTGCAGATACGACATCCACTTCATGTGCCGAGCTTGTTGTAGCATGGACTGAGTTTGCAAATATTGCAACGGTTGATGGTCAGTGTGGACAACAGTCTCTTTACCCAAGAGATAACACCGCCAATGCTTTACAGCCTAATGCAGTGCACACAGCTCTTTGTCATAAGTCTTGTGGTTCTTCTGAGCTCCCTGGAATAACTCGGAGTGATATGCCACTGGTCCACCTTCTTGCATGAGCACTGCGCCCATCGCATAACCTGAGGCATTGGTTTCTAGCTCGAATGGTTTCTGTAGATTCAGCAAAGCTAACACAGGCGCCTTGCTGATCTTCCTCTTCAGCAAGAGAAACATGTCCTCATGTTTCCCTATCCACTCAAACTTCTGATCGATCCTGGTTAATGCATGCAATAGAGAAGCCACAATCGAGAAGTGTCGTATGAACTTCCGAAGGTATTAGCATGCTCCCACAAAACTACGCACGTCCGTAACTATTTGCGATCGCGGCCACTCGCGAATCACTTTTACCTTATTCGGGTTGATTTGCAATGTACCATTGCTGACCTTGAATCCTAGGTAAAGTAGAGTGTGTTGGCCGAACTCGCACTTCTTACGATTGAGGCGAAGTCGATGTTGCTGCAACTGTTTGAACACCTTTTTGACATGAATGAGGTGCTCATCCCACGAATGACTATAAACCAGTATGTCGTCGAGGTAAATGATCACAAAGTCGTCGATGAACTGTCTCAATACGTCATTCATAAGACGCATGAAAGTTGCCGGGATGTTGCAGAGACCAAACGGCATGACAAACCATTCGAACAGACCTTGTCATGTTTTGAACGCGGTCTTCCACGTATCCTCCTCCCGGATGCTGACTTGATGATATCTTGACTTAACATCCAATTTGGAGAAGACAACACCGTGCTTCAATTGGTCTAGCAAGTCGTCAATACGAGGAAGGGGGTACCGGTTCTTGATGGCGATCTTGTTCAGTGCTTGATAGTCGATGCACATACGCCAAGCCCCATCTTTCTTTGGCACTAACACCGCAGGAGATCCACAAGGTGAACTACTTGGTTGAATGACACCATCGTTCAGCAACTCACCAAGTTGTCGCTTGATCTCTTCATTCTCCAATACCGAGTTGCGATACATGCTCGAATTGAGAAGTGTCGCATCGGACACGAGCTGAATTTCGTGCTCGACTGGACGTTTCAGTGGACGACTCTGGGGACTCTCAAACAAATCACTATATTTCTCCAGCAGTCCTAATAAATGACCAGAATCCTCTCAGCATGCCAATGACAATGCTGGTTGAGTACCCTCACCTTGACCAATGGGTCGAATTATGACACGCACGTACTTGACATGCATTGACAATTTGTTTGGCTTGATTTGGGTAATCAAGTTCGAAGTGTTGACGTGGATGTCTCTACTGATCGCAAACTTAACTCTGTCTTTGGTGAGGTCATACTCTTGCGCACGCCTATGGAAGTGAGCGTCTCGATCTTACAGATATGGACTCCCAAAGATCACCTGACAGATATCGATAGGGACAATATCGCATTGCACCTCATCGATATATCATGCAGAGATTGCAAACTTCAACACACACTGACTCGTAATCTGTTGGTTTACATCAGATGTAAACCAACCCAGTGGATATGGTCGCAGGTGTGTGGTTGTCTTCAAACCAAGTCGCCGAGCCAGTCCAACAGAGACAAGATTCTTCTAACTTCTGGGATCGAATATCGCTGCGACCACTTCGTGCTTCACTGGATGTTGATGTTGAACAAGTCCTCCATTGGGTGATGGTCGTTCAATGGATCTGAACCCTTCTCCTTCGTCATTGCCATCAAAGACAAGGTTGTATCTGCCTTAGCAACCGAATTCACTCGGACAATTTCTTCGTCGGGTGAAGTCGTAGTAGCCGTGGCTGTTCTCTTTCCTGGTCCATTTTTCTTCGGTCGAAGTTCAAGATGAAGCTTGTAGCATTTGTCCTTGGTATGTCCCGTGACTTAACAATGGTCGCAGAAAGTACCTGTGCCCGGCTTCGAAGCATTCTTCTTCAGACTGATTTTCTTTTTGTCGAGGTCACATTTTCCTTCGTGCCTTTGTCGTCGTGGGATTTGTTCTTCTTCTCGATCGCCATAGCAGTTGTGCTTGCGGTCGTGATGTCTTGGACGCCGAACAGACTTAGCTCAGTACTGATCGATTTCCAAAGTCTAGATGTGTATTTCCAAAATACCTGAGGATTGGACAATGAGATGCCGATGACCATTGCTTAACGCCGAAACTCCGTCGTATAGTCTTGAACAGATTGGTCGCGCCGTTGGTATAATCTGTGCCAACGTTCCCATCTCTCCTTGAGGTAACCCATCGGATAGAATTCTTGTCACAGGAGTTGTTTGAATTGGCCCCACGCAAGATCGTCAGCTTCACCACTGGCGACAAGGGCCTTCCACCAAGTATTGGTGTGGTCCTTCATCTTCAAAGGTGCGAACTTCACTTTTTGAGCGCTACTGAACCCTTTCAGGTCAAAGTATGTCTCAAGCTAGTCGATCCAAGAATCCAATTTCTCGGCATCGATCACCCCACATACATGGGTATATTAATCTTAGCGTCGACCTTAAAAGATCCGACAGCTAAGGAGGTGTTGGCGAGGTCGTCGGTCTTTTGGTCGCCTTCATCTTCATCTTCATTTTCCCTGCGCAAGTCTTCACCAGTCTTCACACACATAACCTTCCCTGCTTCAGGAGGTACAATAATGGCCTGCTGCTTAATCCAAGCAAGCACAGTTTCCATGTCGGTGGAAAGGTTAGCCACTTGTTTGGATAGGTTAGCTTGAACGGAGGTATCGTCTGACATTGTCGGAGACATGGCTGGAGGAACCGTCAATTGATTGCCTGGAGTTTCGCCGGAGGTTTTGTAACCCTGGCGAGTCTTCACCAACCACAGGATAGGAAAGTTGCTCTCATACCAACTTGATCCGTATGAGACCTAGCCTTGGTTTTCGCAATAGGCTCGCCAGATTCTATATGCGGAATAACGGGATCTTACTCGGAAGTACCGAAACCCAAGGATGATTGCAACATAGTTCAAAGTAATTGCACAACTCTTTATTTCAAAGAGGGCTTTACGCGTCGAACGTTAGACACACTTGCCTACGTCGAAGGAACTATGAGCTGGATATATGATCCAAGGCTGTAATAATATTCGATGATTTAAACTAGACCAATTACAAGGTATTTATAGTCCAATCATATGAGTACGTATCAGACTCAATAACCTAAACGTATTAGACTCATATAACTAACTAACCCTAAACAGATAAGCTTAGTTATATCTATTCGGATCGAATTACAATTCCGAACAGAGAACGAATTCATTTTCAAGGTCGCGAACCAAACCATGGTCGCGAAACCTTTCCAAACACGGTTAAGGTCGCGAAGCCGTATGCGATTCGACCTGAAGATCCTCTCGGATCAGATGAGGACATCACAACCACACACTCACATGCTTTAACACGAGTGCATGCGCCGTTGCCTTGGACAACAGGTGAATTCGTTTCTTGGGCAAATTAAGTATTCAATTACAGAACAAATGATATTACCTAATGATTGTTCTTTGCTTGTTGTTACATGTGAGGGAGTTCTGGACAAAGTCGTTGATCCAATTCCTAGCCAAGGAAGAATGAACACTTTTCTGGCAACTTCGACCAACAATCACTTCGACCTCATCGATCAGAAGAACTCTGCGCTCAATCAAAAAGGCTCAAGGTCGTAGCACCACCCAAGGTCACAGCCCCACCCAAGGTCACAGCCCATGGTCGGAAGCACAAGGTCGCAACCCATGGTCGGAAGCACATGGTCGCAACCTGAGGACCATACAGTCTGTCGACCAAGCATGATTGTTCAGTGACTTCGACTCAAGTGTCAATTTCAGCATAGATGTCTGGGTTAGTTGTATGAGTACTTTTTGGAAAGATATTTGGAAGAGCTTTCCAAGGCATCAAGAATCATTGAAATCCGACGTCGTATGCAACCAAGAGACCTAAAAGAATCACAAGTGCACAAGAGGAAAGAGTCCCGTCCGAGCCCATGAAAGATAGTTCCGGATTTTATCTCCTATAGTATGTTAGGATTCTATTCTATTTCGAATTAGATTACGATTAGAATTATAGTTTAAAACATTCTATCTTTTGTAGACATCATCCTCTATATAAGAGACGGCATGGTCTTTGTTTTAGGTAGACTTTGTTGAATATTGTACTCTCATGCCATTGTTGCCGACTTGTACAATTCGGGGTCTCAAAGTTCAACTCATAATTCAGATTATTGAGTGTTGAATCCTTCCGCTGTTGCTCTTGCTTTTCTTTATTGATTTACTTGAGTTGTACTTCGTGAATAGGTCAGTCTAGCTTTGCTCGATTGATAACCAATTGAGGAGTGGTTTAGCAATTGTGAGGTTGTTGGTCGCGTTCTTGGATCGTGGTTAGCCGCCCCTTCATCAAGGTCACAACTCGCATTTATCCATGGATTTCTCCTACGACAAAAGATCGGGACCAATCTGCATGCAGGCATCTTAAGGTGAGGCGTGTGCATATCAGGACCCCAAAGCGACATACGATGTATTTCCAAAAGAACCCCTGTACCACTCCAGAGGTGATGCTGGCCAAGGGCTCAGCCTGCACCCACTTGGAGAAATAATCCACCGCAATGACTACATACTTGTAACCTCCCGGCGCCGGGGGGGAAAGGACCGAGGAGGTCTATCCCCCAGTGGGCAAAAGGCCAAGTGATAGGGATAGCCTGTAGCGCTGTGGAAGGTAGGTTGGAACCTCTTGCCATCTTCTGACAGGCCACACATGCGGAGACAAGGTCTCTCTCATCGCGGACCACAGTAGGACAGTAAAAGCCCTGGCGAATGACCTTCACCACGACAGCACGCGGGGCTAAGTGAGAGCCACAACTCCCTGAGTGGATGTCTTCAAGGATTTGGGTCCCCTCTACTCGCAAAAGGCAGCAAAGCAAGGCGGAGGCCCCACACTTGTAAAGTCTCTTCCACTAGGAGGTACGTGTCGACGATTCATACTCGGGGTCCTTAGTCGAACTTATGCAGAATTTTGTGAGTTGTGAGACCTTTCAGGGTGTCCCTCCGGGAAGGGATGATGAACCAAGGTCAGTTGAAGCACAGAGATTTAGATAGGTTCAGGTCCTCGATGGTGGGAGTAACAGCCCTACGTCCTCTTAGGATTTCACTATGTGTAAAGAGAATTACAAGATTGTGGAAAGGGTCTTCACAGGCGAAGATCCTTCCCATGTGGTTAAGTAAAACACTACTAAAATGGCCTATGAAAGCTAGTAGATTTAATCAATGTCTTCTATTGATCTCTCGATCTCTCCTTCCCTGTCTGATGCATTAACTTACCCTTTTATACTGGTCGAAAGGGCGCCAAGGCATAACGGCTTCGAACAGTTGCTCGGGCGCAATTTTGGCAACTGCACTTAACTTCCTCGCAGGCTTAACACGTGCAATTTAAGGAATAACTGCACATATTAACCTCCTGATGGTTGTCTTCATACGTGGAGGAATCTTCGAGATACTCGGGATATGCTTGTTGTAAGGTCTAAGCAACCCCGCGTCTCCTGGTCGAGGGTATTCTGACCGCGTATTGTCTACAGTCATCTGACCGTGTATTATCTGCGACCTTCTGTCCACGCATGGCATACGGGCTTCTGACCGCGCACTATCTGCGGCCTGATCGCGTAGAGCCTGCGACCATATGTCCGCGCTTCCCAGGACAGCTGAGATCATATCAACGAACAGTTACCTGGTTCGAATTTGTCTTGAACCAGACGTGCATTTATTCTGAACTAGCTCGGGTAACAATCCTCGTCAGCTAGCCCCCAAATTTGAAGAAAACGAAGAGACATATTTGTTGACGATTCGGACTCGGAGTCCTCAGCCGAACTTATGCAAAATTTGTAATGGTGAGACCTTTCAAGATGACCCTCCGGGAAGGTATGTAGAACAATGGTGAACAGGAGCACAGAGAGATTTATACAGGTTCGGGCCCTCGATGGTAGGAGTAATGGCCCTACGTCCTGTTAGGATTTCACTATGAGTGTTAAAGAGTTACAAAATGGTAGAAAAACTCCTTCACAGGCGAAGGGTTTTTCCCTATGTAAATGTACAGAGTAAAGCCAAGGAGGCTTGTAAGAACTATCTAATTTAGGCCGTAGACTTGGCTGTTTTTAGTGGTTGGGATGCGTTATGTCTCACTTGCATCAGGAGTCTTGTTCTTCCAAAATGGATCGGATGTCCCACGTTTGATGTATTTTGCCACCCTTTTATACTGGACGAAATGATGCCATGTCGTAACTGCATCAAACAGTTGTTTGGATGGTTGGATGTGGTTTATCAAACTGCTATTAACTTCCAAGTAGATTAAGCACGTGTTATTCGTGAAATAACTGCTTGTATTAACCTCCTGGCGGTTAGTTTTCTACGTGGAGGAATCTTCGGGATACTTGGAATATTCTCACCATAGAGATAACCGGTCAGATAAATTCCAAGTACCTTGGTCGAGAACATTCTGACCGCGGGTTGTTGGCTGACCGCGCGACATCTTCGACCTTCTGTTCGCGCATAACATACGAACTTCTGACCGCGCAAAGCCTGTGGTTTGATCGCACGAGGCTTGCGACCTGATCGCGCAAAGCCTGCGACCTTAGGCAGATGCTTCCCAAAATGACTTGAGTTCACACCGCCGGGCATGTGTTTGACTTGAATCTGTCTTGAGCCAACAGCGCATTTATTTGAACTGACTCGGGTGTCAATCCTCGTCAGCTAGCCCCCAAATTTAAAGAAAACGAAGGGACGTGTTCACTTTAAATTTTAAAGAAATGCATCGGATTATTAACCCGATTCTTCAAATCTCCCGCTTAGTGGCGCACTAAGTAGGTCGGTTGGTTCCCCGAGACATGCTCTGGGTATTATGTGACAGGTCATGATAGCACCGTAAAAATGTTTTTTAACTCGAGGTAAAATTATAAATGCTTTGTAGAAACCCAAGGCACCTGGAATGCGAACCGTCACCTTGGCGGCTATAAATACCGGGTTCTCGGTTCTGTAAAGCTTCACAATTTCTTCCCACGACTAAGTCCCTCCCTAGACAACCTTTATTCTTTTCTTCATACACTTCCTGGTGGCAGATCACAACATCATCGAAATTGAGAGTGATGAAGAGAAAGTTGTCGAACAGGGGCCTCAGATATATGAAGATTTGTCTCCTTCAAGGAAGAAACCCAAGGTTGACGAGGAATCTTCCAGCAGAACGAAGGTGAAAAATGTAGCAAGTCTCTTTCTTCCTTCAGTTCCTATAACTCTTCCTGTTCATGCTTCTCGGCAAATTAGGCCTTTGACTTTGGAGAGAAACCTTTCTCCATTTCATCCTAATACCTCCAACCTTTATTTGGGTGATCAACATTCTGATCGGCAAGCGGTGACTATCCCTCGACCAGATGATTCCCAAATTGTGTTGGCGAAGCAATCATATGGTGGGAAGGTTGCACTTCCACCATCTGATGATCCTCTTCGCAGGATGAACATATCAACATGCCATGAGCTAGGATAGGTAATAATCCTTTTCCTTTTGCTGATAGTTATGGTCAGCACAACTAATTTTCGTAAATGTAGGAGGTTGGAGGCTCCAGCAATCAGCCTTCTGTTGCTCCATCTTTTCCTTCCAGAGAGATTCTTCTGGAGGAGAAGAATGCCCTGGAGAAGAAGACCGAAGAGATTTCTTCGAAGATTCTGCATTTAGCAGAATGTTTCGAAAGGTCCCGTGAAGAGGCACGCCAGTTCCGTCGAGAAAGGGATCACGCTCAGCGACAGCGAGAACTCTCTGACTTGATTAGGGACAATAGTGCGTCTCTCGTTAGGGATGATGTAGATAGACTTAGGTTAGTTGCTAGTTCCCTAGGGGTTGTCAGTGTAGATCCTACTGACAACAACATGTCCCTTGGGGAACTTTGTAAACTCCTTTCGGATCAAGTCGACGCTTTGATCGACTGTATCCCTTTTGTATGTAAAGAATGCAAGAAATAAAAATTTCTTTCTTCAAATAGTTATTTTTTACATCTTCTGTGTGAATACATGGCCATGAGTAATGCTTTCGCGACCATTCATACACAGGGAAATTTCAGTTCTGCGATCAGAATCACGCTTTTATAAAAGCACCGCGACCAGATCTGATACCGCGATTAGACCTAAGGCAGCTGTGTCGCGCCCCGAGACGGGGACTACGACTACTCCTGAAGAGACCTAGCTCGCTGCAGCTAGTCCCATATATGCATAGCATACACATACCCTTGACGTCCCAGGATAAGTCAAGCACAGGAGTATATCTCATTGCAACAGAGTAACTTACAAAATAGTTAAGCAGTGTGGCCTGCTGGCCTTGATATTACATAAGAAGATTACAATGCCTTCACGGCATTCATGGTTTAGCAAGATAACATCTACATAGCAGAAGATAGGTGACCCACCCACAAAGAGAAGTGGACGGCAGAACAACACATCAGGGAAATGACGGGACTGACGCTCCTCCTTCTGGATCCAATAAGTTCTCCACGCCTTCATCTTGATTGTTGATTGCTCCGTCTATTGATTTGTAAATTGCAAGGGTGAGCACTTACGTACTCAGCAAGTCATAGGTAAGAGTAGATACATATAGTAGTGATGATATGATCCTAGACTAGTCAAGAATTATGGATGTTTATAAAATAATCTTTTACTTTCGTACCTCATCTCAGGGCAGCACTTTTCATAATATAACATCATCTCATGTTCACTAGATTATAGCACTACCGCGACACGTCGACACACGACAGCCCACGGCAGCACTCCTTATCATGACAACACATGTCATTTGGGTAATCTTGATTAAACATATTTTATTTAGAAAATAGTACTTGTGTCACACCCCGTGGATTTAATCCACCGCAGCAGACTCCTATAAACCCGGGAGCTCGGAGTATTCGAATACGTTTTTAACTCTGCAGAGAAGTACCAATTTACCCGCAAGATATTCCACTTTCAAGCCCATCCTATCATAACAAAATGATTAGACCCCTCCTCACAACCATGTGTGAGTGGCAAGGTGGAGATAACAAGAACTTTTGTTATGTCTCACTCACAATTCACCCCTGACCCTGTGGCTCTCCGCGAAACACAGTTGTGGTAGGCTGTATCATAACCTCCACCCCACCTCATTTTCCCATTACTGGGTCAAATATCAGATCACCTTCAGTGATAGTGGGAGTCAGCCTCCAAGTCAATCATCACAACACAACTCATGCAGGGGTTTCATGTATGATCCACATAAGTACTTGTTCAGGCCTGTCCCATACCAGGCTTGCGGTTAGCACATTGTTCATGCCACTAGACGCACAACACAAGGTTCTAGTCCTTATATGCCAATGACCAGACCATCCACAACCCTGCACCTTCAGTGCCTGCATTCCTTTGCAGTCTAGCACCTCCAGTGCTACCACCATTCCATACCATTTTCTGGTCATGGCTAGGGGTTTTATTTCATGAATATAAGTATATAAATACATATAATAGTTCATGGCTCAAAACTTGTTTATTTCACATTTCTCAGATAACCAGTCTAGTACTGCCAATTCATAAATCAATCATCCTCAATCTTTCTCATGCAATATTATCTATATTCAAGGTTATGTTTTAGCAGCATTTAAAATATAGGTTCAAGATGACCAAGGATATGACTTGCCTTCCGCGTCGTAAGAAACAGCAGTTGATAACGGGTCAACAGCGAAGTCCTCGATCTCAGCTTCTAGATCTGCTCGACGACAAACCAAACAATACACACAAATATTACATATATATTAAGATGTTTTAGGATCTATATGCAGATATGCTTAACAAGAGTGACTAAACGATACTGGAGATAATTGAGATTGCGAGCTGAACTGAGTTGAGATCTAGGGTTTCAAAGAATAGGCTAAGAATGGTGTTAGATGCTCTTAGGATTTCAAGGTTACAATAAGAACATCAGTTTTGTGGCTGGTTTGATCAAGAACAGCGAATGTCAGCAGATTGACATTCAGATCAAGATTCTGACATAACTTCAAGGAAAACTAGAGAGCTTATCTCAAGTTATGACAGTAGAAGAAAATGTAGATCATAACTCTACAAATTCAGTGGACAAAGTGGCTTTCAAAATGCACAATCAGAAGTGGGTAAACAAGGCCAATGCCATTGGCTGGCATGCACTGGAATAGTGTCAAAAACTAGGGTTTAGCGGCAATTATAATTCAAGGGCTCAAATCAAGTTGTGATAGAAGAAGAAAATGTAGATCACAACCTCAGGAATCTAAGGGACAAAGTTATGCCCAAAATGCACATCTGGAAGGGAGTGAAAAGGGCTAATGCCACTGACTGACATAGTCTGGCATTGATCTTGACATGGCCAGAAACTAGGGCTTGGCATAACTTTTGATCTAGAGCTCCAAATGATGCACCACTTTGTCTGGGAGGTAGGCATTGATAACAGGAACAAATCATTCAACAGGATCTAGGGCAGAAGATGGCTGGAAGGTGATGAAATTCAAAGGAGAAGTGTGGTGGCGACACGGCACAGTGAAGCCACTGGACAACAATCTTGGCATGGCTGTAACTTGAAATCTGGGCAGTTTCAAAGATCGAGCTAGAAGACAAATATGTTCAGGAGGTTGAAGCACACCTGAATGACAAAGTGGATGAAGCTGAAACGGCCAGGAATAGGTTTTCCGGTGATCGACGCCGGAGAAGAAACACTGCCATTTGGGGATTTTCGATTTAGGCCGAATGAACTCAATTCCAAGCTTGGAGAGTGAAAGAGAGATAAGAGGAAGCTACCTGGACGATCAATTTGGTCGGAGGATGGCCGGAGAAGCCTGGCGACGATCGCCGGTTTCTAGAGAAGCTCAAAATTGGGGAAAACTTCGATTGAAGCTCAATCGGGAGATCTTGATGCATAGGCTTGCTGGAAGTGAGTCACTGATCAACTTCTTCCACAAGATCGAAAGCTAATTCGAGGTAATTTGGCCTGCATTGCCGGAACAGGGCATTCTTTGAATTTCAGCAAATTCCGGTGATCGCCGGCGATAGGAGGCAAGGAAATCCAATTAAGTGATACAGCACGATGAGAGAGATAAGGGGAACTCACTGATGCTGTTAATTTGGCAAGAGGTGCTGCAGATTGTGCTGGCACCGTGAAGCTCCTCGATGGCTCGCCGGAGAAGACGACTGCAGCGAGGAAATTTGGAAATTGGTTAAGTCCTGGTGATGTGTGGAGGGAGCTGCTGAGCACAGGAGTGCTTAAATAGGCAGGCGAAGCTGCAAGGGGGAACAGCGAAGTAATTGGCTGCTGTGATGAGATGGGTTGCGTGCTGAGCATCAGCGGCGAAGACACAGCATTAACCGGTGATGCGACGGCGACAACGGCTCTGCAGTTGATCATCATGTCGGTTCATCGGGACATGGCAAGCTGGAGCAAGCGGTGGCGACAACATTGGCGCGGCAAGGCAACGTGGCAGTGAATTGCTGACAAAAGGCTACTGGTCGCGCACAGGAGCAATTGTTGTCGTCGGTGCTGCCACGGCGAAGGCTAGGACACGGACACGTGCGCACAAGCATGCACGGTCACAATTTCAGGCGAGGCTTGGCCGGCGGCGAGCAAGCGCGGCGCAAATGCACGGCGATCTCTGGTCGTGCACAGCAGCTGCTGTCCTAGTCGAATTTGGGCTTGATTGCAATTTCCAATTCTTGATTTGGACTGAACTGTAAATCTGGAGATTTGGAAGGTTTGATCTGGAATTGATTCTACTATTTTGGTATACTTAATTCCATAGATGATTTAGCACAGCTAGAAGATAAAATTTGAGACATTTGGATGACTTTTGATATGAACTGAAAACAGAGTAGGTTAGGGTAAAATAAGTCTGAATCTTATTGATCTCGAATTCTGGGATTTAGGGTTTGATTTTGAGATACTCATAAAAGAAGAATTTGTATTGAAAAGCATTTGGGAGGTGTTCCCTGAATCAGATTTGAATTTGGAGATGATTTGCAACATTTTGCCTTTTCTGGCTTTTAGAAAATCTGGAAAAAGGACTGATCTGCGATACTCTTAGATTGATTTGCGAAAAAGGTTCAGATGGTGAAATCTGGCTGCCAACTTTTTGGATTAAGGTATTGGCATACCCTTGATCATAATCCAGGAATAATCTGGTCTGAACTTGGCTAAGATTTTGATTAAATCTGAATTTCTGAAACTTAGGGTAAAAGGTAATAACAGATATTCTGTTTTCGAAAACAGAAAAGAGTTGATAATTCTGGAAGTTAGGGATAGAATTGAATCTGGGTTCTGAAGGCTTTTAGATTTAGGATAACTGATAGATCAAATCTGGCAAGTCAGATCTTGACTTGGGGTCACAGGATAGATTTGGAGATTTTAGGCTAGAACAGAATAAAGCTGAGGCTGATTTGGTTGATCTAGAAGAGACATATGCATGCATGATTTTTAAGAAAGAAACTTTTCACCCCAAAACTCAGGATGTTACAAGCTGTTAGAACTGAATTTCGACCAAGATTGAGGCTTGGTCGGACCGTCACTTCGATTAGAATCGGAGCTTAATCCAAAGCATAATTTCAATCAAACCACAACACGATTAAAAACACATCCGTACATCCAAAAATTGAGTTACATGATTTTTTCGTAAGAAATGTTCAAAGCATACAAAGGAAAAACGTCTGAAAAGTACTGAAAATTTTCCAGTCCTTTTGCACTTTCAGTTTCCGAAACAAAGAAGTCTTTTTGTTTCAGATCCGATGCCTGAACACTTTATCGGGTCCGCCAGAGGCAGTATCCATTATGGGAAATGAATAAAGCATTCAATGGAATGTTTGAAATGAAATGTTACTCACATTAATGCGCCGCCTTGGGTCTATAAAAAGAGCAGATGTCTTCTCAAAGAAGCCACACAGCCGAAAACCCTCATCGTTCCCGCCGCACAAAACCCTCATTTTCTTCAGCCTTCGTCTTCCCAAAATCGCCAACTTTTCCTTTGATTCTCCACCAAAAATGGCGTCCTGGAGCCGATCCATTCACCACTCTGAGGAGAGCCTAGTGGCGTTGGAGAAGGAGGAGATCCTTCCTCCGCGGTTGCTCATCAACTGGTGGCCCGCGGAGAAGGACCAAGAGACCCCCACCGTCCAAGAGGGCGAGTTGGTGGTTTTTGAGGAGTACTTGCGCTGCGGGTCCCTGAGAGTCGGTTCCTCAAAGATGTCCTTGAGCATTATGGGTTGGAGCTGATCAACCTCCACCCAAATGCTGTACTGATCCTGGCGGTGTTCCAGCATCTTTGCGAGGCGTTCGTCGGAGTGTATCCCAGTGTGAACCTCTTCCGACGATTTTATTTCTCGGCGTGGTCGAAGAGCGCCAACGCCGCTGGATGTATCTACTTCCGGCTGAGGGATAAGAAGGAGTATCCCTTTCCACCCCTACGAGACTCAGTGCATGGGTGGAATCAGAAGTGGTTTTACTGTACCCCGCCGAAGGAGAGCGGGCTATGGTTTGAAAACTCGCGGCCAGAGAAGCCGAGCGAATTGGACACTCTCCCGGCGATGAACTCGGAGTTCATGAAACACGCCGAGGTAATTCTTGACTTGGTCGAAGAAGGATTGACGGCTCAGGACATCATCCGAGACTTCGTGAAGAACCGGGTGAGCCCCATGCGTGAAAGGGCTCATCCGGCTTGGGAGATTAGGTCCATGGCGGATGGCACCCTGGACTATAACGAAGGTATTTGTTTCTGACACCGAAAAACTTTCATGTCTTTCTTGCAATATATTCATTCTAACTCGCATTTGGTAACAGTCCTGTCCTCTGCTGAAATTGAGAGGCGGACTAATCACCTCCTCCGGGCATATAACGCCGAGGTAGAGGGTGCTAAGGGGTAGCTTCGCCCCCAGAGCCTGATTCACGCTGGTGACGACCTCAGGCAAGAGCGCCGAAAGGTACATTCTCCACTTGGCCTCTGTTTTGCAGGTTTTATGTCGGTCCAGTACTAATCCCATGTGAACAGCTTCTTGGGAGGTTCGCTGAGGCGACATTTCCCAGCGAGAACGTCGGTTCCCTGGGAAAGCCGACGACCAAGAATGTGAAGAAGATCTCCTCGAGACCCCAGACGAGGAATCCCGCCCCCAAGAAAGTCAGGCTAAATCTTGGGGACGGGTCTTCACGAAGCACTCCTTCCACAGCCCGAAGAACTGCGGTAAGATATCAACTCCCACCGCTCTTTCCAAGTGCGAGCTCGAATTACTTCTTCGTCGTACAGGGAGAGGGGAGCGAGGAGGAGGAGGAGGACGATGATGTCCCTCTAGTTCACCGGAGGAGGAGAATCGCGGGCTCTCCATCCGGTGATGCTCCAACCCATTCCGCAGGGATGACTGCTACTGCAGAGGCAGCCGTAGCAGACCCTACGACCACTGAAAGCCTTGTGGTCGCGGATGATCCCCTGGCCCCTGAAGCTCCCGAGGCTTCCGAGCCAGTTGCCTCTACCTTCCCGATCGAAGGGACAACCGTGGTAAGATTCTCCCACAGTCCATTTTCTTCGATTCCCCCTGTGTACTTGATGAGCTAATGCTTACGCAGGGAGAAGAGCTTCCCCCTGCGACTCCTACTAGCCCCAGGGAAGAAAATACTTCTCCTCCGCAGACAGGAGCGGAGGTGGTTGTTCAAGATCCTGTGGTGGTTACGAATGAGGTACCGGCTACAGGATCCCAGGAGACAGCAAGGTCCTTGGATGGGACGTCGCCAATGGGATCAACTGCCCAGGTAATGATCCTTCTTTTTAGCCCTTTATCTTTCCCTTGAAAAAATGTTCATAGGGGAAGACATACGGGGAAGGGGGCCCTTGTTTTCCAAGAGGAAGATCAGGGCGGACGATACTTGTCCCCGTACTCAAGGAGAACCTTCTCAGAAATCCCAAAAGCTAATGGGATTTCAATTAAGGTAAGAACCTTCATTCTGGTTGTATTAGAAATGATGGTTACGAATCGTTACCATTTGATTTCTCTTTTCCTCCATTAGACGGAAAGAAATAGCACCCAGTCCTCCAACCGCTTCGGGAAGGGTTGAAGTCACTACTGGTGCAGGAGCCCCCAATGAGGAGCGTTCCACCCCCTCGGCCCAGGAAGTTGTCCGAGTCGCGGGGGGAGAAATAGATGCGAGGACCCAGTCGCAGTCGCCGGCGACTAGAAGCAGTACTCAGCAGGCACTTCCTCCTACTGTCCCTACTGTAGGCACTTCCGGGCCTTCGACAAATCTTCCAATTAGTCCGGAAGATGCCTCTCTGCAGAAATTCATGAAGGTATGATGAATCCCTTTCTGGATGTCCTGAATTACACATAGGACACTTTTCACTCCCTTTTTTGCATCACAGGAATTATCCCGGATGATGGCCCAGTCACGTGCCACGGCGGCGAGCATGGTGACCATACAAAGAGAACGAGACAGCTTGCGCAAGTAAGGATCATCATTCTTCAATTTATAGATGTATAAATTGGTTACGACCATTCCTTCTATTTTACTACAGGAAGGTGGCATTGCAGGACAAGGAAATGGCCACAATGAAGCTCCATTCGCTCTCAGTGATGAGGAACCAAGAGATCGAAAATAACAGACTACGGTCGCAACTTGCTAGTAAGTCGCCTCCTGAGCTAGGAAGACTTGTCTTAGCAATATGCGAGTAACCTTTTCCCTTGTTGCAGCGCAAGCAGGTCAAATAAAACAGCTCAGTGCGGATAATAAACTCCTCCAGGATTCTATCGAAGCCTCCACAAGGGCGATTGGAAAGCTGAGCCGTTCAGTCTTCGAAAAGCTGAAGGCGGTGGCTCATCTTCTGAAGGCTGATGTGGTTGAAACCACTCGAGACGATCTCAGCCAAGAGGACTGGGCTGCCCTAGTTATAGCTCAAGCAGAGTCACTTCTCGAGTATCTCCCTGAGGATACACAGCGAAGAGCAGAGGTGATCAGAACCAGAGTTCGGTCAGCCGCTTCTGCTATCCTTAGCCGGATTCGACTCCACTATGGCCCAGATGCAGATCTGAATCCACTGGTGGGACCGGTTGAGATCGAGAGTGAAGAGCAACTAGAGGCCGTCATGGAGGAGATTAGTCCCCTTGTAGATAAACTCCTGACTGAGCTCGGGATCGAATGATCCCTATACCTGTACAGAAACAGTTGTATACGATGCAATGCACATGAAAATTCACTTTTGAAAATGAATATATTTTTGTTTTATGTTGGTTTATATTATAGACCTATCCCCCTAGCCCCCGCCTGTGATTGTAGATACTGAAGGCTTAGTATTACAAACGCAGGGGAAAAATGAATATAACGACCAGGGGTGTATGAACAAATCAACAATTATAACACCTAGACTTGTTTGCTAACCAGCAGCCACTCGGATAACCAAGGACTTGTCAGAAAGCCCCGTGTGCGTTAAGAAACGGCTTATTTAGGAGTGACTTATCTGAAAGTGGTTATGAGATCGGCCAGCGAATCCGACCAGGATGTTATAATGATCTAATCGCGTACGACCAGCCCCTGAGCCGAATTCACAGTGGATGGGCATAAAGGGAAATATTCCTCATATAAACGCAAAACATTTTTAATTTTATGAAAGAATGCTAATTGAACAGGAAAAATGGGGTTGAGTACTTACACGTAGAACTTGCGAAGTTGATCGATGTTCCAAGTATTGGACAAAATTCGACCATCCCCCATGGCTAACCGCGCGGATCCTGGTCGCGGCACCGAGACCACAGTGTAGGGGCCTTCCCACTTCGGGGAGAATTTATTGCGATTAGACTGATCTTGGATTCTTCGTAAGACCAGGTCGCCTACGTGAAGATCACGTGGTCGCACCCTTTTACTGTGATACTTGCGGAGAGCTTGCAAGTATGCCGCGGACTTGACCAAAGCGCGATCACGCCTTTCTTCTAAGAGGATAAGATCTTGTGAGCGCTGTTCGGACTGATTAATCTGTTCGAATTGTCTTGTCCGAACAGACCCAATACTAACTTCGATAGGCAATACAGCCTCGGCCCCATAGACCAGATGGAAGGGCGTCTCACCGGTGGCTCGACTAGAAGTAGTTCGTAGTGCCCATAGAACAGTATAAAGCTCGTCCGCCCAAGCCCCCGAGCGAGTCTTCAGGCGATCAAAAACACGTTTTTTAATGCCTTGTAATATCTGCCCATTGGCCCGTTCTACAGCGCCATTGCTTTGTGGATGTGCCACAGAAGCAAAACATACCTTAGTTCCAATCTGGTCGCAGTAGTCTAGGAAGAGACCACTAGCGAACTGAGAACCGTTATCGGTGATAAGGCGGTTTGGAACTCCAAATCGAGCAACAATGTTCTTGTGAAAGAACTTTTGTGCCGCTGATGCGGTAATATTGCGTACCGGTTCGGCCTCAATCCACTTTGTAAACGTGTCAATGGCTACGAACAGGAACTTGTACCCATTGACCGCTTGTGGCATAGGACCTACAATATCCATCCCCCAGACCGAGAAAGGCCATGCGAGGGGAATGGTTTGTAACGCATAGGCAGGTTGATGAACCTATCTGGCATGGAATTGGCACTGAGGACACGTCTTGACCATATGCTTGGCGTCATCGAGTGCCGAAGGCCAATAGAATCCTTGTCGAAAAGCTTTTCCGACCAATGTTCGATAGGACGCGTGTGCACCACATACACCGTCATGTATTTCTTTCAAGAGGGATTTTCCTTCCTCCTGAGATACGCAACGCATGAATACTCCTTGAGTACCCTTTCTGTACAAAACCCCATCTATGAGTTTGTACAGTCGTGCTTTTCGAATTAACCGATTGCTTTCGGTTTCGTCCTCGGGTAGGGTCCCGTGTTCAAGATAGACTCTCAATGGATGAGTCCAATCCTGTTCCTGACCGAGGATGGTAACGGAGGCTATTACCGGATCATCCTCAACCGAAGTCATGATTGAAGAACGGTCCAAGTGTTCAATGAACACTCCTGCCGGAGCGGATGTGCGTGAGGACCCAATTTTGGATAATTGGTCTGAGAGAATGTTGTCCTTTCGCGGGATATATTGGACTTCGAAATGACTGAAGTGTTTTTCCAATCTCCTCACTTCCCCCAGGTAATGAGCCATTGTCTCATCGGAGGTGCTGTACTCCTTGTTTACCTGGTTTACGACCAGCTGTGAGTCTCCCCTCACCACTAATCGACGGACTCCGAGGAATTTTGCTGCCCGGAGCCCTGCAAGAAGACCTTCATACTCTGCTGCATTGTTAGTCGCAACAAAGTGTAGTTGGATAACATACTTAAGCTGTTCGCCCTGAGGCGTAACTAAGACCACTCTAGCCCCCGAGTGTTGAAAACTACGGGAGTCGTCAAAGTACATTGTCCAGTAATCGGGGCACTCCAGTTCCTCTGCCAACTGCACGGGTGGCTCAGGGTTGGTCCATTCGACCACAAAGTCGGCCAAAACCTGAGACTTAACCGCCGTGCGGGGCGTGAAATGGATCTCGAAGGCACCGAGTTCGACCGCCCATTTGGCGATTCGACCAGATTTCTCTGGGTTTCGGACAATATCCCCCAAAGGAAAAGAGGAGATTACTATGATCTTGTGCGCTTGAAAGTAATGTCGTAGCTTACGGGAAGCCATCAGTAGCGCGTAAAGTATCTTCTGGACCTCAGGGTAGCGCTCCTTAGGACCATGAAGTACTTCGCTCACATAGTAGATGGGTCTATGTATTCCTTCCCTATCCGCGATCAGAACGGCGCTGACCGCATGTGGTGTGGCCGCCAGATAAAGAAGCAATGGTTCTCATTTGTCGGGAGACACCAATACTGGCGGACTGGATAAATATGTTTTTACCTCCTGAAATGCTTTTTCGGGCTCATCTGACCATGTAAAATTATGATGCTTCCGCAAGGCTTTGAAGAAAGGCAATCCCCTTTCGCCTAGTCGTGAAATAAAACGACTTAAAGCCGCCATGCGACCAGCCAGGCGTTGAACATCCTTCATGGTTGAGGGCGATCTCATTTGTTCAATGGCCCTGATTTTCTCAGGATTAACTTCAATGCCCCTAGAACACACAAGGAAACCAAGGAGTTTTCCTGAAGAAACCCCGAAAGAACATTTCTCCGGGTTTAATTTTATTCCAAAGCGATTCAAATTACAGAAGGTTTCAGCGAGATCGTCCAAATGAGACAATCTTTTGGTACTTTTTACAACCAAATCGTCTACATATGCTTCGAGATTACGCCCTATCTGGGAAAGAAAGGTCTTTTGCATCAAGCGCTGGTACGTGGAACCTGCGTTCTTGAGACCGAACGGCATTCTGACGTAGTAGTATGTGCCGAACGGGGTGATGAAGGCAGTCTTCTCTTCATCGTCTTCTGCCATACTAATTTGATGATATCCTGAGTAAGCGTCCAGAAAACTCATCAGTTCGCAACCCGCAGTCGAGTCGACCAGCTGGTCGATGCGGGGAAGGGGAAAGTCATCCTTCGGACAGGCAGCGTTGAGGCTAGTATAGTCGACGCACATGCGCCACTTGCCATTTGACTTGCGGACCATGACCGGATTGGCGAGCCATTCCGGGTGATCCACTTCACGGATAAACCCGGCCTGTAGGAGTTTATCCAACTCCTCTCGGATGGCTTCCTGTCGGTCAGCAGCAAAACGCCTGAGCTTTTGCTTTATTGGTCGTTGTCCAGGTCGAATTGCTAACCTGTGCTCAATTACTTCCCTTGGGACACCGGGCATGTCGGACGGTTTCCAAGCAAACACATCTGCGTTAGCCCAGAGGAAAGCAACGAGGTCGAGTTCCTATTTGTCATCCAGAGCTGATCCGACACGAATTGTCTTGGATGGATCATCTGGGTACAGAGGAACCAATTTAAGTTTTTCATCTGGTCGTGGAGCAGCCTTGATCGCCTCGGTGGTAACAGTGGCGACCTGAGCGTCCCGGAGGGGAAGTTGATCGACCATCTCCAAAGATAGCCGGTCGCACGTAAGTGCCACGTTGCAACTGCCTCGGACCGAGATAACACCTTTGGGGCCAGGCAATTTCCCGCACTGATAAGCATAGTGCGTTGCCATCATGAACTTAGCAAGAGTTGGCCTGCCAAAGATCGCATTATAAGCTGAGTCACAATCGATTACGTCAAAACTAACCAATTCTGTCCGGAAGTTGTTTGGTTCTCCCAGTGTGACCGGGAGGACCACTTGTCCCAACGGCATCATGGAGGGGCCTGGGATTATCCCATAAAATGGATGGATTATGGGTTTAATCTTCGAATGAGGAATTTGCATCCCGTCGAGTGCCTTGACCAATAAAATGTCAAGGGAGCTTCCCCCGTCGATCAAGACCCTTTCAACTCTCGCGTTACTGATGATCGGGGTAATGACCAGAGGGAGCCTCAATGGTCGTGTTAACCCCGCCGAACAATCAGTGCGATCAAATGTTAAAGGTGTATCCGACCAACGGGGGTACTGAGGTTCGCCAAGGGATGTCTCCGTTTGGTTAACCTCTCGGTAAAAGGCCTTAAACTGCCTTTTGGAAACGAAAGAAGAAGAACCTCCAAAAATAACGTTAACATGATTTTGAGGTACCTGGTAGGACATTTCCTCGTCTCCGTCGGCGTCCCTAAGTCCGCACGCCTGTTCTTTAGGTGGTAAGGTTGGCATTGGCCCAACTCCCTGGTAGAAGTCCTCCAGTTGCTTCAACCAACTCCTGCAATTCTTGAGATCGTGGCCTGCGGAATTGTGGAGTGGACACCACCTTTTGCCCTCCTGCGGATTAGTTGACTTTTCTGGCTGGTCGACATTTTGACCACCAGAGGCAGTTTTATTTTTGAATGAAGACTTATTACCTTTGGTCGAGGGTGGCTTCTCTGCGACTGCGACCTCGCGGTACTGTCCAGAGCGGTTCCTCTTCGACTTCTTTGACTTCCCACCCGATGAAGACTCGGGCTTCTTGCTTGAATCTTCTTTCCTGGCATCCTTGAAGCCTGGTTGGGGTGGTAGGTCCCCTTTGTCGACCATTCGATTCCATTCGACCGCTTCGGCTGCATCGGAATATCGATCGGCCATGTCGAACAGATCGGCAACTGATCGAGGAGGGTGGATAAGCAAGTCTTCAGTGAATCTCCGGTATCGAACGGCATGCTTAAATGCCCTGATTACGGAGCCATCAGATATGTTCGGGATGGTATTCCTCACCCCGACAAACCTCTTGACAAACTGCCGAAGTGTTTCAGTTGAAGTTTGCCGCAGCCGATGCAGGTCGTCCTCCTTACCCGACTTTTGGTAACAATTTTGGAAATTGCTGAGGATGGCATCGCATTGCATTTCCCAATTGTAGATGGAACCCTCGGGCTGATTAAACAGCCATGTTCTAGCCGGTCCTGCGAGGACTGTAGGCAGGTAGTTGGCCATGACCTTGTCATCGCCTCCCGCTGCTTGGATGGCAGTGATATAGATTTGAAGGAACTCGGATGGGTTCTGAGTTCCGTCAAACCTCTCAATGGCCCCTGGTCGAAACTTATCGGGCCAAACGACTGGTCGTAGGCCAGGCGAAAAGGCTTTACAACCAACGTAAGGACCGTGAATCGCCCTGTGACTCTCAGTTGGGTCTCGGGCGATCTCACGCAATGGCGAAGTTACTCGTGGTCCCAAACGAGAGTGAACAGGAATTCGATCCCTACTACGAGAATCCTGCATTCGCCAGTATTTGTCCTGTCGGGACGGTACGGGCGGCGGGTAACTCCGTCGGCCGGAACCAGAATGAGGATCATCTCGCTCGCGGGAATGCGTTACCGAGCGGGAGGAGGCCGTTGGGGTCGGCTCGGACACGACCTCATCCAGTCTCTCCGCCAGGATCCTAAAAAAGGCCAGTTTCTGTGCATCCGTGACCGTAGGAGGAAAGTTACGCATGACTTCCGCGATAGATCGCAGTCGACCATGGGTACTTCTCCTAGGGGCACCAGGTGTTATCGTTTCTTCGTCCACCGGGAAACGCTCCGGTCGCAAAGAAGGAGTCTGGTCACGTTTGCGACCACGCGACCGTCGAGAAGAACCCGGAGCAGCATTGTAACGAGCCTGCGCATCTTGAAGAGCCTCTAGGGCAGTTCTGCGCAGTTCGTTGTTTTGTTACTCGAGATCTTGATCCTCCTTTTTTTTGCGATCTTGTTCTTCCCTGGCAGCCTGTTGATCGGGAATTTCTTCCAACAACGCAGCAAACTGCCTAGGGAGAGAGGTTGCTGATGGGGAAAACATCTCAGTTTGTTCCGAGTCGGACTCGAAATCAAAGAGACGGTGAAGGTTATCAGGGTCGAACCTTCCTGGGCTAATTTCCGGGTCATCATCATATTTTCCCTCAGCGGGGTCGTATGACGGGCCGGATTCATCGCCTAGCACATTAAGAACCTCTGTGGGTTCCGACCTTGCGCCAGTTGCTTCCTGGTCGATCGACATGACCTGGAGAGACGATTCAACTTGTGGAAGATTCTAGCCTTCGACCTCCTCCATCGGGACAGGATCGCTTGGAGAAGGCATGGGTATATGGGCACAATCCTTGAGATCGAAATCGTTCTCGGAATCATATGCTCCAGCCATGTTTCAGCGAACCTCCAGATTTAAACTAGGACGCCTTGAGAAAGGCCCCACGGTGGGCGCCAGCTGTCGACGATTCGGACTCGGAGTCCTCAGCCGAACTTATGCAAAATTTGTAATGGTGAGACCTTTCAAGATGACCCTCTGGGAAGGTATGTAGAACAATGGTGAACAGGAGCACAGTGAGATTTATACAGGTTCGGGCCCTCGATGGTAGGAGTAATGGCCCTACGTCCTATTAGGATTTTACTATGAGTGTTAAAGAGTTACAAAATGGTAGAAAAACTCCTTCACAGGCGAAGGGTTTTTCCCTATGTAAATGTACAGAGTAAAGCCAAGGAGGCTTGTAAGAACTATCTAATTTAGGCCGTAGACTTGGCTGTTTTTAGTGGTTGGGATGCGTTATGTCTCACTTGCATCAGGAGTCTTGTTCTTCCAAAATGGATCGGATGTCCCACGTTTGATGTATTTTGCCACCCTTTTATACTGGACGAAAGGATGCCATGTCGTAACTGCATCAAACAGTTGTTTGGATGGTTGGATGTGGTTTATCAAACCGCTATTAACTTCCAAGTAGATTAAGCACGTGCTATTCGTGAAATAACTGCTTGTATTAACCTCCTGGTGGTTAGTTTTCTACGTGGAGGAATCTTCGGGATACTTGGAATATTCTCACCATAGAGATAACCAGTCAGATAAATTCCAAGTACCTTGGTCGAGAACATTCTGACCGCGGGTTGTTGGCTGACCGCGCGACATCTTCGACCTTCTGTTCGCGCATAACATACGAACTTCTGACCGCGCAAAGCCTGTGGTCTGATCGCACGAGGCTTGCGACCTGATCGCGCAAAGCCTGCGACCTTAGGCAGATGCTTCCCAAAATGACTTGAGTTCACACCGCCGGGCATGTGTTTGACTTGAATCTGTCTTGAGCCAACAGCGCATTTATTTGAACTAACTCGGGTGTCAATCCTCGTCAATATTTACTTCAAATTTTAAAACTTACATCGGATGAGTGACCCGACGCTTCAAATCCTCCACTTAGTGGCGCACTAAGTGCAACGGTTTATTTCCTGAGACAGACTCTGGGCAGTGTTGGAGCTTCCCCTGTCACCGAGACCACGGGTTATATTCTTGTGTCAAGTTGCTTGCTATTCATCTTATTTTTAGCTATTTTCTCTTAATTGTTGATAATTGCTTGATTAGTTGTAGAATTGCTAAAATCACCTATTCACCCCCTCTAGTCGATATCCTAGATCCTTTTCAATTGGTATCAGAGTTAGGACTCCATATTTAGAGGATTTAACCATCCCGGAGTAGGATAAAGATGGCTAGTGAGGGTCGGATTAATATTGGCAAACCACCACTCTTTGATGGATCAAACTATACCTATTGGAAAACTAGAATGATGGTCTATCTTAAAGCCATGGGTGAAAAAATTTGGAAAGTGGTGGATGAGGGTTTCACAATTCTACATGATGAAGACTTGACTAACCTAGATAGAGAAAATGCTCTAGCAAATGCTCAAGCCATGAATGTTCTTTATAGTGCTCTAAATCTAGGTGAATTTAACAGAATTTGTAAACTTGAAACGGCTCATGATATTTGGAGAAACCTTATGGATATTCATGAAGGAACCTCAATGGTCAAGGATGCTAAATTATTCATCCATAAGGGACAATTTGAAAAATTTGCTATTGTCGTGGTATTAAGAATACCCCGGCAGGTTTTGAAGACGATCCTAGCGGAGATTACGCAGCGCGGGTTGACCGGGTGACCGGTCCTCCCCCGCCGGACAAACACAAGAATTGACACGTGGATTTATACAGGTTCGGGTCCCGGTGGGGGCCCTAGTCCTGTCGACGCGCTCCCGACCGGAGCCGGCTGGGGAGGCTCTCTCCGGGGGAGAGGCTTCCGGAGCACGTCTGTGAGTTTAGCTATTCCAAATAATAATGAGCTGATCCTTTACAACAGAGGGGTACAAGGGCTATTTATAGCCTCAAAAAGAAGCAAAAAGCCTAAACTACCCCGGAAGACACCGTCGGATTGAGGGGTAGGACCGTCCTTCTTCCGGTCAAACGTCTTGGATGCTTGACAGGTGGTCGCTGATTCCCGAGGCATCCCTCGCGTGACCTGCACGTGATAAACAAACAGGGATTTTACCTTTTAGAAAGGCGATGACGTCCGGGACCCCTTCCGGAGAGCAGGGTCCCGGGAGCCTAAAAGGCGGCGCCCGGGGCGGGCACCGGGGGCCACTGTCCCCGGGCGAATGGCGGCGCCCGGGACTCGCCCGGGGGGGCAAGGTCCCGGGAGCCAAAAGGCGGCGCCCGGGACATACCCCGGAGGCACGGTCCCGGGAGCCTAAAAGGCGGCGCCCGGGGCAGGCACCGGAGGCCACTGTCCCCGGGCAAATGGCGGCGCCCGGGACCCGCCCGGGGGGCACGGTCCCGGGGGCCAAATGGCGGCGCCCGGGGCAGGCACCGGAGACCACTGTCCCCGGGCCAATGGCGGCGCCCGGGACCCGCCCGGGGGGCAAGGTCCCGGGGGCCAAATGGCGGCGCCCAGGGCAGGCACCGGAGGCCACTGTCCCCGGGCCAATGGCGGCGCCCGGGACCCGCCCGGGGGGCAAGGTCCCGGGGGCCAAATGGCGGCGCCCGGGGCAGGCACCGGAGGCCACTGTCCCCGGGCCAATGGCGGCGCCCGGGACCCGCCCGGGGGACAAGGTCCCGGGGGCCAAATGGCGGCGCCCGGGGCAGGCACCGGAGGCCACTGTCCCCGGGCCAATGGCGGCGCCCGGGACCCGCCCGGGGGGCAAGGTCCCGGGGGCCAAGTGGCGGCACCCGGGGCAGGCACCGGAGGCCACTGTCCCCGGGCCAATGGCGGCGCCCGGGACCCGCCCGGGGGGCAAGGTCCCGGGGGCCAAATGGCGGCGCCCGGGGCAGGCACCGGAGGCCACTGTCCCCGGGCCAATGGCGGCGCCCGGGACCCGCCCGGGGGGCAAGGTCCCGGGGGCCAAATGGCGACGCCCGGGGCAGGCACCGGAGGCCACTGTCCCCGGGCCAATGGCGGCGCTCGGGACCCGCCCGGGGGGCACGGTCCCGGGGGCCTAAACGGCGGCGCCCGGGGCAGGCACCGGCGGCCACTGTCCCCGGGCAATCATGAACTTACCTGGACTTGACCGCGTGGAGATTTCCCCCAACAGCTATGTTACCCAATGAGGATGTCTCGGAGATGTTCAACCGATTAAATAATATAGTAAATGAGCTAAAAGGGCTTGGTATGGATGTCACAAATGTGGAGTTTTGTCACAAATTTCTTAGAGCCTTACCTTCAAAATATGATGCTATTGTGACCTTACTTGTGTGATCTAATTTGAAGAGTGTGACTCCTTTGGAGGTTTTGAGTGAAATTCTCACTCATGACATATTTAAGAAATCACAAGAAGAGGTGCAAGATGAGGCTTCCGACTCCAAGAAGAAGAATATAGCACTCAAAGCTCAAGCCTCCTAGAGGGAAGATGATGAAGAAGAAAGTGATGAGAGAGACACTGATGAGGAAATGGTTCTCTTCGTTAGAAGGTTCAAGCGGTTCATGAAAAAGAAATATCAAGGAAAATCTTTCAAGAAAGGACAATCGTCGAAAAAGAACCCATTTGAAGAAAGAAGATGTTTTGATTGCGGTGAAAAGGGCCATATCTCCACAAAATGCAAAAACAAGGAAGAAGAAAAATCGGTGAACAAGAAGTACGAAAAGGAAGGAGAAAGCAAGAAAAAGGTCTTCAAGAAATATTACAAGAAGAAGAAGGATGGACAAGCTTGCTTCATTGAATGGGATTCGGATGCTTCAAGTTCCGATTCCGAAGATGAAGATGAAGCATCTCCTAAAGGACTCGCCGGAGTGGCTATCAAGGAAGCTCCATCTCTATTCTCCACTCCTCATTGCCTCATGGCTAAAGGAGAATCTAAGGTATCATGTGACGAATATGAATACTCTTATAATGACTTAGTTGAGATGATCACCGGTTTTGATGACTATATAAGCAAAGAAAAGGAGAAATTCAAGGAATTGAAGAAGAAATACAAAACTCTTCAAAATTTCTATGAGGAGCTAAAAACATCTCATGAGAGTCTCAAAGAAACTCATGAGGTGCTTAAGAAAGCTCATAAAGCCAACAAAACGGGTAATAACATAGGCATTACTTGCAATATTTTAAATGACTTGCCTATGATATCTACTTCTAGCATGTCTACATCTTGTGAGGATTTGACTGAATTACCTTCTAGTCCAAAACTTGATGATCATGTGCTTAGTCTTGAGAACAATGAACTTAGGGACAAAATTGAAAAATTAACAAGTGATCTAGCTAGATGTTATGTAAGGGAATCAAAATTAAGACATCTACTAGATAGTCAAAGGTTCTCATTAAATAAAGAAGGACTAGGTTATATACCTAAAAAGGGCAAACATGCATTTCTTCCAACTAAAACCATATTTGTAAAAGAAAAAGGGTATTGCAATAAATGCAAAAGTTTAGGTCATATTGAGAAGAATTGTCATGCTAGCAAAAATAACTCATCTCTTATATTCAACTCTTGCTATGTTTTGAAGAAAATGAATAATGGTGATGTTAAAGCCAAATTTATTGGAACTCCTATAATTGGTGCCAAAAAGAAAACCATTTGGGTTCCAAAATCCTTGGTAACTAACCTCCAAGGACCCAAAAAGATTTGGGTACCTAAAAGGACCTAATTTTGTTTTGTAGATAAACTACAAGGCCGGAGGACGACATTGGGTGCTCGATAGTGGATGCACTCAGCATATGACCGGCAATCACAATATGTTCTCCTCTCTCAATAACGAAGGTGCGGAATATGACAAGATCACATTTGGAGATAATAGCAAAGGAAAGGTAAAAGGTTTAGGTAAAATTGCCATCTCAAACGACCTCTCCATCTATAATGTATTGCTTGTTGAATCTCTTAATTTTAATCTCTTATCCGTAGCTCAACTTTGTGATCTAGGATTTATATGTGCATTTTCTCCAAACGATGTGATTATCACTAGTATAGATGAAAATAAGTTGATCTTCAAAGGTTTTAGACATGGCAACCTCTATTTAGTTGATTTCAATTCAATTAATGCAAATCTTGGTACATGTTTGTTCTCTAAAACATCTAAAGGTTGGCTATGGCATAGAAGGCTTGGACATGTTGGAATGAAACAACTAAATAGATTAATTAAACATGATTTAGTTGTTGGCTTAAAAGATGTAAAGTTTGAAAAAGATAAATTATGTAATGCTTGCCAAGCCGGAAAATAAGTTGCAAATTCACATCGAACCATAAGCACAATGTCAACTTCTAGTCCACTCGAGTTATTGCATATGGATTTAATTGGTTCAACTACTTATGTTAGCATTGGTGGTAGTAGTTATTGTCTTGTCATTGTAGATGATTTTTCTAGATTCACATGGATATTCTTTTTACATGACAAGTCAATTGTATTTAACACTTTCAAAAGTTTTGCACAAAGGGCCGAAAATGAATTTGAATTCAAGATCAAGAAAGTGAGAAGTGACAATGGCTCCGAATTCAAGAATACCAAGGTTGAAAACTTGTGTGACGATAAGGGCATCAAACACGAGTTTTCGACCAAGTATACACCGGAGCAAAATGGGGTAGTCGAACGAAAGAACCGGACATTGATAGATATGGCAAGATCCATGCTTTCGGAGTACAATGTTTCGGACACCTTTTGGGCCGAAGCGATCAACACCGCTTGCCATGCATCGAATCGACTTTATTGTCATCGACTATTAAAGAAAACTCCATACGAGCTTCTCATTGGAAGGAAACCAAACATTTCCTACTTCCGAGTGTTTGGATGTAAATGCTACATTTTACGAAAAGGTACACGTTTATCTAAATTTCAAAGTAAATGTCATGTAAGATTTTTATTAGGATACTCATCAAATAGCAAAGCATATCGTGTCTACAACCAAAACTCCGGTTTGGTTGAAGAGACGCATGACGTAGAATTTGATGAGACTCACGGCTCTCAAGAAGAGCAAGATAACTTGGATGATGTAGGCAATGAAGGTTTAAGGGTGGCTGAAGAACATGTCCATTGGGGATATCAAGCCGAAAGAAGAAAGTGATCAAGATGAAGATCCATCCACTCAAGCTATCTCCTCTTCAACACCTCAACATGAAGATCAAGTAGTTGAAGTGGTCAATGTGGAAGATTCGCCTCAACAACAACCGGAAGCAACATCTACCTCTACTTCACAAGACCCGGTTGATCATCCAAGAATTCATCACTCAATTACTAAGGATCACCCCGTCGATCAAATTGTTGGTGACTTGCGTAAGGGTGTTCAAACTCGCTCTCGTCTTACTTCATTTTGCGAAAATTTCTCTTTTGTTTCCTCTTTTGAGCCCACACATGTAGATGAAGCTCTAAAAGATCCAGATTGGGTGAATGCTATGCACGAGGAATTAAACAACTTCACCCGCAACAATGTTTGGGAATTGGTCAAAAAACAAATCCGGATGAACACAACGTCATCGAAACCAAATGGATTTTTAAAAACAAACAAGATAAAAACGGAGTGGTTGTAAGGAACAAAGCAAGATTGGTCGCTCAAGGATATACTCAAGTCGAGGGTTTGGACTTCGGTGAAACCTTTGCTCCCGTAGCTAGACTTGAGGCTATTAGAATTTTGCTTGCTTTTGCTTCATCTCATAATATTAGACTTTATCAAATGGACGTCAAAAGTGTATTTTTAAATGGCAAAATTAATGAAATAGTATTTGTCAAACAACTGCCTGGTTTTGAAGATCCTACAAAACCAAACCATGTTTATAAACTCTCCAAGGCGCTTTATGGTCTTAAACAAGCACCTCGTGCTTGGTATGAAAGACTTAGAGATTTCTTAATTTCAAAAGGCTTTAAAATTGGGAAAGTTGATACTACTTTATTTACTAAGAAAATTGGAAATGATTTCTTTGTATGTCCAATTTATGTTGATGACATCATATTTGGATCTACTGTCGCGCCCCGAGACTGGGACTACGACTACTCCTGTAGAGACCTAGCTCGCTGCATCTAGTCCCATATATGCATAGCATACACATACCCTTGACGTCCCAGGATAAGTCAAGCACAGGAGTATATCACATTGCAACAGAGTAACTTACAAAATAGTTAAGCAGTGTGGCTTGCTGGCCTTGATATTACATAAGGAGATTACAATGCCTTCACGGCATACATGGTTTAGCAAAATAACATCTACACAGCAGAAAATAGGTGACCCACCCACAAAGAGAAGTGGACAGCAGAACAACACACATTAGGGAAATGACGGGACTGACGCTCCTCCTTCTGGATCCACGACGTACTCCACGCCTTCATCTTGATTGTTGATCGCTCCGTCTATTGATTTGTAGGTTGCAAGAGTGAGCACTTACGTACTCAGCAAGTCATAGGTAAGAGTAGATACATATAGTAGTGATGACATGAACCTAGACTAGTCAAGAATTATGGATATTTATAAAATAATCTTTTTCTTTCATACCTCATCTCATGGCAGCACTTTTCATAATATAACATCATCATTCATGTTTACTAGATTATAGTACTACCGCGACACGTCGACACACGACAGCCCACGGCAGCACTCCTTATCATGACAACACATGTCATTTGGGTAATCTTGATTAAACATATTTTATTTAGAAAATAGTACTTGTGTCACACCCCGTGGATTTAATCCACCGCAGCAGACTCCTATAAACCCGGGAGCTCGGAGTATTCGAATACGTTTTTAACTCTGCAGAGAGGTACCAATTTACCCGCAAGATATTCCACTTTCAAGCCCATCCTATCAAAATGATTAGACCCCTCCTCACAACCATGTGTGAGTGGCAAGGTGGCGATAACAAGAACTTTTGTTATGCATCACTTACAATTCACCCCCGACCCTGTGGCTCTCCGCGAAACACAGTTGTGGTAGGCTGTATCATAACCTCCACCCCACCTCATTTTCCCATTACTCGGTCAAATATCAGATCACCTTCAGTGATAGTAGGAGTCAGCCTCCAAGTCAATCATCACAACACAACTCATGCAGGGGTTTCATGTATGATCCACATAAGTACTTGTTCAGGCCTGTCCCATACCAGGCTTGCGGTTAGCACGTTGTTCATGCCACTAGACGCACAACACAAGGTTCTAGTCCTTATATGCCAATGACCAGACCATCCACAACCCTGCACCTTCAGTGCCTGCATTCCTTTGCAGTCTAGCACCTCCAGTGCTACAACCATCCATACCATTTTTCTGGTCACGGCTAGGGGTTTTATTTCATGAATATAAGTATATAAATACATATAATAGTTCATGGCTCAAAACTTGTTTATTTCACATTTCACAGATAACCAGTCTAGTACTGCCAATTCATAAATCAACCATTCTCAATCTTTCACATGCAATATTGCCTATATTCAAGGTTATGTTTTAGCAACATTTAAAATATAGGTTCAAGATGACCAAGGATATGACTTGCCTTCCGCGTCGTAAGAAACAGCAGTTGATGATGGGTCAACAGCGAAGTCCTCGAACTTGATTTCTGGATCTGCTCGGCGACAAACAAACAATACACACAAATATTACTTATATATTAAGATGTTTTAGGATCTATATGCAGATATGCTTAACAAGAATGATTGAACTATACTGGAGATAATTGAGATTACACGCTGAACTGAGTTGAGATCTAGGGTTTCAAGGATTTGGCTAAGGATGGTGTTAAATGCTCTTAGGATCTCAAGGTTATAATAAGAACATCAGTTTTGTGGTTGGTTTGATCAAGAACAGCGAATGTCGGCAGATTGACATTCAGATCAAGATTCTGACATAACTTCAAGGAAAACTAGAGAGCTTATCTCAAGTTATGATAGTAGAAGAAAATGTAGATCATAATTCTACAAATTCAGTGGACAAAGTGGCTTTCAAAATGCACAATCAGGAGTGGGTAAACAAGGCCAATGCCATTGGCTGGCATTCACTGAGACAGTGTCAAAAACTAGGGTTTAGCGGCAAATATAATTCAAGGGCTCAAATCAAGTTGTGATAGAAGAAGAAAATGTTGATCACAACCTCAGGAGTCTAAGGGACAAAGTTATGCCCAAAATGCACATCTGGAATGGAGTGAAAAGGGCTAATGCCACTGACTGACATAGTCTAGCATTGATCTTGACATGGCCAGAAACTAGGGCTTGGCATAACTTTTGATCTAGAGCTCCAAATGATGCACCACTTTGTCTGGGAGGTAGGCAATGATAACAGGAACAAATCATTCAACAGGATTCAAAGCTGAAGATGGCTAGAAGGTGATGAAATTCAGTGATGAACTGAGGTGAACTAGTTGCACTGGAGCAGTTCTGGACAAGATTTTGGCATGGCTATAACTTGGATTCTGGGCAGTTTCAGAGATCGAGCTAGAAGACAAATATGTTCAGGAGGTTGAAGCACACCTGAATGACAAAGTGGATGAAGCTGAAACGGCCGGGAAAGGATTTCCGGTGAACTGCGCCGGAGAAGAAGACATGAGATTTGGGGCTTTTTGATACAGGCCGAAAGAACTCTAATCCAAGATTGAGGAGTGATAGAAGGGTAAGATGAAGCTATCTGGACAATCAATTTGGCCGGAGGATGGCCGGAGAAGCCTGGCGACGATCGCCGGTGACTGGTGGAGCTCAAATTTGAGGAAACCTTCGATTTGAGCTCAATCTGGAGATCTGGATGCATAGGCTTGCTGGAAATGAGTCACTGATCGTTTTGTTTCACAGATTCGAAGATTAATTCGGAGTAGATCGGCCAGCATTGCCGGAACAGGGCAATCGGGAAGTTCCGGTGATCACCGGCGACTGGATGCAAGATAACTCAATTAGATGGTACGGCATGATGAGGGAGATGAGATATACCTTCTGGTGCTGCTAATTTGGTGAGAAGTGCAGCAGGGCGTGCTGGCACCGTGAGGCCTCAATCTGGACTCGCCGGAGAAGAAGACGACGGCGAGGAGATTTGGAAATTTGGCTAAGTCCTGGTGAAGGGGAGATGACACAAGGTATGGCTGCTTATATAGACCACAGGGCGATGCTTGCAAGGAGATAGCAGCAAGGGAATTTGTGTCGGTTGACATGAGTTGCTGGGCGCAGAAGCAACAACGGCGAGCAGTGACGCGACGGTGCTCAGGCGAGGTGACTACTGCTCAGCTTGTCGGCTCTTTGGAACTCCACATTGTCGGGCGGTGCAAGCAGTGGCAACTGGAGCTGGCAATGCAAAGCAACGTGGCAAGCAAATGCTGACAACGGTCGCGCACGGGAGCAAGCTGTTCAACGGCGTTGCCACGGCGATGGCTGGGGCGTGGACGCGTGTGCACATGCAAATTCAAGTGAGTACGAGCTCAGGCGCAGGCGAGGCGTGGCCGGCGGCGAGCAAGCACGGCGCAAATGCACGGCGAAGCCTCTGGTCGTGCACTGGCTACTGCCCTGGTCAAATTAGGGGCCTGATTGAAATTTCCGATTTCTTAATTTGGACTGATCTGTAATTCTGGAGATTTGGAAGGTTTGATCTGATTTTGATTCTGCTGATTTGGCAAACTTGATTCAACAAATGATTTGGCACAGATTGAAGATAAAATTTGAAATGTTTGGATGATTTTTGATATGAACTGAAAATAGGGTATTTTTAGGGTAATTGAAATCTGAATTTCAATTGATTTCGAATTCTGGGATTTAGGGTTTGATTTTGAGATACTCATAAAAGAAGAATTTGTATTGAAAAGCATTTGGGAGGTGTTCCCTGAATCAGATTTGAATTTGGAGATGATTTGCAATATTTTGCCTTTTTAGGCTTCTGGAAAATCTGGAAAAGGACTGATCTGCGATACTCTTGGACTGATTTGCGGAAAAGGTTCAGATAGTGAAATCTGGCTGCCAACTTTTTGGATTAAGGTATTGGCATACCCTTGATCATAATCCAAGAATAATCTGGTCTAAACTTGGCTAAGATTTTGATTAAATCTGAATTTCTGAAACTTAGGGTAAAAGGTAATAACAGATATTCTGTTTTCGAAAACAGAAAAGAGTTGATAATTCTGGAAGTTAGAGATAGAATTGAATCTGGGTTCTGAAGGCTTTTAGGTTTAGGATAACTGATAGATCAAATCTGGCAAGTCAGATCTTGACTTGGGGTCACAGGATAGATTTGGAGATTTTAGGGCTAGAACAGAATAAAGCTGAGGCTGATTTGGCTGATCTAGAAGAGACATATGCATGCATGATTTTTAAGAAAGAAACTTTTCACCCCAAAACTCAGGATGTTACAATACTATAAGAGATAAAAGGAATCCGGAACTATTTCTCACGGATCCGAACTGGACTCTTTAATTCCTTTTTTGAAGGGAAGACAGTAGGCAAGCCGCCTACTGCTAATAATAATATAATATAACGGGAATCCAAGTTACAAAAGAAAAGGAAAAAACAAATAATTCATTACAAAAGATCAGCCCATCTAAGAGTTTTTTCTCTAATGTCTTCAGGAGAACGAACAGCAACAAGTTTTAAATCCAATAAAAGAGCTTTTTTCCACTTGATGAGATTCGCAGGCAATTGATTAAAAATTTTGGAATTTCTCATTTGCCAAATGTTCCACAAAATCAACATAATGATTTCCATGAGAAAGTCTTTGAATCTCGAATTATCTTCTTTAAGTTTCCAGATTAAATCAATCATAGAAGAATTGGCCAAAGTTCCAATCCAACTGATGCCTACAAGATTCCAACATTGAAGAGCAAAAGCACATTCAAAGAAGAGATTATAATGTGATTCAAGAATACCATCAGTGCAGAGCTCACACTCATAAGAAGAGATCAACAAGTTTCTCCTTCCTAATATCTCTTTGGTATTAAGGCATTCCCAAAGGAGAATCCAAACAAAAATCTTGATTTTAAGCATACACTTTGTCGTTCAGCAGAGCCTAAAAATGGGGTGAGAGAGAGCACTACCCATTAACCTCTTATAAACACTATTGGTTTTGTATGTCTGCAAATTACTTTCGAAGATAGTCCAGCAATCGTTCAGAGCTGTGAGACCACTGATATCATGATGAAGCAGCAAAAGACTCTGAAATTGTCTATAAGCCGGCTCCGATAGAGGCAAATGAAAAATAGTTTCCAAGCTATTCAAACTCCAAAATTGATGAGTAGTTAGATTTCGTGAAGAGAAGGAGAACAATTCAGCCCATTTATGAGCTAAAATTTCATAAGTCTAGAGATCATTCCACAAGTCACAAGTATCCCCTAACCCCAATCTTACATTTAGAAATGCCTTTGAAAAAGGTTAAAAGGTGCATAATGTTCTTCCACCAAAATGAACCAACCAACTGAGAATCCGATGAAAGACAATGCGAATAATGACGAGACCAAATTAACTGAACTCATGGAGATGAATTCTTGTTAAAGAACTTAAACAAGAATTTTAACATAAGAGCCAAGTTCTGAGTTCTTAAATTGATAACACCAAGTCCAGCATTTGATTTAGGTCTACAAACTGTTGGATCAGGATGTCGACTAGAGGGGGAGGGGGTGAATAGGAGACTTTTAAAATTTGTTTTTGCAAATGAAAAATTCAGATAAAACAAGTAATAGAAAAGGATAAGAGATTGAAACCGATATATCCCGAGGTATCGGAGACACGCCCAGTCTCCACTAGTCCTCGTTGAAGCACTCAGTCCTTGAGTATAGCTTCAGTATCCACACAGGACACTATCTACTAAGGTTACTCCTTGTCCCCTCCGGAAAGGCGAGCACCAAGCCTTTTACAAGTAATCGCGTCTCTCCGACAATCTCCGATTTGGAGAGATCAGCGATTTACGCCTTCGAACCGTCTAGGTGAGGGCGCTCACCAAGAGTAATAAGAAGCAAGGTCTACTCTAGACCTCCAATGCACACCGAGAAAATATCTAGAAATGGAATGCAAGAACAATATGCTCGATGTGGCTAAAACTCTCACGACTCGATCAAAAGATCAAGTTTTAAGTAAAACGAAGAAGCACTAGTGAGAAAGTAAGAAAGGCTGTGTTGCTGTGTTTTCTTGTATTGAAACAGTAGCTCAACACCTCTATTTATAGCCTTCGTGGTCAAAAGAGCCGTTTGCACTCGAGCTGAAAAATAGTAACTAAGACTGACAGTCAGTCTCACAAACTGACAGTCAGTCTAGTGTATCACCAGAAAGAGTAAAAATAGGATCACAACAGCTCGAACGTTGTGGACTAAAACGGTAAAAAGAAACAGTCCAAGCTGACAGTCAGTTACAAAGACTGACAGTCAGTGTCCACAAAATCAACAGTGAAAACCAACGGCTAAAAACTTTATAACAGCAAAAATTTACTGCCCAAACTGACAGTCAGTGTTCCAAACTGACAGTCAGTCTCACAGAGAAAAACAGAATTAATTAAAATCAACTCAAAAACTCTCTGTGGTCGAAACCCACACTGACAGTCAGTATACTCATACTGACAGTCAGTTTAGTACAAAAAATCTGAGACAGAAAAACATGCTCTCTGGAGATTTGTCAGTTTGCACTAACTGACATTCATACTGACAGTCAGTTACCAACACTGACAGTCAGTCTAGTACAACAAAAATCAGCTCAATAAAAACATACTCTCTGGAGATTAGTCAGTTTATCAAACTGACATTCATACTGACAGTCAGTTACAAAGACTGACAGTCAGTCTGGATAAAAACAGAGAAAACTCAAAATCCAGAGATCTGATTCAAATGATTTCAGTTTTGTTTTGAAGATATTTTCGAGAAGAACATTTTTGACAACAGCAACAAAAATTAGATCTTTTCAGATCTTTCTCAAGAAGTAAAAACCTCAACTGTTGACAAAATTCAATACATCAAAACAAATTATCGAAAAACCACAGATAATGATATGCGTGCATTGACCTAGATTTTTCTCGGTATGATTGGAGATGTAGAGAGAACTTGTGTCCCCTCTTTATAGTACGGTTTAAACTAAGAATAAAATCCTTAAACCGATCGATCTTCATGCACCCTGAGATCGGTAAACCTAGAACTACAACATACCTCGATGCATCAGTTTAGTCCAGCAAAAACAATTTCTTTTTGCGTCTTCTTATGCTTTTGAACAACTTAAATTGAACTTCAACATCTTGATCACAAGCCCTCGCTTTTTGTGCGGTTGTCTGAAATCTGTAACAATAACTCAAACACATAGTTAGTCCAAAAATACTTATTATCATCAACCATCAAAACACATCAGGGTTAGGCATGAAAGGCCTAGATGCAACAATCTCCCCCTTTTTGATGATTGATGACAACAAGTTAATCAACTAATAATCTCCCTGATTTTGTGCAAAAATCTCCCCCTGAAAGTGTGCACATCCCTCAAGATGTATCAGAGCATATCATAGCATAAGAGAGAACCATAAGAGAGAACCACAAAAACATATCATATCATCCATCTAAACAAAATATCATAACAAAATATCATAACAAAATCCATCTCTCCCCCTTTGGCATCAAGCACAAAAAGGGAGGCCTAACAAGAGAAACTAAACCTAATCTACTCCTGGTCATCTGAGTCTCCTAGAATCTCAGTGCCTCCAGAAGCTGTAGGAGACGCGGAAGGTACGACAGCGGGAGATGCAGGTCCTGCTGGAACTGGAGCGGTGCCGGCAGATGATGCTGGTGAAGAAACTGCAGGCCGTGCCCTCTTGCGAGGAGCTAGGGAAGCAGATGCCATCGCAGCATCAGGAGCTGGAAGTCGCTGCAGTATCTGCTGAAGGATCTCCTGCTGAGCTGCCAAGGTACTCTGGATCACCTGCTGTGTCTGAATGACCTGGTCAAGAGACACCTGCAGAGATGCAAGAGAGGAAGCTGTGCGGGAGCTGCTAGAAGGGGCAGGAGCAGAGGCAGAAGCTGGAGCTGCAGTCGCGTCCTCAGAATCCTCATCATCATCAGAGGCTGAGGAGGGAGCACTAGGAGCTGGAGGACGAGTGCCAAGGCGACGATCAGCCTGGCAGGGGGATAGAAGGCCAAAAGCTGATGAGGGCGAGGAAGAGCGGTGTCTACTGCTCGAATGTGGAGCAGTAGTGCCATGATGTATGGGGCATACACCAGGCGACGACGAGGAGAGAGAAGAACGTGCTGAAGCTCACTAATGATGAGATCAGCGATGTCGAAGGGCTCCTCTCGAAAGATCGAGATGAGAGCATGGAGAGTGATGTAGGTGACCCTGGCGCGGTCACCTGTAATCGGAAGAAGAGTGAGGCGAAGAATCTTCAGCGCCAGGTCAACATCGCGGCGCATGCCGGCAATGTGACGAACCTGAAAGGCGCCGGAGTAGAGCATAGCGACCTCACGATGCTCAAGATCAGGTAAAGTATGGAGCTGGCGCCCTGAAGCAGGACGAACCAGTCCTAAAGCGGCCTCAAGCTGCTCCTTTGTGACCGTGTATACCTGGAGACCGGTCATAAAGGTCAGTGAGTCACGCTGAGAAGAAATGTGGAGGGTGGCATAGAACTGCCTAATGGGCTCCTCTGCCCAGGTCAAAGAAGAATCAGAGACTAAGTCTCGGATCCCTACAGAGGCAAAAGCATCAGAAAGAGAAGCGATGCCAGTGCGAGAAACTATCGTCTGCCAAGAGACAGAACGATGAATGAAGAAGGGCATGTGAGAGTAGATGCTCTCAAACATGTCGAACTGAGTGATGGTGTAGAAGGTGGTACGTGGCGAGGCATCCGTGCCAGAAGGACGAGGAGATAGATAGGGGTTCGGCTGACGAAGAGTCCGAAGCCGACTAGTGTTCCACCGCGAATAGTTCACGGGGACACGCTCTGGAGAGGGGGAACGCCGAGCCCCAGAGGACTGGCCCGAAGACCTGCTGCTGGACGCAACAGTCTTGCGTCGAGCAACGCGGCGATGAGGCTGATCAGACATAGTGGATAGCTAAAGGAATGCAAGGATGAACAAGGGTGGAGAAAACAAAAGTTTCTGTTTTCAGGGTTCAGACTGACAGTCAGTCTTATGAACTGACAGTCAGTTCGAACCTGATGCTGACAGTCAGTATGAGAGACTGACAGTCAGTTCCAACCTAGAACCGGCGAACGGAGAAATGACGAGGTTTTTTGTGGGGATTTGAGAGAGAGTGATGAAGATAGAGTGCTATAGCAGATCAAGGACAGAAAAAAAAGAAAAGTAATTGCGGATTAGTAGAAGGAAAAGAAGGAATTAAAGAGAGAAAGAAAGAAAAAAAAAAGAAGAGGAAGAAGAAGAAAGAGGAGAGAGAGAGAGCTCACGGTGGGAGAAGGATGACGACGGCGACGGCGACAGCGACGAGGAGGAGGAGCAACGGCGACGGCGACGGCGAAGAAAAAAGAAAACGGCGGCCGAAGAAGATAAAAAGAAAAGCTCGGTTTAGGGTTTTAAGGACTCAAACTGACAGTCAGTTTCACAAACTGACTGTCAGTCTAGTCACTTAATTTCAAAAGCTGACAGTCAGTGTGGTACACTGAATGTCAGTTCAATAAAATCAAGTGCTAAGACTGACAGTCAGTGTTGAATACTGACAGTCAGTGTGAGACTTCAAAACGACCAGAATCCTACGACCAAGAAACAACACTATACTGACTGTCAGTTCTAAAAACTGACTGTCAGTTATGACTTCGACCAGGAGAGAGCTCTAAGGGAGAAAATATTTTGATAATAATATATATATAGATGTATATTATACTTCATTAATCAAGATAAGCAATCAATAGTATGATGAAGTTAATAGAAGTATCACTTTATCAACTAGCATTTGAAACATCTATAATATTTAGTTCACCTCTAAGAAAGCAAAACCTGGATTCATCTAGTGGTTTGGTGAAGATATCTGCTAGTTGAAGATCTGTTCTTACATGACTAAGATCAATATCTCCTTTTGCCACATGATCTCTTATGAAATGGTGCCGTATTTCAATATGCTTAGTTCTAGAATGTTGAACAGGATTATTAGCAATTTTAATGGCACTTTCATTATCACACAGAAGTGGCACTTTATCAAATTTAATTCCATAATCCAAAAATGTCTGTTTCATCCATAATAATTGAGCACAACAACTACCTGCAGACACGTATTCAGCTTCAGCTGTTGAGAGAGCAATTGAGTTTTGCTTCCTAGATGACCATGATACTAATGATCTCCCCAACAGCTGACAGCTACCAGATGTGCTCTTTCGATCAATCTTACACCCAGCATAATCAGAATCAGAATACCCAATTAATTCAAAATTTGCATCTTTAGGGTACCAAAGGCCTAAACTGGGATAACATTTTAAATACCTAAGGATTCTTTTAAGAGCAGTTAAATGACATTCCTTAGGATCTGACTGAAATCTAGCACATAAACACACACTAAACATGATATCAGGCCTAGATGCTGTAAGATATAAAAGACTACCAATCATAGACCTATAGAGTTTAGAATCTACTGATTTTGAATTTCTGTCCATGTCAAGGTGTCCATTTGTAGCCATGGGGGTCTTGATAGCCTTAGCTTCTTCCATCCCAAAGCGCTTGAGCAGGTCCTTCACGTACTTTGTTTGACTCACGAACGTACCGTTCTTGAGTTGCTTGATTTGAAGTCCAAGGAAGAAGCTCAGCTCACCAATCATGGACATCTCGAACTCCCTAGACATCATATCTCCAAATTCTTGACAAAAATATTCATTAGTAGATCCAAAAATTATGTCATCCACATAAATTTGGCAAATAAATAAATCATCATCTATTTTCTTGGTGAACAGAGTTGTGTCAACCTTTCCAGTTTTAAAACCTTTAGAAAGAAGAAAATCTCTAAGGCGTTCATACCAAGCTCGAGGAGCTTGTTTGAGGCCATACAGAGCTTTCGTTAGTTTAAAAACATGGTTTGGAAATTTTGGATCTTCAAACCCGGGAGGTTGCTCTACAAATACAAGTTCTGAAATTTCACCATTTAGAAAAGCACTTTTAACATCCATTTGAAAAAGTTTAATGTTAAAATGAGAAGCATAAGCAAGAAGAATTCTAATTGCTTCAAGTCTCGCCACAGGAGCAAAAGTTTCACTAAAATCTAAACCTTCGACTTGAGTGAAACCTTGAGCAACAAGACGAGCCTTGTTTCTAATTACTAGTCCATTTTCATCTTGCTTATTTCTGAAAACCCATTTTGTTCCAATGACATTATGATCCTTAGGTCTTTCTACTAAGTTCCAGACTTTATTTCTAGTAAAGTTATTTAGTTCATCATGCGTAGCATTTACCCAGTCAGGATCATCTAGAGCTTCACTAACACATGTAGGTTCTAAAGAAGAAACAAATGAATGATGTTCACAAAAAGAAGCAATACGAGATCGAGTTAGAACACCCTTACTAATATCACCCAGAACTTGGTTCAAAGGGTGATCCTTGATAATTGTTCTATGCTGGCTTGGCGCTTCTTCTTGTGCTGCTTCTTCTGCAGTAGACTCAACTTGCACAGAAGGTCCAGGTTGTTCATTGTTGTCTTCACTTCCATCATTATCTAGATCAACTTCCTCAGCTTCTTTAATGGTAAGTTCTTTCAAAGGTTCTTGAATTTCACCTGAAGTGTCATGAACAGCTTGCTCTTCTTGCGAGTTATTAGATTCATCAAACTCAATATCGCAAGATTCCTCAATACAACCTGACGTTTTGTTAAAAACACGATAGGCTTTGCTAGTGGTAGAATAACCAACTAGAAAACCCTCATCAACTTTTCTTTGAAATTTTCCACCAAAGTTTCTTTTTCTTAAGATGTAACATTTATAACCAAAAACACGAAAATATGAAATATTTGGTTTTCTTCCAAAAAGAAGTTCATAAGGTGTCAAGTTCAAAAGAGGATGCAAATAGAGTCGATTAATAGAATAGCAAGCTGTGTGAACTGCTTCTGCCCAGAAGCGAATAGGTGTATTATACTCACATAACATGGTTCTTGCCATCTCTATTAATGTTCGATTTTTCCTTTCAACAACTCCATTTTGCTGTGGAGTGTAGGATGTGGAAAATTCATGTTTGATTCCAAGAGAGTCGCAAAAATCAAATAAAGTTGAATTAACGAACTCTCCACCATGATCACTACGGATTTTCTTGATGGATAATTCGAATTCATTAGAAACACGTTTTGCAAAACTTTTGAAAACATCGGGGGTTTCAGATTTTTGAAAAATAAAGAAAACCCAAGTAAAACGAGTGAAATCATCAACAATAACAAAGCAATAACTATTTCCCCCAATACTTTGGAACTCTGAAGGTCCAAATAAATCCAAATGCAAAAGTTCCAAAGGTTTGCTTGTAGAAAGTATTCGCTTAGTTGGATGTGTGGTAGCTATTTGCTTGCCTGCTTGACAAGCGCTACAAGGTTTATCCTTTTCAAAGACCACATCCTTTAAGCCAATAACCAAATCACGTTTGAAAAGTTTTTTAAGTTGATGCATTCCAACATGAGCAAGTCTCCGATGCCATAACCATCCTTTAGATGTTTGTGAGACTAGACATGTTGCAAGAGATGCATCTTTTGAAGAGAAATCAACTAGATATAAATTTTCATGACGAAAACCTTTAAAAATCAAAGAATTGTCTTTTAAATTTTCAACCAAAACTTCATTGGGATAAAAGATACAGCGGAAACCAAGATCACAAATTTGTGCAACTGAAAGCAAATTAAAATTTAAAGATTCAACCAAAAGAACATTTGAAATAGTTAAATCATTTGAAATGGCAACTTTACCCAAACCTGTCACGCTTCCTTGACGATTATTTCCAAAGGTGATCTTTTGATGTTCGTCGGAATTGTCTTTTATTGTGGTGAACAGTTTGACATTTCCGGTCATGTGCTCGGAACATCCACTATCAAGCACCCAATGACGTCCACCATTTTTGTAGTTTACCTGCAAAAGAATTTAAGTTGATTTTGGTACCCAAACACTTCTGGGTCCTTTAATATTAGCGATCAAAGTTTTGGGCACCCAAATAGATTTTTTTCTTTTGTTCATCATTGGTGCACCAACATATTTTGCAATAGCATAACCTTTCTTTGACCGTTTTAGCATGTAACAAGCATCAAAATATGCAGATGTCATAAGAGGGCATGAATCATGTGAATGACCTACTTCATGGCATTTATGACAAAACAGGTTACATGCTTTTGTAAAAACAGTTCTAATTTTTATCTTTTTATCTTTATTAGGAAAATATCCTAGACCTTCTTTTCTAAAGGTGCATCTTTGACTACCCAAAATTAGGTCAAGAGATATTTTACCATTATAGCTGTTTTCTAACCCTTTTTCTAATTTTTTAACTTGAGATTTAAGTTTAATATTTTCACAGAGAGTGGATTCATTTGAAGCGCATGGTGTATCTAGTTGAAAATTATCAATATCATCACAAGAAGTACCAATGCTAGCTTTACAAGACAAATTTGAGACATCTTTCATAAGAGCATTTTCATAAGATTCCTTTAATTCAGAGTGTTGATTATAAAGAGTTGAAAATTCTTCCTTAAGGGTCTTATATTTTCTTTTAGTTTTGCCATAGGCCTCATTAATTTCATTTAGCATTTCAACTAGATCATCATAGGAGGGATCAAAAGAAGTTACCTTTTCATTCCTTTTTGCCATAAGGCAAACTGGAGAGCTTGATGAATTTTTGAGGGCAATTCCGGCTAATTTCTTTGTACATCTCTCATCATCAGAGTCGGAGTCGGAATTCTCACCTCCAGACATCCATTCGCCAAAGCATGCCTTTTTAGGAGTGTTAAACTTCTTCTTGAAGTTCTTCTTCTTTTTATCCGTAGATTTGTTCTTGTTCGGACATCTTGATGCTATATGTCCTTTTTCATGACATTCATAGCATATCACATCTTTGAAGTTTGTTGGTCTTGAACCTTTTGGACGAGTGTCGATGCTTACTCCCTTCTTGTGTAACCTGCGAAGAAGACGTTGAGTATTTCTTACCAAGAGAGCCAAGTCTTCATCGGAGGAACCTTCACTTGTGCCGTCCTTGGAATTTGCTTTGAAAGCCTCCGTCTTTTTCTTTGTATCAGAGGTTTCGTTCAGTTCCTTCTTCTCCTTTTTGTGCATTTCATGGGTAATCAAATTTCCATAGAGATCAGTAGGTGAAGTTGTAGAAAGATCGGAGTTTGTCAAAACTGTTACAAGAGTGTCAAAGCTTTCTGGGAGAGCTCGAAGCATTTTTCTGACAATTTCGAGATCAGTAAAGATAACACCAAGACCTTTAAGTTCATTCACAATATTATTCAATCTAGTAAACATGGAATCAACAGTTTCAGAAGAAGACATTTTGAAAGTTTCATACTTTTGTCTAACCATTAAAAGTTTAGCCTCTTTTACTTTAGTAGTTCCTTCATATATTTCTTCTAAAGTTTTCCAAACTTTGTGAGCAGTATTCAAATTGCTTACACGATTAAATTCATTTAGAGATAAACCAGTAAATAAAGCATTTAAAGCACGAGCATTCAGATGTTGTTTTCTCTTATCATCTTCAGTATAGCTTTCCGGATCATCCGGAGGAGAAAAACCAACTTTAACAATCAACCAGACATCCAATCCCATGGCTTCTAGAAATACAGACATACGCACTTTCAGTAGGGATAGTTAGTCCCATCAAAGATAGGCGCACGGCTAGTATGACCCAGATTAAAGCCATCAGTAGACGACATCCTCTCTCTAAGCGGTGAAGCTTATAAATGAGAGACCGAGCTCTGATACCACGTGTTGGATCAGGATGTCGACTAGAGGGGGAGGGGGTGAATAGGAGACTTTTAAAATTTGTTTTTGCAAATGAAAAATTCAGATAAAACAAGTAATAGAAAAGGATAAGAGATTGAAACCGATATATCCCGAGGTATCGGAGACACGCCCAGTCTCCACTAGTCCTCGTTGAAGCACTCAGTCCTTGAGTATAGCTTCAGTATCCACACAGGACACTATCTACTAAGGTTGCTCCTTGTCCCCTCCGGAAAGGCGAGCACCAAGCCTTTTACAAGTAATCGCGTCTCTCCGACAATCTCCGATTTGGAGAGATCAGCGATTTACGCCTTCGAACCGTCTAGGTGAGGGCGCTCACCAAGAGTAATAAGAAGCAAGGTCTACTCTAGACCTCCAATGCACACCGAGAAAATATCTAGAAATGGAATGCAAGAACAATATGCTCGATGTGGCTAAAACTCTCACGACTCGATCAAAAGATCAAGTTTTAAGTAAAACGAAGAAGCACTAGTGAGAAAGTAAGAAAGGCTGTGTTGCTGTGTTTTCTTGTATTGAAACAGTAGCTCAACACCTCTATTTATAGCCTTTGTGGTCAAAAGAGCCGTTTGCACTCGAGCTGAAAAATAGTAACTAAGACTGACAGTCAGTCTCACAAACTGACAGTCAGCCTAGTGTATCACCAGAAAGAGTAAAAATAGGATCACAACAGCTCGAACGTTGTGGACTAAAACGGTAAAAAGAAACAGTCCAAGCTGACAGTCAGTTACAAAGACTGACAGTCAGTGTCCACAAAATCAACAGTGAAAACCAACGGCTAAAAACTTTATAACAGCAAAAATTTACTGCCCAAACTGACAGTCAGTGTTCCAAACTGACAGTCAGTCTCACAGAGAAAAACAGAATTAATTAAAATCAACTCAAAAACTCTCTGTGGTCGAAACCCACACTGACAGTCAGTATACTCATACTGACAGTCAGTTTAGTACAAAAAATCTGAGACAGAAAAACATGCTCTCTGGAGATTTGTCAGTTTGCACTAACTGACATTCATACTGACAGTCAGTTACCAACACTGACAGTCAGTCTAGTACAACAAAAATCAGCTCAATAAAAACATACTCTCTGGAGATTAGTCAGTTTATCAAACTGACATTCATACTGACAGTCAGTTACAAAGACTGACAGTCAGTCTGGATAAAAACAGAGAAAACTCAAAATCCAGAGATCTGATTCAAATGATTTCAGTTTTGTTTTGAAGATATTTTCGAGAAGAACATTTTTGACAACAGCAACAAAAATTAGATCTTTTCAGATCTTTCTCAAGAAGTAAAAACCTCAACTGTTGACAAAATTCAATACATCAAAACAAATTGTCGAAAAACCACAGATAATGATATGCGTGCATTGACCTAGATTTTTCTCGGTATGATTGGAGATGTAGAGAGAACTTGTGTCCCCTCTTTATAGTACGGTTTAAACTAAGAATAAAATCCTTAAACCGATCGATCTTCATGCACCCTGAGATCGGTAAACCTAGAACTACAACATACCTCGATGCATCAGTTTAGTCCAGCAAAAACAATTTCTTTTTGCGTCTTCTTATGCTTTTGAACAACTTAAATTGAACTTCAACATCTTGATCACAAGCCCTCGCTTTTTGTGCGGTTGTCTGAAATCTGTAACAATAACTCAAACACATAGTTAGTCCAAAAATACTTATTATCATCAACCATCAAAACACATCAGGGTTAGGCATGAAAGGCCTAGATGCAACACAAACTTTGTCCCAAGCAATCTGACAATGACTACCAAAGCAAGTTGATTGTCCCCTCCAAAAGAATGCTCTTCTAATTTTATCCATTTGGTTGAGAATGACTTGGGGAATTTTAAGCGTGGACATAATAAACATAGGAAGAGCAAAAAGAACTAAGTTGATTAAAGTTAATCTTCCTCTCAAGGATAGAAAAGAGAATTGCCATCCAGAAAGTCTTCTTTCAAGTCTTTCGATCAACAAATTATAACATTCCACCTTAGGCTTAGAGAGACAAAGTGGGAGTCCTAAATAACTAAAGGGAAAAGAACCCACTTAACATCCGAGAATCCCAACCAGATTTATAACAAGGTCATCTGAACAACTAATAGGAACCATAAAAGATTTATGAAAATTAACTCTTAAACCCGTGGAGATGGAAAAAGAATGAAGTAGAGCTTTAAGAAGAAAAACTTCTTTCGCATCCGCTTTCATAATGATAAGAGTATCATCAACATATTAGACGATGGGAAAATCCTCATTTCCCATAATCAAAGCAGGAAGCTTAAGAAGACCCTTATTCTTTGCCGAATTTAAGATTGATTGTAGCAAGTCAGCTACAAGCACAAAAAGTAAAGGTGACAAAGGATCGCCTTGTCTAACTCCTCTCTTACACCAGATTTGATTACCAGGAATTCCATTTAGAAGAACTTTAGAAGATCCAGATTCCAAAATCAGCTTAATCCAACTAAGCCATTTATCACCAAACCCTTTAGCCTTAAGAACCTCAAGAATAGCAGCATGTTCTATCATAGCAAAGGCTTTCTCAAAATCCAATTTCAAAAGGATAGTTTTATTATGACCAGCCTTGCAAGTATTGATGTACTCATATGCCCAGGCAACACAGTCTTGAATAGTTCTAGATTTAATAAAACCATACTGATTACGATGAATAATAGAGGTAATCAATCACTTGCTGAAGCAATTAGCCAGAAGCTTGGTGATAATCTTTAAAGAGCTGTTGAGTAAAGAGATTGGACGAAAATCAGAAACTTTATTGGCACCATCTTTCTTAGGGATCAAAGTGATAAGGGAAGAGTTAATTCTAAAAAACTCTACTTGTCCCTCAAAAAACTGTTGGAAGAGGTCATAAAAATCTTGTCTAATTATTATTTAGCAAGCCCGAAAGAAAGCTCCATTAAACCTATCCGGACCAGGACTCTTGTCTTTAGGTAGATTAAAAATAATAGAATCAATCTCATGAAAAGAGAAATTTACCTCCAAACCAGAAAGCACAGACAAAGAAGGGAGATAAAACTTTGAGAGATTGAATAACATGCCTTGGAAGTCTGAGGATCCAATTCTATCCTTAAAAGAAAGCCAAAGATACTGTGCAATAACCGAATGGTTGAAAAGCTCAATATCCAGATCATTCTTCATAGAAACAATATGATTAACTCTAAAATTATTAGAGGCCACAGAATGAAAGAATTTAGTATTTTCATCACCCAATTTAGCCCAACGTAGCTTGTCTCCAATACTCATGTCTATTTCTTAAAAGATCTTTCAAGTGAGACTTCAAAATGGTTCTGAAATTGAATTCCATCCTAGAAAGACCCCTCTGTTCTTCCAAGCCATCCAATAAGTTCAAAGTAAAATAACAGTTTTGCTCATAGATTTGAGTAATCTTGAATTGCTTACTCCATCCTTTCAAAATTCTTCTCAAGATCTTAAATTTAGAATTGATTCTTCGGGTAACATTAGCATCAGAATTAACAGCATTCCAAAACTTGGCATGGGGAAAAAGAGAAGAAATATGCACGATACAAGGGAAATGATCTGACAAGGTCTACTAGAAGTTATAACAAAAGTGTTAGGGAAGGCCCTCAACCATCATTCATTCACAAAAAACTAGTCAAGTTTAACCAGAGTAGGTTGGACTTGCATATTGGACCAAGTAAACTCCTTTCCTTTAACGATCAACTCATCCAAATTGAGATGATTAATAGATGCATTGAAAAGATCAGCTTCTCCAAAATTAAAAACTCCCTTGTTCTTATTCGAAGGATACCTTGAGAGATTGAAGTCCCCCATAATTATCCAAAGAAAATTGGAAGGAACCATAATGTTTCTAAACCAATCAAGGAATTCCAACTTCCTCTGAGGACAACAAGGGCCATAAATATTTGAAATCATCCAAAGCTCATCAGAGAGTTTATGTTTCAGTATAACCGTTAGGCAAAAGTCATTAAACACCACGTCTTCCTTACAGAACAAAAAGCTATTCCAAGCAGTTAAAATCCCTCCTGAATTACCACTCGAAGGAATGAATTCAAATTCATTCCAAAATCTGGGGCAAAAGGACTTGATCAAGAAGATATCCACAGACTCAATTTTAGTTTCTTGCAAACAGACAATAGAGCAATTTTCATCCATAATTTTGCTGCGGACAGCAATCCTTTTATCCAGAGAGTTTAACCCTCTAATATTCCAATTAAGAATATTAAACTTTCTAGATTTATTCATAAATCAAATAGAAAGTCAAGCAACAAAGCATTGTAACAAACCAGGTTATAATGAAACAAAACATAAATTCTAGCCATCCCAAAATCAAAATACAACCCAAGTCTTTCATCAAAATAGAACGGTTCAACAAAAAAGTCTTGAATTATGAGCTTATCATCGATTTCCATAATCCTTGGCAATTGTAAATTTTCCTTAGAGATTAACTCTGAAGGAATTCCACAGAAAGATCCAAAAGCATGCAACATCTCCAAAGAAAGATCTGGAACAGAAGGCAGAGTGAGACCAAGGTGATCTGAAATAGAAGGCAAAGTGGCACCAGGTTTGAAACCTCTGAATTAACCGCCAATCTAGGACTACGGCGTAGCCCCGAGGCCTCCAAAGGAACCTTCATCTTCCTTTTCTTGGATTGGAAGGAGGGAAGCTGATTCTCTAACCATAGAGAATGACCTGAAGAAGAAGAATTCCTTGGAGCAGAGGAGTTGAGCAAACTCCAAGAACATTGAAAACAAAGCAGCAAATTTAACTTCCTAATGAAATTCTGGAGGGAGATCCAGAGGAAATTGAAGAAATATCATTTTCTCTCCAAGCATCCTAGGCTTCTGGTTGTTGAGGGACCAAAGCATCCCAAACAGGATCCCCAATATTCAAATTATTCCCTAGATCATCTTCAGCAGGGTCATCATCAAGGTTCATGTTCTGATCATCATCAGGATTATTATCAACATTATCCAAATCAGGGTGAGGATCCTCAGGATCATCCTTATCACCCCCCAAAGCCCCAGTCGGACGAGAGTAGCAAATAACCACTTGAACAGTCCAACTTTTCCCTAACGATTCACTGGGTTCAGAAATAACCAAGTAACGGGGAATGTCAACTAACGAAGTCACTAAACATTTAACCAAAACATGAGATCTATCACTAGATCTCTGATAGTCACTATCCCATTCTTTAAGAAAGCCAAAAGAAGAAACAGCCTTACTAAGAATTTGCATAGACCAGAAGTCAAGAGGGAAGTTTAAAAGCAATAACCAAACTTCATGATTAAAGCTAACTCTTCTAACATTGAAACCCTCATTATGGCGATTAAGAAAAAGCAAGAAATCAACCTCCACATGAAGCCCTTCATCCAGAAGAATGTCCCTTTGGAGAGTGGATTGAAAACGAACAGAGGCATCACTCAAACCTGAAGGATAAACATGAGCTGGAATCTCTCTAGCATTCTGGAAATAGTTTCTGATCACTTGAATTGGAGCCACAGCATCCGGTGCAAGACTGACAATAGTAGTGTTCTCATTGGTCTCGCTTCTAGTAGAGACACACCTGGCGCGAGGAGGCCGACCTTGAACCACAATTTCCTCCAAACCATCTCTCAGGAACGGAGCAGGATTCACCCAGTAGTTTGCCATGTTTTTGATGGAGTTAACGAGAAGAACAGTAGCTAAATAGGATGCCAACACAAATTGATCAGAAGCGGAAGAAGTGGAGGGAGGCTGAGCGATGTAATGATTGACAGCAGTGTTAACACAAAATCCAAAAAACTCAGAAAATTATCGAAGTGACAGAGAACACGTTTACCCCTGCTCAAGGCCATCCTGGCCGCTGGATCCAAATCAGTTCCAAACGAGGGACACCATCTAGCCGTTCGATCCAAGGAAGAACCCCAGAGAGAGGCGTGTAAGGAGAGGCGACTGCATCAAATCCACTAACACAAGAAGCCTGTGGTACAGTAGGACTCTTCCTCTTCCAAATCAATGGACGCTTCAAACAAGAATGCCTTAGATGTCCATAATTAAAACAATTCAAGCAACGTGCCAAAGCATGACACTCCTATTTGAAATGGCCCAAGGCAAGACAATTAAAACAACGCAGAGAATTCTGAGGGGCCAAAACAGGAGACACCAAAACATGAGATCTATCACTAGATCTCTGATAGTCACTATCCCATTCTTTAAGAAAGCCAAAAGAAGAAACAGCCTTACTAAGAATTTGCATAGACCAGAAGTCAAGAGGGAAGTTTAAAAGCAATAACCAAACTTCATGATTAAAGCTAACTCTTCTAACATTGAAACCCTCATTATGGCGATTAAGAAAAAGCAAGAAATCAACCTCCACATGAAGCCCTTCATCCAGAAGAATGTCCCTTTGGAGAGTGGATTGAAAACGAACAGAGGCATCACTCAAACCTGAAGGATAAACATGAGCTGGAATCTCTCTAGCATTCTGGAAATAGTTTCTGATCACTTGAATTGGAGCCACAGCATCCGGTGCAAGACTGACAATAGTAGTGTTCTCATTGGTCTCGCTTCTAGTAGAGACACACCTGGCGCGAGGAGGCCGACCTTGAACCACAATTTCCTCCAAACCATCTCTCAGGAACGGAGCAGGATTCACCCAGTAGTTTGCCATGTTTTTGATGGAGTTAACGAGAAGAACAGTAGCTAAATAGGATGCCAACACAAATTGATCAGAAGCGGAAGAAGTGGAGGGAGGCTGAGCGATGTAATGATTGACAGCAGTGTTAACACAAAATCCAAAAAACTCAGAAAATTATCGAAGTGACAGAGAACACGTTTACCCCTGCTCAAGGCCATCCTGGCCGCTGGATCCAAATCAGTTCCAAACGAGGGACACCATCTAGCCGTTCGATCCAAGGAAGAACCCCAGAGAGAGGCGTGTAAGGAGAGGCGACTGCATCAAATCCACTAACACAAGAAGCCTGTGGTACAGTAGGACTCTTCCTCTTCCAAATCAATGGACGCTTCAAACAAGAATGCCTTAGATGTCCATAATTAAAACAATTCAAGCAACGTGCCAAAGCATGACACTCCTATTTGAAATGGCCCAAGGCAAGACAATTAAAACAACGCAGAGAATTCTGAGGGGCCAAAACAGGAGACCGTTGAGAGAGATGACTGTTCAGAAACTGAAGACGTTCAAACACCGAAACGCCATGAGGGCGAGCCAAAGAGAAAGGCCTTCGAGGTTGAAGATGACCAGGAAATTGAATTCGATCAAAAATAGAAACACAAAAACGAAGAGAAATTTTCTTACGATGAACCAAAGACCATTCATGTTTTTGCTCCAAGTTCTAGAGGTTAAATTCTCTTATCCAGTTGGGACCTCCATATCTCCAAAGAGAGAAAAATAAGGAAAAATCTCTATAAATAATCTGATTCAGCTTAAGAATGGTAAAACCAATTCTTCTATCACAAACCGAGAATTTAAAGCTAAAATATGTTAAACCAAGAACTCTAAAATCCCTGACATGACCTCTAAGATAAGTAGCCAGGATCAAGCCCAACGAAGCTTCCGAAGGGCGAAATTTTCTTCTGCCAAAAGAAGCAACCAGGAGAAAATCACTAAAAGAAAACTTAGCACTCTTAGTAACATTAGAATGGAACGAATTCCTCATGGCCTTAAGAAATCCACGACCAATGGACCAGTCCAAAGATGAAGAATCAAACGCCATGAACCCCCGATTAACCAACTCACAACCAAACGCAAAGGAGAAACAAGCAACAGGACAAAGCCAGAACGCAAGAAGGAAATCAACAACAGGCGAAGAAAAGGAGCCAAATAGTCTTCAGAAAAGAAATCCATCAGAACTCCAATCTCCACCCGAGTCGCCTCCGAAATCGCCCTCTCTCTTCACCACCATGGTTTTTCTCGCAGGTAATTGATCCGACTGGACTCTTTTCTCTCATGCACGTGTCATTCTTTTGGGTCTCCTAGTTGCATCCGACGTCGGATCTTGATGATTCTTAATGCGTTGGAAAGCTCTTTCGAATACCTTTCCAACAAGTGATCACACGACTGACTTAGATATCTGTGCTGAAATTGGCGCTTGGTCAACTCTTTGATCAAATAATTGATCGTCGCTTGGTCGGCAGACTATATGGTTTCCAGACTGCAACCACGTACTTCTAACCATGAGCTGCGACCTTGTGCTTCTAACCATGGGCTATGACTTCCGACCATTGGATGTGACCTTGAGTCTTTCTAGTCAAGCGCCGAGTTCTTCTGATTGATGTGGTCGAAGTGATCATTGGTTGAAGTTACTAGAAAAGTGTTCATTCTTCCTAGGCTAAGAGTTGGATCAACAACTTTGTCCAGAACTCCCTCACATGTGACAACAAGTAAAGAACAATTATTAGGTAATATTAATTTGTCCAAGAAACGAATTCACCTGTTGTCCAAGGCGACACGCATGCGCTCGTGCTAATGCATGTGAGTGTGTGGTCGTGATGTCCTCATCACATTGTGATCACAGAAATCCGCGATCTCAATCACGGGATAATCATCCGTGATGGGCTTTCATGTCTAGTTGACAAGATAGGTCGGATTATGTCTAGAAAATATCGGAATATCTTATTATGTCTCTTCGTGGTCTCTTGTGACTATGAAAAGACAAATAACTTGGGTCAATCCAAAAAATCTTGGACTATCCCACGATCTCTCTTCGTAGTCACGAGCAACCACGGAAAGGTACAATCAAATAACTGGTAATAATCTATGTCATCCAAAGCAACTAGTTGTTATGTGTCGCTTTTATAATATTTTAAATTTAGTATGTTGATGTTAAATTTTGAATTTAAATGTTTGAATGTATCCAAGGTCGTATGTTTAATTGTCTGAATTTAATAAAAATATTTATTTCATTATATCGAATTTTTCATCCACAAGTTTAATTTTTATTTGCTGGAATTATGTTCGTATAATTTTTTAATTAATTTTTATTATTTATTTAATCAATGAAAAAATTTATTTAGATATTTAATATGTCAACCCACCAAAAAAAACTTTATGAAGAATTAAGTCATTAGACAAGAACTCTTGAAAGGAGTTTTCATGAGTGAATCTCACGAAGATGAACAACTCATCAGCGAGAGAGTCGAATGAAATAGACCCAAACCCTACCTCACTAAAACCCAAAGCCTACCCCTGACACAGTGCCACTCCCAGTCCTCGCCAGCCCAAGGGAAGCCCTAACAATGGCGGCTGCGTACCTCCTCGTCCGTTCCCTCCTACTCCAAAACCCTAATCCCACGCCCACCCGCACTTGCAACCCTGCAACTCTCTCGCTCCGCCGTCGCCAGGGGCTGCTCGTAGCTCCCCTCCGCGCCTCCATCTCCACCGCCTCGCCGTCCCCGTCGCCGTCGCCGCCGCCGACAGCGAAGACGGCGGCCGGGGAACCGAAACACTGCTTCCGACGCGGCGCCGACGGCTACTTGTACTGCGAGGGGGTGCGGGTGGAGGATGCGATGGCGGCGGCGGAGCGCAGCCCCTTCTACCTCTACAGCAAGCCGCAGATAGAACGCAACTTTGCGGCCTACCGCGACGCGCTCGCGGGGCTCCGCGCCGTCGTGGGGTACGCCGTGAAGGCCAACAACAACCTCCCGGTCCTGCGGCTCCTGCGCGGGCTCGGCTGCGGCGCCGTCCTTGTCAGCGGCAACGAGCTCCGCCTCGCCCTCGCCGCCGGCTTCGATCCTTCTAGGTGCGGTTCTTTGGATGGGTTAGGGAACAATGTATCGTATTTGCTGATAAAGGAAGTATCTTTGTTACAGCTGCGGATTTTGTTACTTCTTGTGTTGTGGGTTGTTATTTGACGAAAGCTAGACTTTTCCTACTTGGTGGAATAATATTGGTTGCTATTTGATGGAAGAAGGGTTGTTTCCAGTGTTGTACCATTGGAACAAGCTGCTGAGGATTCCAACTTTGCCACTGAAATTAGGTCTTCCGCTCCTTAACACTCCTCAGTAGTTGTGTGGGTGGTATGCCAGTAAGGTTGCGGCTGTATCCCTTACATAGAGCACCCAAAGCATCCCATCAAGGCAAAACATTCTCTAAATAACTTGAGATTTATCTTCATACAGTTTACTAGCCTTTCATTTAGATAATGTATAGTGCAAATTCAAGATGGAGATACACTCTGCTGTAAATCTTATATTCTTTTGGGCCTGCACCATATTTTCAGTTGGTTGTTGACTGTAACATTCTCTCTTGGTGCATCCAAAAAAGATACAAAGCGAATAAATACATTTAAAAACAAGATAAAAGGAGAAACAGAAAGAGATAAAAAGAGAAAAAAATTCAAATGTTCACTTGCTATAGAAACTTTATTTGCACATATATGTATGCCAATAGCTTTATTTCTTTATCAAATGGATATACCGAATTGTAGGAACCATGGAGAACACCTCTATCATATTAGAAGTATTCTTTATAATAACTGTACATCTGTACCACCCTAGCCAAACTCTTTATTGGTAACTTTGAATTTAGGTTTTTTGCTCTTTGTAAAGTATTTGTGTGAATGGTGTACCATTTAGGGTCAGACCATATCCTTTAGCACTTGGAGCATCCCATCAAGGGACTACATTGTTTAAATAGCTTGTGAGATGTATCTTTGCCAAGGTTGCACAGATACAGACACATATGGGACACAACATGGCAATGCAGCATCTTCCCAGAAATGATGACATGGTGTCACGGCTAGGGGTGAAAAACGGATTGGATTGGATACAGGGTAGATAGTGGTTATTCGATATCCTAACGGATACGGATATCAATGGGTACGGATATGAATCTAGATAGTTACGGATTTGGGTATGGAACAAATACAGACCATAGACCGTATGCGAATACGGTTCCATAAATAATTTGGATATTGTTAACAATAAGAATATATATTATAATTTAGGGAATTCCAAATATAGAGGGATTATATTAATTTATAAATTTTTTCTTTTACTTTGTAGTTACTGTTGATAGCTCCAAACATCTATAATAAAAAATGAAGCATGTAGACATACCAATAATAAGAATAGATATATGCTCTTTAGGGGTGACCAGATCAAATAATAGCTGCTATCCCATATCCTACCCATATTTTTTTAAGGATACGGATGCAGATCCGGAGGATTTTGATATGGAAACGGATACAAATTGGATATGAATACTGTTTTGGAAAAAATTTGGATATTATGCACAATGAGAATATATATCATAATTGAGGGAATTCTAAATTTAGAAAGCTTATATTAATTTGTAAATTTCTTATGTAGTTACTATTGAACAGTTCCAATCACCTATCATAATAAACAAATGAAGCATGTAGCACAAAGTAAAATAAAGGATATATATTTGGGCCTAAGACCAAAACGGATATCCATTTTATCATTTTGGCGGATATCCGTTGGATACGAATATGAAATCAGACATCGCTCTTCCCGTATCTAACCCATATCCAAAAAAATAAAAGTCAGATCCAAATACGGATACGAAAATTGACCGAATCTCAAAATTACAATCCATATTAAGAATTTTATGGATACGGAATCGGATTGAGCAGATATTATCCACTGCACTTTCATCACTAGTGGTCTTATGACCAAAAGGGATATTCGTTTTTCTCATGTTAGTGGATCTCCGTCGGATATGAATATAGAATGAGATAGTTCTCTTCCTATATTCTAACCTGTATACAGAAGAAAATGAAAATTGGAGTCAAATATAGATACATATATCGTCTGGATCTTAAAATTGCAACCAATCATTGTTATCATGACTATGAAGATGGTTTCAGTTCAATGTGGGCGAACTTCACTTGAAGCCGGTCCAATGGTGACGCATAGGTGTCCAGTCGCTGGTGTGTGGACGCCATGGGTATTCGCCTCACCTGGACTTGCTTGTTTTGTGCCATCCAACCCTAGCCGCTGCCTCCCAGGCCAAACACAAGCTGGTGCCGTCGCCGTTTGTCGGGGATCGTAGCTAGCCGTTCTCCCTCTCTGTCCAGCGAAGGAGGGCAACGTTAATGGGGATGACAGCTAGCTGGTGGCGAGGAGGTGGTGGCGTGCACGGATGCAACGGCTTGGAGCATGCGGGCAAGGCGAGGTGAGGTGGAGGTTAGTTTATGTGGCGGCTGCGGTGTGGTGCTAGGGTTGGCTCTGATTGCTGGCATTTTTTTAGAAAAGCCCCTCCATTTTTTAGTAATTGCCTTCTACCTTTTGGAAATACTCATTTCAGCCCCTGGTTGTTTCATATTTGCACCAAATCACCCTAGTTGCGACAAATCACACTAAAGAATAAGAAGAGGTGGAGTTAAAGATTTTTCTTCTCAACCAGTATATATGATTTGTCATCTAATTGTCACCTAGTTGGGAGCCTAGGCGTCTAGATGGTTCGCTGACGACTGGACTCGTCTGGCCGCCGTGATGACCTTGCAACCCATATTAAGAATTTTACAGATACGGAATTGGATGAGGTGGATATTATCCGCCCCATTTTCGCCCCTAATCACAGCTATATACACTAAAACACAAACAATAGTGTATACATATTTTTCTTGAGCCTACTATTGAATGTATGTTCATTAACGTAACAAAGTCAAGTAGTTGTTTATGTTAAACATAAAAGGATTTGGTCGAATCTCTCTTTTTGTTAGTGGAGAGGAGGCATACATGATGTGTGGAGGTGCTTGGGGTGAGGTGAGGGTATTGATAGGGACATATTGTTTGGTCGTGCACATGTTTTGGCCTAAGTCTTACCCCACGGCATGTCAGTCCGTGTTGGTCGTGTCTTGGCAATTAAAAGTGAAATTTTTTTAACAGAAATAACTTGCACACCTTGGACATGCACGGAAGGCACATCAATGTGTGTGATATGGTGTTCTTGACACTATTACGATTGCTAGGAGTGTTCATGCTCATGCTACAAAGATCATCAAGTTCAAGCTCCTTTTATTTAAATAATGTATTGTGCTTCTCTGGCGAACCTTGTATTCTTTTGCACAACATTTTCGTTGATATTATTTGAAAGGGAAAATTTTCTTTCATGCCACACAAAAGCTCTAAATTGTGGTTTGTGATGCTGACAAGGTGGGATCGGACCCATATGTCAGGCTCATATCCGGCAAATACAAATTCAAATTTTGTAGCTGCACAAAAAAACTCCCCCCATTTAAAATGTTGATCATAAGATTCTCTTGCTTGGTGCATCCAAAATAAGACAAAGCAAATAAATTCTTGAAAACATGATAGAGATAGAAAGGATAAAAGGAGAAAAAGATTCAAAAATTCGGTTGCTTTAGTAACTTTATTTTCAGAGATATGTATGATTATTAACTTTATTTCTTGATCATAGAGTCAAGTTTTATTTTGTCTCTGTACAAATCTATTTTCACTTCTCTTGTCACTAATTATGCGAACCCTTTACTGTAGTAGTTGATTGCACTTTAGTTGGTGTCACTTTTCACTAAGAAAGTAACAATGCTGAGTTTGTATTTTTAAGACCAGGTGTATATTTAATGGAAATGGAAAGACCTTGGAAGATCTTGTTTTAGCCGCTGAGAGTGGAGTATTTGTGAACATAGATAGTGAGTTTGACTTGGAGAACATTGCCACAGCAGCAAGAATTGCAGGAAAGAAAGTGCCAGTTTTGCTTAGAATAAATCCAGATGTGGACCCACAGGTACAATTCTTCATATTGCCTTTTGTTTGCATCATGATACATCAAATGGTTATATTATAATTTTTTTTGCTTCATATAATGTAGCTAATTGTTATTTAGTTGATGATTTTGCATGCCCATCGCTACTCCTTTATTTTTTTACATATTTCTCTGAGTTGTATTTCTTTAGTTCCTGGGTAGCTATGAAATATTTTCATTTGTTTTTCAATTACTTGAAGAACATGGAGAGAACAATTTCTGCTCTCTACACCTTTTGATCTGCTATTTAGTATGGGGCCAAATGCACTTGCATAAAGTCACATTAGATCAATCTCTATTGTTACTTGTGATAAGCAATCCTGTAAAATGTTAGAAGAGCTGTTTATGAAATTTTAAACTTGAGACAAGATATCTTTATTTGTCGTTGAATCAAGATTGGCTGTATTTAATACAAATTTTTACTTCCTCTTCATGTCAACAGGTACATCCTTATGTTGCCACTGGAAATAAAACTTCCAAGTTTGGGATTCGCAATGAGAAACTGCAATGGTTTTTAGATTCGATAAAGTCATACTCAAACGATATCAAACTGGTTGGTGTTCATTGTCATCTGGGATCTACCATTACAAAGGTAAGAACATCTTATGCTGTTTGGTTATAATTGTTATGAAGAATTATGACGTCTAGCATGTGAGCTTGCCCACACTGTTAAATCTCATTTCGTTGTCAGGTTAGCATACACTTTTCATGCAGACGGTTAGCTTGAGTTTTGTTGTGAAAAAAAAAAAAAAAAATCGTTGCCAATACTTCACTGTATGCCTCCTTTTTTCTGCTTGGTTATCTTCAACTGGCTGTTTTAGGATACATTAGTAGTGATGAAGTTATCAGACCTACTGTTCTGATATCAAACATCAATCAGGCATTGTTCTAGAGGTGCTATCGTGTTCTAATAGTGTCTGACTTTCAAAAATAAAAGGGTGGTCGTTATCACATTACTTTCAATGTTCTGTTATGCACAATGTATGGTATATACTGCCTATGTAAACATATTTTCTGAGGTAGTGGCAGCATAAAGGATGAGTTGATGTTTTTTTTTTGAGTTAATTGTACTGTGTCCTCAAACTTGTCTTAGTTAATTTGGTTATCTCATCAATTAATTGTTAGTATTCGGTACAAGTTTAACATTTTAACCCCGTATCTTTTTAATAGTTGGATTTTTTACTTCTAGAATATATATAGTACTTCTGAAATTTTTAAAAAAAGGTCATAGAAGCATTCTATGAAATGTAAAAAAATATTAAATTGTTTGAAAAAATTAAACTGAAAACTACCAAGATTTTAATTTTTTGAATTTTATGTATTTTTATTTGTAATTTTTATCATCTCTTTTGTATTATACTAAATTTATAATTATTTAATAAAAATAATCCATGTCACTAGCCTATGTCAGCGTGCCATATTTTTTGATAAGCTGATTGTTGCATTCCACATGGCACAACAATATGCTAGAGAAGTTGGCATGGTGCATAGCGTGGCATGCCACATCAACTTAAGAGCACCATGCCATGCCATATCATTTTGTTATGAGTTTAACCAACAGATGAACGTAAATGACACGGCCAAGAAACTCCCGCCAAGTTAAATTTCAAGCTTTGGACCTATCTGGTAGACTAGTAGATTAAGAACCTAGGGAGTGGGGAGCAATGTACTCTTTTTTTTTTGGTTGCACAAGTTTCCAGTCATAGTCAGGATTTAAAAAGGACATTTTAAGTATATAGAGCATTTTTCTTCTGTTTGTTGAACAGTTATTGTCCACAATGCCTATTTCTTTTTTTTTTTTTTTTTCCAAAAGTCAAAATATGTGCTGGATATTTGATCAGGCGTGCTTGTAGAGGTGTACTGTGTTTAATGAAGTCTCTGACTTTCAAGAATGAAAGGGTGATCCATGTCACACCACTTGCAATGCTCTGTTACATTTGTTTTGTACCACATATGGGGATATTATACTGCATATGTTCAGAGATTTGCTGAGGTAGTGGTAGGCTGGCAGCATAGACAGAACGGTTTATAGCAAGTACTACTTACCTGGTTTGCATGATTACTTGGCGTCATTTACTGTAGCATTCATAAACTTGAGGTAATAAACAAATGTGTTTCAATTATGTTCTTAAGAAATATTAAAAAAACAAGCATATTTGATTCATATGGCAGAATAGTCCAAGTACTGCATTGCCATGATTGAGTATAACATCCAAACAAATATGGTCTAGCAGTAGGCTCTAACGCAGAGAATGAATTAAGTTTTAGCCTGAGAACATTCTAAATGCGTCCATGTTAGTCTTGTGCGGTACTGAGCTTGGATGAAGTTAGCACTGGGTTGCTCGAGTTTCTGGTCATCAATAGTCAGGAAGGACATTAAAGTGCCTAGAACATTTTGCTTCTCTTTGCTGAAGTGACTGTCTTTGTACATGACTACTACTCCCCCCTTCCAAAATCCTAATATGTGCTGATTTCTGTTCATTCTGGACGGGTATGTTCATTTTGATGTACAGAAACTTGAGGCTAATTCACAAAAGATGGTATTTGATAAACAATTGCTGGATTGGTCTTTTCTTGAGATCATGCAGCTTGACAAGCTGTCTCTGAACCAAGTGCGACTATTTTGAGGCTATTTATGCTACATGGTATCTGAGGTGTTGTTTCCTGATGTCTAGGTTGACATATTCAGAGATGCTGCAGTTCTTATGGTGAATTATGTTGATGAAATTCGAGCGCAAGGTTTCAAGTTGGAGTACCTTAATATTGGCGGTGGCTTGGGGATAGACTACCACCACACAAATGCAGTCTTGCCTACACCTATGGATCTCATCAACACTGTTAAGCTCTTTCCATTTCATATTATCTGATTCATGTCGTTATAGGCACAAATCTTTTCGTTTGAAGAGAGCAGCTTCCTTTGTTCTATGGAGATTTGACTTATGGCGTGATATTTATGTGTAATTCCTATGATTTTGTTGCAGGTGCGAGAATTAGTTCTCTCTCGGGATCTCACACTCATCATTGAACCTGGAAGATCACTCATTGCAAATACTTGCTGCTTTGTCAACAAAGTAGCTGGTGTTAAATCTAATGGTACAAAGAATTTCATTGTGGTCGATGGCAGCATGGCAGAGCTCATCAGGCCTAGTCTATATGGAGCATACCAGGTTTGTCTAGAGCTATTGGTGTTGGCAAGTGTTATTAGTGCCCATGCAAAGAACTTTCTGTTAGCCCATAGGATGTTTGCTTAATCCTGCAATATGTTCTCGATGATGTTCTCTTCTTCCTTTCTGGAACTCATGATGCTTGCAATCAGTAGCTATATTTTTGTCTGTTGACATTGTAGCTCTGGAGATAATATTGTTGTTTCTTTGGTCATCTGAGCATGTGATATGATGTCACTGTTTGTAGAAGTAAACAGGAATGCACATCTACATTTTATTTGCAGCTCGCCTCTTGTTTATTTACTAGTGAACCATGACTAATGCAGCATATCGAACTAGTTTCTCCTCCCTCACCAGATGCAGAAGTAGCAACCTTTGATGTTGTTGGACCAGTTTGTGAGTCTGCGGATTTCCTGGGAAAAGATAGAGAGCTTTCAATACCTGCCAAGGTTGTAAAATATCCTGGATATTTTCTCTGACAGTTCAAGTCATTGCTTCTGATATTGTGCACTTGTAGGGAACCGGTTTGGTTGTACATGATGCTGGTGCCTACTGTATGAGCATGGCTTCAACCTACAACCTGAAGCTGCGACCACCAGAGTATTGGGTACATACTGTGGACTCCTTTGCAATTCTCACTAATTTGTTACTCTGCATGCTAATGCGCTACTAGTTCGAGATCATCATTTGAATATTTTTGTTGGGTGTTTGTCTTTGGATATTCCTTTTTTCTTTTATTCGCTTAACAGACTTAGTTTTTCTCTTCGGTTATGCAGGTAGAAGAAGATGGGTCTATTGTGAAGATCAGGCACGGGGAGACATTCGATGACTACATGAGGTTCTTTGATGGTCTTTCTGCCTAGCTCATTTATCTGCAGATGTAGTGTTTGTAGCTCTCAAGTGAAACTACATGTATTTTCATAAATGTGTTGTAGTTGAACTTCATTTGTTCCCCAGCGAACAATTTGTTCATTGTGGCTGGAATATTACTCAGGACTTGCCCTATTATGCACCTTGCTGGGTTTTTAGTACACCTGGTTTTTGCCCGTCTGTAGTGCTGAGATAAAATGCCTTTGGTGGCTCACTGAATCTGTTATTCGGTTCCTAAGGCTAAATATGCTTTGTCTTTAGGACAAGTAAGAAACAAGCAGATTGATGGTATACGATAGAGAACAAAGCCAGATTGCCCAGATTCTACAATGTCATGTAGAACTTCCTGTGGCTGGTTGGCCTAAACGTTGGGCATTACTCCATCTGGTCACAAAAACTTGTCAGTGGGGTTTGTGTTGTCAAATTTTTTCTGGATTGGTCATGTGGAAATGAGTAGATTTTTCATCAACAGTACTTTGATAACATTATAATTTTTATAACTTATGAACATGTCATGGTAAAATTTAATGTTCAGCTGTATCTAGGAGAGTAAAAATTTGAAAATACCAAGATTTTTTTTTTGACCAGATTAACTTGCAAACCAACCAGTAAAGTTTTATTCGCCTTCTCACCAATGAATCTACTCAAAGTATGTTTACCGTGTCACCCTATTTTTATCACCCGCTACTAGCCACTCGATCTGCATGTGCTCTATAGTGTGTTTGTTTGAGTGCTGTACTAAATCATCATAGCGTTTCCACATTGCTTTGGCATGTTTGACCCAACTTGTTCCAGCTTCGGTCCCCCGGATAAGTCAAAATCAAGTCAAATAGAAATCTTATTTAGAGCTTATTCTATAATCTTAAGTTTTTTTAAACTAGAAATTCCAAATAAATTTAAACCTACCATTTGACTTGACTTATTCGGGCTTTGGCTTTGACCACTTACTCGAGCATTGTCATGAACTTGCTGAGTGATCAGCTCACAACCAAGGAGAATAGGGACAATGGTGATAAGAGCAAACCAACTTTAGATGTTGCGCTAATACTTGTCGAAAGAGGTTAGACCAACCTACATAAATAACGTTCAACAAATTAGGATTCCTTATCATGTCTTACTCTGGCAATACCAACTAAGATAGTCAAAATCAAGATTCTAAATAAGATCAATTATATCTTGATAAAACTGAATCGTCTAATTGAGTCATAAAATCTTATATTACCAAATTTCTAAAAAATAGTTATATTTTGTTCACAAACTATTATTTATTGCTGGTCTGTAGGGATGGTAAGCTCGTTAAGTTCTGGGAAGATGTATAGTTACGAGACAAAACTTTGGCGATAATTTCTAGGATTTATATTTCATAGCTCATAATCAGCGAGTGACAATTGCTGAGGTGTGGAATGGGAAGGTGTTACAAATTAGATTTCATAGGAACTTTCATGATAGAAGGATTTGCTTATGGGAAGAACTCGTTCAAAGAGTCTAATCTATTCTACTCATGGGTGAAAGATATTGCAATATGAAATTTGAACAAAGGTGGGAGATACACGCTGTAGAGCATGTACCTTATCCTAAATTGCAGAGATGTTAACCTAGTTGTTAGAAGAAACCTCCGGAAACATGGGTTATCGAGGTATATCATCCGATAGTGAGTCCCCGAGGTATCTGGTAAATATCTCCTCCGAGTGGTTAGGTGATCCCTCCAACTCCCGGAGTGCCTCCTTCTTGGCCTTCTCAAATGCTACCACCTACGTAGCCGCAACGATATTGTCAGAGATCGTTAGAGGAGAGTGTTAGAGGGGCCCAAGGCTTGATCTACATGCAAGAAAACGAACACTTAGAGGGAAAAGAAGATCATCACTCGATAGCTCTCCTCTAGAGTCCCTTGTGAGGCGTATGCTTGGACCTTCAGGGTCAAGAGCGCCTGGGAAACTTCCAAGATTCCCCCAAGGACATCAATGATGTGTCCTCTGGGGCGGGGACAACACCCGAAGTCCCCGGAGGTCTGGACATTGCCACCACCGATGTCAACGACCCTATTGTTGTGGTCACCGAACACCATCCCTCGACCTTTGTGTGCTTGTCTTCTATAGAACCCATGAGAGTAATGTCTTTAAGCAGGTTGTATCCTTTCGTGAGGGAAAAAAAGCCCTTACCATTCCTAGGCCCCTGGGTTTCTTACATCTTCGGGGGGCCTTGTTCTGAGTCAATAGTTGTATCAAACCAAAGCATGGCCCCCCGGTGCTAGATCTTGGGATGGCTCGCAGTCTCCTCCTCCTGTAGAGATGCTTCCCCCCGAAGAGGGCCATTGGGAGAAGGTGTCGAGGCGTTGTCTTTGGAGTTAGACTCTGCATCCTTCCCCCCTTCTCCTTCTCCCTAGACTCACTGGATGTGGCTAGCTTGTCCAACTTCACCAGAAGGTCCTACATGCCTCCTGAAGAATCTTCTCTAGTGGAAGCACTGGAGTGCTTGGTTGGGGTCCCCATAGACGCCCTCCGGATGGGTACACATGGGGCCCTAGAGGGGGTCTTGGGCTAGGAGGGGGGAGGGGGGAGGGTGGGGGGGGGGGGGAAATCCCCACGAAGTGGGGGTTCTCGCTACCCCCCCCTTTCCCTTGTCCGGGGCTGAGGACTCCCCAGGCGACTTAGACACCTTGGCACCCTTGGGTGGCTGGCCCACAGTGTACTCTTGGCCCTGCTTATGGGAGCTCAGAGTTGGAAATGGCTTTTGGAGCTGAAACACCTTGGCCACCAGGTTTCGGGGGGTTGTCCTTGATGGCTTGGATGTCCTTGGCGTACTCATCCTTGTAGTACTTGCCGAGGAGTTCCATCCTTGCTTGGGCATTGTAGTAAGGGAGGATTGAAATTAAAGTAGTGTTAGAACGGAAGCAAAATATCTTTCGGCGAAGGAAGGCTAAATTCACTTACACCGGGGGACCTGATATGCCCGAGCATGTGTAAACATGCACAAACACTCGGGTGGCCCGATCTTGACGATGTATGAACTCAAGAACTTGATTATTTGGTGGTTTGTGACTGAACGAGAAGGTAGCCAACAACAAGAGAGCTTATGCGAACAACACACCACCTGCTACTGAGACAATCGCCCTTCCACGTGCCGATAAAATCAATACTCAATTACACCGTATAGACATAGGGCATAGTTTCTTTCTCACAATTCCAATCCATGAACTCACAAGAACAAATGAAATAAGCAACTCATGTAAAGTGTCTAATATCAAATATCAAATTCATGATTATCCCCAAAATTGGGCTTATGTTACATATTTATTGTCCTAAAACAAAGAAGTAAAGTAGAATACTAACTCTCAATAAAATTAGGACTCTGAAACAAACTAGAACTAGGAGTTTGACTTAAATGAGGAAATCCAAGTACTATTATGACTCCAAAAACTAATTTAGAAGGCCATCTATATGTAATCCGTACAAAATTGTATGGAACCATATAGAATAAGCAATACACTCTAAACTTAGAAACTCATAACTTTCAAATCGTAGCTCCAATTCGTGATCTGTCTAAACTGATAGTTCCCCGAGGTCGAGGAGAATGTTATTGTTGATTTGATGAATTTTTGCTTATTTTTCACATGCTCAAATTTGATGTCCTCCCCATTCTTGCATTACTATTATATTTCAATTTCTAGCAGCAACTTGATTCAAACCTTCTAGTCCAACTCGGATTAAGAATTAATGGTGAAGTTGACTAGGTTAATCCCTTCAGTTTTGGATTTATCGATCGTACTATTAAGAGGGGTGTAGTCTGTTTGATCTATCTAATACCTTGAAGCTCAAAATGCATATCATATAGTATAGATGCAAGCTAAAGCTTCTCTGCAAAGAAATGGTAGCAATAGTAATATATTGGTCGACTCAATAAAACAAGAAAACTGGTTGTGACAGTAAAAATATTGCTTAGGACAATAATATTCAATGGTCGCAACGGTAATGGATTCGTCGACTAGGTTAAACAAGTTTACTGGAAGTACACAGACCTGATGGCGATCAGTTCTGTACAAAGCTGGTCATATCAGTATTGAAACTGGTCGTGGTTGTATCAGTTCAATACTGGTCGTGATTGTATCATGATGTATCTAATCGTGATTGGTTCTGTACACAACTAGTCATATCAGTATTGAATCTTGTCGTGGTCAAAATAAGACCTGGTCGTGATCATATCCAGTCAATTGATCGTGCCAGTACTAAGAACTGGTTGTGGCCGTATCTGATCAATGCTGGTCGTGTCAGTACTAAACTTGGTCATGATCGCACCAGTAATGCACCTGGTCATATTCAGCTTCAGCAAAATTGCGACCAGAGACAATACATCTGTATAGACCAGCTGTTTGCCTGAAATTGCACCAAGCTTCTTTCACAAGCCTAAGTCAAACGGTTACTGACAAGTGCATTTATTGCCCAACAGCTATTGTGAGTTTTTGTCTGAAATTGACAAACGGCTAGTTTTTTTATTGGAGGGCTTTAAATACACCTCTTGTGGCATTCACACATGATCTTTTTTTGCACTCAAACATTACTACTATTAGCTGCTAGTAAATTGCAAAGAGCTTAGTGCATTCAATTTTCATTCATTCACAAAACCTTGCATCTAGAGCTAGCAACATTGCATTCAATACATCTGTTGCATTGAAGAGCTAGCCTAGAGAATGAAGTGCTAGAAAATTGAGCTTCTTGAGTAGAAGTAGATCAAGTCATCGTGCTACACTTGTTACTCTTGGTGATTGCCGTCACCTAGACAACCCATAGAGTCCGGCGATCTCTCCATCGACCGTGTTTGTCGGAGAGGTCCAGTATTTGGATGTGAAGGTTTGGTGCTCGCCTATCAGAAGAGGAGAAGGGCAACTGTTAGTGAAACTAAGTCGATACTCTTGTGTAGAGTGCTTCAATGAGAATTAGTAGAAATCGACAAATTTCTGATACCTCGGGAAAAACTGATCGTGTCATCGGTTACCTCTTCTCTCACTTTGTCATATTTGAAATTTACTCACCGCAACTGATTTGATCATCATAGGACAGAAAACTTGTTAATTGTGCTTGTATTCAAAATTGTCAATTGTGTTTAGAAATTTTAATATCTCCTATTCACCCCCCTCTAGTTGACATCCTTCGACCAATATCGACCAATATCTTGAGAGAGGATGTCTTCTATTGAAAAAACCTACAATGGGAAGGTTCCCTTTTTCAAGGGTGAAAATTATACTTACTGGAAAATTAGAATGGCAGTGTATCTAGAATCAATTAGTTTAGATGCTTGGAGAGTCATCAGAGATGGTTTTAGAGCTTGTCTTGACATGGAAAATCCCACACCCTTGGAAACAAAAAACCTCCAAGCTAATGCTCAAGCTAAAAATGCTATTTTCAATGGTTTAAAACTAAATGAGTTTAATAAGATAAGCAATCTTGACACCTCGCATGAAATGTGGAGAACCTTAGAAGTTATTCATGAAGGAACTTCAAAGGTCAAGAATGCTAGACTCATAAAAATAAATAGAGAATAAAATTCTTTTTTCATGTTTGAAAATGAAAATGTGAGTGACATGTTCTCTCGACTAAATCTTTTGATAAATGATCTCAAAGGCTTAGGCACCAAGTTCGAAGATATTGACGTGGTGCGCAAAATGCTTATGGTATTGCCATCAATATTTGACACCATTGTGACCGTACTAATAAATGGAGACTTGTCATCTACAACTCCCACTGAGCTGTTGGGTACTCTTATCACCCATGAAATGCAGAAAGCTAGTGGAAAGAAAAGAAGTTGAGGAAGCTTCTAGCTCTAAGAAAAAGAACTTGGCATTTAAGGCCAAAGTTGAAGAGATTCGAGATGGAAATGACAGTTCAGATGAAGCATCTGACTGTGATCTGGCTCTTCGTGTAAGGAAGACTCGAAAGCTTCTCAACAAGATTAATAAGGAAGGATTTGATCTTGAGAAAAGAAAAGGATCACGCAAGAAGATGACATTCAAGAATATTACTTGTTATGAGTGTCATGAGAAGGGGCACTTCGCTTCAATGTGTCTGAATGAAAGAAGCGATAATCAAAGATCGCTCGAAAAGAAAGACGATGTGAAAGGATCAAGGGGCAAGAAAATGCTCTTTAAGAAGCTCTACAACAAGAAACAAAAGGATGAAGCATGCATTGGAGAGTGGTACTTAGGATCTGAAGAATCCGACTCCGACAATGAAGCACCATCAAACTCTGAGAAAATGGCGGGAGTTGCAATTGGAAAATGCATGTCTTCGAACGACCAGTTGTCTCTTTGTCTTATGGCAAGTAATGACACAAAAGTATCAAATTGTGAACCCTCTAATGATGAGCTTATTGAAATGGTTATGGAACTAAATGAAGCACTTGGCAAAGTAACAAAAGAAAACAAGATGCTAAGGAAGGAAAATTTCTTCCTTAGAAACTTATATGACGAATTAAAGGACTCACATGAAGCTTTACTTCTCAAGGAATTTGCTAGTTCTAATCCAAAGGTCGGTATAGGCATTACATGTGATATATTAAAAGATCCATCCTGTGCCATATCTCATTCTATATTGACCACTTGTGATGATTTAATATTAGATGACAAAAATGCTGAAGTATCAAATGCTAGTAATATCTCTCATGTTACGCTAGAGAATTTAGACCTAAAAGCACAAGTTGAAAAATTAAACAAAGGACTAGTGAAATGTTTTAAAGGTAAAGAAACTCTTGATCGACTTCTAGGTGAGCAAAAATGTTCTTTTAGAAAAGAGGGCTTAGGCTGTGAGCCTCATAAAAGAAAGAGAGTAACAACTAAAACCATTTTTGTTAAGGCTTACAACATATTCTGTCACAAATGTCATGATATAGGACATTTACTCGACTCGTGTCCGTTAGCCATTAAAGTTAAGAACAATGATTATTGTACTCATACATGCTTAAGAAAACTAAGAATGGGCGAGTCATAGCTAAATTTGTATGGGCACCATTCTTAAATGAATACAAAAAGAAAATTTGGGTGCCTAAGATATTCATCACTAACTTCCAAGAACCCAAACAAGTTTGGATACCTAAATGTACCTAAAATAATTGTTGTAGGTGTATTACAAAATCGGTAGAAGACATTGGGTGCTTGACAGTGGATGCACTCAACACATGATCGGTGATGGAAATAGGTTCACCTCCTTCAAGCATGGAAGTAGTGATGTGGACAGAATCACATTTAGTGATAATAGCAAAGGAAAAGTAATTGGACTAGGTAAAGTTGCAATTACTAATAACCTTTCCATCTCAAATGTATTGCTTGTTGAGTCTTTAAATTTCAATCTTCTTTCGGTTGCAAAAATTTGTGATTTGAATCTTCACTGCATATTTGAACCAAAGGGAGATGTTATCGAAAGCATAAAAGGCAAATCTCTAGTTTTCAAAGGAATTCGTTATGGAGATTTGTATTTGGTTGATTGCAGTTCAAAAGGTTCTTGCATTTCAACTTGCTTAGTAGCTAAAATTTCCTTAGGATGGCTTTGGCATCGTAGGTTAGCTCATGTTGGAATGCATCAATTAAATAAGCTTCTGAAAAAGGATCTAGCTTTGGGAATGAAAGATGTAAAATTTGAAAAGAGCAAGCTTTGTAGTGCATGTCAAGCCGGAAAACAAGTTACTAGCACTCATCCAGCCAAAAGCATTTTATCCACATCTAGACCTCTTGAACTTTTACATATGGATTTGTTCGGCCCTGCTGAACATCAAAGCATTGGTGGAAGTAGCTATTGCTATGTTATTGTCAATGATTTCTCTAGATTTACTTGGGTGTTCTTTTTGGTGCACAAATCGGAAACCCCTATTTGTTTTAAAAGGTTTGGAAAAAGGGCCGAAAAAGAATTTGAGCTCTCTATCAAGAAACTTCGTAGTGATCATGGTGGAGAATTTCAAAATTCTGACTTTATTGATTTTTGTGATGAATCCGGAATCAAATATGAATTCTCTGTGCCCTACACGCCTCAACAAAATGGTGTTGTAGAATGGAAGAATCGGTCATTGATCGAAATGGCTAGAACAATGCTTGATGAATACAAGAGGCCTACTCATTTTTGGGCTGAGGCAGTTAATACAACTTGTTATGCCATCAATTGTCTTTATACTCATCCTCTCTTGAATACAACCCCTTATGAATTGGTCATTGGGAGAAAACCAAACATTTCATATTTTCGAGTTTTTGGTTGTAAATACTATATTTTTAAAAAGCGCATGCATCTTGGAAAATTTCAAAGATGTGTTGATGAGGGTTTTCTAGTTGGCTATTCTTCCACTAGTAAAGCTTATCGGGTTTTGAACACTATAACAGAATGCATGGAGAAATCTTGTAATGTCGAATTTGATGAATCTAATGGCTCTCAAGAAGAGCATGAGGATCTTGATGATGTAGGCGACAATGGTTTGAAAGAAACTATGAAAGAGATGACCATTGGTGATATCAAGCAAAAATCATCGAATCAAGGAAATGAATCATCATTGACTACTCAGGCTAATGCTGCTTGAGAAGACCTTGTACCAGAGACTAAAGAAAATGAAGATCAAGTATCTCAAAATCTGAGGCTTCATCAAACAATCACCAAAGATCATCCCATAAACCAAATCTTGGGTGATGTCAGTAAGGGAGTCCAAACTCGTTCTCAAATCGCATCTTTTTTTGAGCATGCATCATTTGTTTCTAGTTTTGAACCGAAAAGCATTGATGAGGCGTTGGCCGGCTCTGATTGGGTAAATGCCATGCATGGTGAACTCAATAACTTTACTAGAAACAAAGTCCAAAAACTTGTGAAAAACCCAATGATCATAACATAATAGGTACAAAATGGGTTTTTCGAAATAAACAAGATGAAAATGGAATAGTTGTAAGAAACAAAGCTAGATTGGTGGCTCAAGGTTATTCTCAAGTTGAAGGATTATATTTTGATGAAACGTTTGCCCCTATATCCATATTAGAAATCATTTGCATCTTACTTGCATTTGCATCCAACTTTGATATTAAATTATTCCAAATGGACGTCAAAAGTGCCTTTTAAATGGTAAGATTTCTGAACTTGTGTTTGTAAAACAACCATCGGGTTTTGAGGACCCAAAAGTTCCAAATCATGTTTACAAACTCTCAAAAGCTCTTTATGGTCTCAAGCAAACCCCTAGAGCTTGGTATGAACGCCTACAAAATTTCCTCATCTCACAAAGTTTTAAAGTTGGAAAAATTGACACCACACTTTTCACCAAAATAATTGTAGATAATTTCTTTGTTTGTCAAATTTATGTAGATGATATTATTTTTGGCTCTACTAACGAATCTCTTTTTCAAGCTTTCGGCGAAATGATGTCTAAGGAATTTGAGATATCCATGATTGGCGAATTAAGTTTCTTTCTTGGACTCCAAATCAATAAAATCAAGGCATATTTGTGAGTCAAAATCAAATATGTGAAGGATTTTCTCAAACGCTTCGACATGGAGGATGCCAAGCCAATCAAAACTCCAATGGTGACAAATGGTCACCGAGATATGAATGAAGGAGGTAAACCAGTAGATCTTAAACAATATCATTCAATGATTGATAGCTTGCTCTATCGTACTGCATCTAGGCCAGACATTATGCTTAGTGTATGCATGTGTGCTAGGTTCCAAGCCACACCTAGAGAGTGTCACCTAACTGCCGTAAAAGAATACTTAGATATCTGAAATACTCTCAAAATATGGGGCTTTGGCAACAAAAGTATGCGAATTTCGATCTACTTGGCTATTCTGATTCAGACTATGCTGGTTGTAAGATTGATTGAAAAGTACCTCTGGTGGATGTCAACTATTAGGAAGATCTTTAGTCTCATGTGTTGGATCTAGGTTGATCTAGGTATCTAGGTTTTGATAATTAATGACGATTTGGATAAACCCCTGATGATTAATGTTCATTTGGATAATGACAACTTTGATGATTAAATGACAACTTGTATAAATCCTGATTTAGCACAAGTACATTGAATTGCTAATTGTTAAATCCTAGAAGTTGATGACTCCCTGTTGTGGTTTAATATTGATGCATATGTTGAGGTGGAGCTCTGTGGTTGCATCAAGCTTGTGCTGATTGATTAATCGAAATGTCGTGAGATAAATCCTGAAGGTTGATGACTCCATTTGTGGTTTGACATCCATACATATGTTGAGGGGGAGCTCAACATATTAGTCATCTGTGCTGATTGCTATCATGACATGAGTAGTATAGATCGCATGTGCGCATTTCTCATCATATATGGATCTATATGATTGTATGATTCATCTCTTACTATCTATGAAAATGGTTTTTTCATTTCACCAGAAAGAGAAATTGTTGAGTTAACTCCTGTGTGGAGTAATTTCTCTGGTGGTTAATGACAACCTAAATATGAGACTAATCATGGAGTGTATGTGTGTAGTCTCAGAATGGTTGTAAGATGAAAGCAAGCAAGGGCGTGAAGAGGATGATGCCGATATGAGTCATCTCAAGTGTGGTCAAGCTTAGCGAAGTCAAACTTTGCGAGGACAAGCTTCGAGAGGTCAAACTTCACAAGGTCGAGCTTCACCGAAGGTAAAATCCAAGATTTAAGGATTGTTTTCTTAGGATTTTATCGGTCTCGGTGTTTGGAGATAGACCGGTCTGATATGACTTCTTTTTACTAGTTTGACCATACTATTAAGAGGGATTGAAAACTAGTAGCTTGAGTCTATATAGTGTGGAAGCTCAAATGCATTCATATCATCTTGCACTAGTGATTAATCACCTCTTGCATTGCTAGAAAGTCTAAGTGTAGTTTGTGTTGCATTAAAGAAAATATTTTGAATACTGCACTTAGTCGTGGTCGCCAGCTAGAGCAATATGTTTTATTTCTAGAGCTAGTCGTGGTCGTATTTGCACATTCTGATTGTATCCTTGTTTGGAGAGTGGTCGTGGTCGTGTTTGCCGTTTGCCTGTGTCTTTGTTTAGGGTTTGGTCGTGGTCGTAGGAGTTCATCAAGCTGGTCGTACCAGTCTTCAGCTTGCTTATGTACATTCGACCAAATCCACCCGACCACCTGTTTTCGATTGGATATTCGACCTGTGGTTTTAGTTCATAAATCATATTGGTCATGGTCGTCGTTGAGTGTCAGCTGACATATCCGCGAGAAAACGGCAAATTCATATGTGCAAATACCCTAAAATTGAGTTTAGAGTAAAATTGTAAAGTCCTGTTTTCGGTTTGTACACGCCGGACATTGTCTAAGATGGCCAAACATTGTCCGGCCTGTACAAAACTTATTTAGCATTTGCAAATCGAAACCAGAGATAAATAAATTTGTCCAGAGCTTTTGTCTGGGGTAGGCCGGACATTGTCCGTTATGGCCGGACATTGTCCGGCTTGTATAAATGTTGTGAGGTTTGATTTTAAATGAGCCACAGACGTTTGAACCATCCGGTGGGCTTTTGTTCGGGCATGGCCGGACATTGTCCGGCATGTACAAATTGTTGTAAGCTTGAATTGAACATGTAACCAGGGACAAATGCATATGTCCGGGGCTTTTGTCCGGACATATGATCATTTGTCCGGCCTTCACAAATATAGCCCAACGATCACTGACACCACTTGCAACAGTTGTTTTTGTTGTACTGGCCGGACAGTGTCCGGCCTGTACAAAATTATGTCAGTTTGTTGCAAACGGCTAGTTTTCTTTGAGGGGCTATAAATACTTCGTGTTGGCCAGCATTTGAGGGTGCTCAAGAAGTGAAAAACTCAGTGTATAAGCTAGCCAAGTTCTTGCTTTTGATCAATTGCATCTAGAGGCTAGATTTGAGCCCAAATCTTGAGTGGATTTGAGAGAGTTTTTGGTGAGAGGCTGAGTGCTTAGTGCACTTAATCCACCATTTGCAATCTAGTGCTAGTGTGTGTGCATACATTTGCATCATTTGAGCTTCTAGCACGTGATTTGTTCAAGTGAAAGGGTCCGAATTGTTACTCTTGGCGATCGCCTTCGCCTAGACGGTGTCGGAGGAGAGTCGCGATCTCTCCGGTTGAAATTTGTTGGAGAGGCCGACAAACATGTGTGAAAGATTTGGTGCTCGCCTATCCGGTGTGGAGAAGGAGCAACCCGAGTGAAGATATCTTTCATGGATATAGAAGCGAGGCTCATGTGTGAGCGCTTCAACGAGGAGTAGAGGAGACCGGGCGAGTCTCCGAGACCTCGGTAAAAATTGTGTGTCATTTGATTCCCTCTTGCAATTTATATTTCATTAACACAATTGTTTACACTACTCTAGTTGCCTGTTAAATTGTATTTTTCATATTAATTAATCGTAATTAGATGTTAGATTGTTGATAAACCTTTTTCAACCCTAGGTTATTCGAAACATCTTGCAAAAACTATATAATTGAAAAGAATTTTTAAAACCCTCCTATTCACCCCCCTCTAGTCGGCATCCTTGATCCTACATCATGGTCATCCAAGAAATAAAATTCAGTTGCACTCTCGACCGCTGAGGCCAAATATGTTTCAGTCGGTAGTTGCTATGCACAACTCTTATGGATGAAGCAAACCTTGATGGATTATGGCATAAAAGTTAGTAGTGTGCCTCTTCTGTGCAATAATGACAGTGCTATCTAACTATTACTCAGTCTATGAGGGCCTGAACTTGTATAAACACAGCGTATTCATTTGTCCATAGATACAATGTTTTGCCTTTGGTGATTGTTAGAAACTACCTCCCTACTAAACAAACAAATTATGTGTAAATTCGACTTGGGATCTTCTTCCAATCGTCGACAGCTGGTATCGACGATTGGAACTCGGGGTCCTTAGTCGATCTTACGCTGATTTGTGAGTAGGGAGTGAGACCTTTTAGGGCGTTTATTAGGTAAGTTAAGGTAAGTACGAGTTGGTGACACACAGAATTATACAGGTTCGGGCTCTCAATGGATTGAGTAATAACCCTACGTCCTGTGGTGTTTCTACTATGTATAAGAGTGTTTACAGGGAAAAGGAGATTGTTACAGAGGTTGACAATCTCTCTTTATGCTTTTGTCTATTGACTATTGCTTGATATATCTTATATATCTCTTCATCTTGTTATCTTGTGCTTCTTTCCCTTCTTTTATACTGAACGAAAGGATGCCAACGTGAAGCAGTTTGGATGGTTGCTATATGCAGTTGCATAACCGCACTTATCTCTTCACCGGTTAATATGTGCAGTTATAGATAACCGCACATCTTAACTCCTTGACGGTTGTCTTCACACGTGGAAGAAGAAGTTATCCTTATCCTGGGAACGTGGTAAAGCTCAAACACTACTCAGGTTAAATATAATCCTTAGATTACCTTGGTCGTGCATAGCCTACGACCTTATGGTCGCGTAAGTTCTGCGACCATAGACTGGTATTGTGACTGCGACCTTTTGGTACACAAGAAGTTGCTTCTGCGACCATAGTGGCTGGTAATGCACATATTTATATATCATACTCAAAATATCTTGAATATGATACACTAAATAAATAACTAGCTCGAGTATTAATCCTCATCAGCTAGCCCCCAAATTTGAAGTAATAAAAAGATTATAACTTCAAATTTAAAAAATCCTGGGTTACAGTACCCGACGCTTCACCTTCTTCTGTTGTACTGTACACCGTGTGGCGGTTTGTTTCCCAAGAAAAACTCTTGGGTTTAATTTGACAGGTAATCATGGAGTCTTTTACCACATACTTGAGGAAAAATGTAAGTGCGTTGAGGAGCTTGAGGCCTCTGTGAATACAAACCGTCACCTCCGGGCTCTATAAATAGCGAAGCTTTTTAGTTCTAAGACTCACAAGTTTTGGCTAAGTCTTTAGAACTCCTCCTCATCTTCTTACTTCACTTTTCCTTTTCTGTTCTCATCTTAATGGATCTCAAGCACTTACTGCCATAAAGCCCATATCTCGTGTTGTATCCGTGAATGCTATGGTCACAAAGACGTCACCCTATGACCATACCCTCTCGCAGATACAAAGTCTGATAACATTACAGTGGTCACAGAGGTACGCGATCACTCTTTATCATAACCACACCTTGATCCTTATTATTACTCCTAAGATAATCATAAGTCCTGACAAGGTAACCGTCGAAGGAAGTTAGGATGGCAAGGTAGCTCCAAGACGCCAAGTCAAAGCTTCCTAAACAGCCATGTAACCATGATCTACAGCAACCACCACGTACCCACGACCCGTGGCTGTCACCTCAAGGAAGTTGTGAGTAATCATGGGACGTGCCTTTAGGAGGATAACTGACAATCTCTTCGGGAAGTATAAGAAGGCTTTCAGGGGAAGGATCAAGAGAGGATGATCGATTACAAAGAAGATTAGGTATATCCAGATAGGATTAGCTAGCGTACAAACTTTGTAACGACCTCTCTGTAATCCTTTTTTCCACATAAACAAATACAAAGGACGTTGGGCCATTACTCAGCTACGAGGGCCTGATCCTGGATTGTTGGGGGAAATCTCTGCCTGATCGAACTCGGTGATTAGCCCTGGGGACAAAGGCCCTGGTGACCCCTGTCCCGGGCGCCACCTTTGGCCCGGGGACAACGGCCCCGGTGAACGCAGGGATCACGTGAGGAACGCCTCCGGAATCTGCGAGGACACTTGTCAAGCATCGGGCTTCCTTGGCTAGTAAAAGGACGCTAGTGCTCTCCAATCCAACGGCTGCAACCGGGGTAGTCTAGTCTTTTTGCATCTTTTGGGCCTATATATGCCCTTGTATCGCTCTATTGTAATTAAGGACAATTCATTTGCATCAATACACAAAAACGAATAGGCGTGCTTAGGAGCACTCTCCCCACGAGAGAGCTCCCCTAGCCAACCCTTGTTGGGAGCACGTCGACAGGACTAGGGTCTCCACTGAGACTTGAACCTGTATGAATCCTCGTGTCACTTGCTGTGTTTGTCCGACAGGAGAGGACTGGTAACACGGTCAGCTCGCGTCATCTTTGCTTCGCAATACCACGACAGTTGGCGCCGACTGTGGGGACTTTGTGACGAATCGCCATAGCTCCCCCAAGAACGAGAGCTCGCACCCTACTCAGTGACGCCGGTCCTAGTGACCCAGTGCCACCCCCTCGAGACACGACCGCCTCGGCGCTTCCGGCCGGATGTGGCCAAACCCAAGTACCACCTCTGACCCTTCTGGTTATCTTCGGTGGACAGACCTCCGGGCCCAGCCCAGTGGCTGCAGACGCCTCGGTGGGGACTAGCCTCCCCCGGATGGCACCCTTGGTTTCCCGGGACACCTTGCTCGAAGCTCTTGTCGAGGGCCAACTCCGCGCCCAGCGCTCGATGGATGGGCTGCTCCACGTTTTGGAGCGGCCGCTGGCCCCCGTCTATCCGCCGTAGTTCTCGTTCATGGGGGCCATGCCCCTGTTTATGGGACACTCGGTGGCCCCTCCGATCCCCGGAGGCCCGGTCACTCCCGGGACCTACGACCCCACCAGGGGCTACGTCCCTCCGGCGGGTCCGTCGTCTGGAGCTTTCCCGGCGCCGGGAGCCTTCCTGATGCTAGGGGATTACCTAATGCCCGGAGCCTTCGCCATGCCGGGGCCTCACCCCACACTGGGGATCTTCCCAAGACCGGGGGGCCATCACGTGCCAGGAGTCTTCCCCACACCGGGAGCCGGTTCTGCCTCGCCGGTCGCGCCTACCTCGCCGGAGGTGGTCCGCGGAATGGTTTCCACTCCACTGCGGGACCTCCCCTGTGAAGGACCCCCCTCTCCGGTTCCAGATGTCACTCCGGGGGCTTGCCCGGCAGCGGATTCTGTCCGCACCCCAGTAGTTCCCTTCGGGCCAGCAATCGCTGCGCATGAGCTCCCTCCTCCCCCGGGGCCGCCCTTGAAGGCTCCCCCGGCGGATCAGGTCCGCTTTACCCGGGAGGAGGTTGAGCAAATGCGTACCACGAAGTCCAAAGAGGCTCCCTTACTCCACCGGACGGAACTCCCCCCGGCTCGCGGCTGCGATGAGCCACGCTCCCGTCCTAGCCGGGGAAGAGACCCGCCGAGAAGCGACCGCCACCTCCGGGGGATGCCCGGACATCCAAGAGGTTAGTTTGACCAACTCGGAGGAGAAGAGACGCTACCATCGTGCCGATGGACCTCTTGGACCCCTCCCCGACTCCGACAACAAACACGCGTTCCCCGTCAAAGGGGACAACGACCGGGACTCCCCCCAGGAGGTGGAGGGGGCCAACCAACCGCTGTGCCGCTGACTCTGGTGCATCCGCTGGCCACGACCTTACTGCCCACCACACATCGAGCATTACAATGGTGAGGCCGATCCTTACGAGTTTATGCAGGTGTACTCCACGGCCATCTCAGTAGTTGGAGGTGTAAGATCGAGGATGCCGACTAGAGGGGGGTGATTAGGAGGCTTTTAAATTTTCTTCCCCGCTAAGCAATTTTAGTCACGATAATTGTTTGAGCTAAATTATACAATGAGGCTTAAAGGCAATTTAAACAATTTGTTGCATTCAACTAAATGAACTATTCAATATGACAAGCAAGAATGATGAATTTAGCAATTGTGTCAAGATGAATATAAAGCAAGTATGGAATACGCAATTGACACAATATTTTTACCGAGGTCTTGGAGACTCGCCCGGTCTCCCCTACTCCTCGTTGAAGCGCTCTCTCGGAGCCTCGCTTCTATATCCACGAAGGATATCTCACTAGGGTTGCTCCTTCTCCACACCGGATAGGCGAGCACCACACCTTTCACAATCCTTTGCCGGCCTCTCCGACAACCTTCAATTGGAGAGATCTCGGCTCTCCTCCGGCACCGTCTAGGCGAAGGCGATCGCCAAGAGTAACAAGCCGGATGCACTTTCACTTGAATCAACCACGTGCTAGAAGCTCAATGATGCAAATGAGATGCTCAACACTCTAGCACTAGCAATCTAATGGAGATGAAGTGCACTAAACACTCACACAATCTCCCTCAAGCTCTCTCTCAAATCTACTCAAGATTTGGGCTCAATTCTAGCCTCTAAATGCAATAACTCAAATGCAAATCAATTGGCTAGGTTTTCAGCTGAAGAATGAACTCTTTGAGCACCCAAAAATGAAGCCAAACACGAAGTATTTATAGCCTCAGCAAAAAACTAGCCGTTTGCAAGAAACCGGGCCAAAAGTTGTACAGGCCGGACATTGTCCGGCCACTTCAGACACTGTCCGGTCAGTACAAAAATTTCAGCCGTTGCAAACGTGTCAGTGACCGTTGGGTGAAATTTGTGAAGGCCGGACGGATACCATTTGTCCGGACAAATGGATATGTCTCTGTTAACTCTCGGCTCAAAAAAACTTGTACAGGCCGGACATTGTCCAGTCACTTCAGACACTGTCCGGCCACTTCGGACAAATAGCTTCGGACGGATGCATTTGTCCGTTTCATTTTTCGGCTCAAAAAATTTGTACTGGCCGGACATTGTCCGGTCAGTTCAGACACTGTCCGGCCACTTCGGACAAATAGCTTCGGACGGATGCATTTGTCTGGCCACTGCACACTGACAGTAAAACAAGCATAACTTTTGATCCAGAGATCTGATTGAGGTGATTTTTGGCTTGTTAGAAAGATAACTCAGAGCTCTACAATTTCGTCAACAGGAACAAGACCTAGAAAGGTCTAGAAACTTCTAGAAAATTCAGAAACTTTCCTTCTGTCAAAATGTTCAATCCAAAAATCATCTCAAATGCAATTTTAGAGTATTGGCACATATGGATTTGCCGTTTTCTCGCGGATGTGATTTGTGTCACTAAGCAACGACCACGACCACACAGGTCTTGACATCCGATCAAAAACAAGTGGTCGATAGGGTTTGGTCGAGCGTACCCAAGCGAGTCGAAGACTGGTACGACCAGTCCGAACTCCTACGACCACGCCCAAACCCTAAACAGAAAGCCGCCAAACAAGCGACACGACCACGACCACGTATCAACACTGATACGATCAGAATATGCAAATACGACCACGACCAGCTCTAGACAAATAAACCAATTTAAACAGCTGGCGATCACGACTAAGTGCAGTTTTCAAAACATTTAATCTAATGCACATGAACTACACTTAGACTCACTAGTAATGCAAGACACTAGTGCAAGATGATATGAATGCATCTGAGCTTCCGCACTAGATAGATTCAAGCTACTAGTTTCCGACCCCTCTTAATAGTACAGTCAAACTAGTAAAAACAAACCTATCAACCCTGTCTGTCTCCAAACACCGAGACCGGTAAAATCCTAAGAAAACAATCCTTAATCTTGGATTTTACCTTAGGTGAAGTTCGACCTCATGAAGTTCGACCGCTCGACGCTTGTCCCCACAAGGCTCGACCTCGCTAAGCTTGACCTCGCGAAGCTCGACCGCTTGACACTTGTCCTCGCAAAGCTCGACCTTGCTAAGCTCGACCTCGCTCGAGATGTCTCATATCGACTTCATCCTCTTCACACCCTTGCTCGCTTCTATCCTACAATCAAACTGAGACTACAATACGTACACTCAATGCACAACATTAGTCTCATATATAAGTCGTCATTAATCACCTCCAGAGAAGCTACTCCACACAGGAGTTAGCTCAACGGTTTCTCTTTCAAATGACATGACAAACTATATTCAACGAGTAGCAAATGAGTATAAGATAAAATACAATCATATAGATCGTAGATGATAAACACATACGCACACGATCTATACTACTCATATCATGATATCAATCAACCTAGATGACCAAAGTGATGAGCTCCCCCTCAACATGTGCATCGATATAAAATCCACAACTGGAGTCATCAGTCTCAGATTTAACGTATAACATCTTGATCAATCAATTAGCACAAGCTTGATGCAACCACCGAGCTCATCCTCTACATATGCATCAATATCAAACCCGCAATCGAGGAAAACATCCAATTCAGGGTTTACTGATAATCAATTCAATTTACTTGTGCTAAATCAGGATTTATCTAAATTGTCATTTAATCATCAAATCTGATATTTTCAGATTAACTTTATCATCATGGATTTATCCAAAACGTCATTAATCATCAAAACCTAGATACTAAGATCTACCTAGATCCAACAGGAGGGGATGAGACAGTGCAATGCAACGTATTTCCCCTCTACCTTACCGGGATCGCCCGCTCATGGTTCTACAATCTGAAGGCCAGCTCCATCATGTCTTTCGCGCAGGTCAAACGCGAATTCTGCGCAAACTACCAGGGGAACTATGTGCGTCCCCTGGACTCATCGCAGCTCTACACCGTCCGGCAGAGGACGGGGGAGACCATCCGTAGCTTCTTCAAGTGCTTCGCTCAGGTCAAGAGCAAAGTGGCTCACGTCCCTGACTCCACAGTCATCGAGGTGTGCAAGAGTGGGATCCTCCCCGGGGAGCTCCATCGGAGACTCTCCCGGAGCTGCCCCTCCTCCACCGACAAGCTCTTCACTGTGCTCGAGAAATACGCTCGGGCTAAGGAGGATGACCTTTGGAAGAAGAACCAGGGGGGCCCCGCCCCCGCTGACAGGGAGGCCAGGGACCCCCTCAAGCGTCCCAAAAGGGGCAACCACAGTGAGCCATGGCCTCGGGACACCTTTGTCCTCGAGGGCGGAGGCGGCTTGCGCGACGCCCCCAGGGCAACCGTCCCTTCCCCAAGCCAAAAAGCCGTGGGGGGGGGGGGGGAGGGGACAGCCGTCCTGCGGCCGCGAAGCTCCCACGGCAGGAGGCAAGGAGGGCCTGTGGTGCACGTTCCACAAGTCCAATACCCACCCTACCCGAGAATGCCACCAGCTTCTCCAACACTTCACCGCATTCCTCGACCAGCGTGGGCAGGGGGGAGGGAGTCTTGCCTCCTTGCCGCCCCAGCCGGCTTTACCGGCTCTACTTGCCCCCTCGGGGGAGCAGCAAGGACAAGTGCGGGAAGGGGGCTCAACAGAAGAGCTCCCCTTTCAAACATCCCAAAGGCGCGTCAACGTCATCACGCGGGGGGGGGGGGGGGGGGTCCGCCTCAGGGCGAGACTCCAAGTGCCAGTGCAAGGAGTATGCGCGAGAGGTAAATGTTGTGGGGGTGCTTCACACGTCTTAGCTACCAAAGTGGTCGGACGTCCCCCTCACTTTTACAGCAGAAGACGCGCGCGAGGTTCGCTTCCCCCATGATGACGAGCTTATCGTCTCCGCCACCATCTACAATTGCCAGCTGGCACGTATACTCATCGATGGCGGGAGTTCCACCGACGTCCTGTACCTGAAGGCATTCAGGGAAATGCACGTCGACGAAAAGCTGCTGCAACCCGCGGCCGGGCCCTTGCAAGGATTCATCCCCGGGAAGACGATCCACCCGGTGGGGAAGGTCGATCTCCCCATGACCTTCGGCTCCCCGGACAACTACCGGACTGAGCTGGTTCGGTTTGACATTGTGGACCTCCCCTCTTCGTACAACGCGATCATGGGGAGGACCACCATCAACCATTTGGGGGCCGCAATCCACCAAAACTACCTGTGCGTGAAAATCCCCGGGCCTCGCGGTGTGATCACCGCTCGAGGCGACCAGGACATGGCTCACGCTCTTTATGAGCGCGCCACCACAGCGATCGGGAGCGTCAACGTGATCAAGGCCCCGGGGGAAGAGAACTCTTCCCTGGCACCGGACGCCACGGCTGTCCCCTCCGGGAGGTCTCCCCCCAAGCCGCGTCCGGAAGGGGACCTTCGGAAGGTCCCGCTGTCCCCAGACGACGGGGGTAGGACCGTAAAGATCAGGGCGGACCTCTCCGAAGAGCATGCGGAGCAACTCGCGACCTTCCTATGCAAAAACTTCGACGTCTTTGCGTGGAAGCCCGCCGACATGCAGGGCGTCACCCAGGAGGTTATCGAGCATAAGCTCGCTGTGACCCCCTGTCACCACTCGGTCAAACAGAAATTGAGAAAGCTCTCCCTTGAACAGCAAGAGGCTATCAAGGTTGAGATTGCCAAGCTTCAAGAGGCACAGTTCATTCGGGAGGTCTTGCACCCCAAGTGGCTGGCAAACCTTGTCCTCGTGAAAAAGTCGAATGGCAAGTGGCGAATGTGCGTAGACTTCACCAACCTTAACCGCGCTTGCCCAAAAGACAACTTCGCACTCCCGTGGATCGACCAACTAGTTGACTCGACCGCGGGGTGCGAGCTGATGAGCTTCTTGGACGCATATTCGGGCTATCACCAGGTCCGGATGGCAGAAAGGGACGAGAAAATGATGAGTTTTATAACTCCCCTCGGGACCTTCTGCTACGTCCACATGCCCTTCGGGCTGAAGAACGCTGAAGCAACATTCCAGCGACTCATGTCGTTGGTCCTCAATGACCAAATCGGCTACAACGTCGAAGTCTACGTCGACGACACGGTCGTCAAAAGTCTCCGTGCGGCCGCTCACCTCAACGACCTAGCGGAAACCTTCCACAACCTCCGCAAGTATGGGTTGAAGGTAAACTCGGAGAAGTGCGCCTTTGGCGTACGCGGGGGGAAGCTGCTTGGCTTCCTCATGTCCCAACGGGGCATAGAGGTCAACCTCGAGAAGATTCGGGCCCTGCTGGACATGCCCCCACCACGTTCCATCAAGGACATACAATGGCTGACCGGCCATATGGCTGCGCTAAGCCGCTTCATCTCGCGGTCGGGGGAACGTGGCCTCCAGTTCTTCAAGCTCCTTCGAGGCCTCGATGGGTTCAGGTGGACCTCTGAGGCCTATACCACCTTCGACGACTTGAAGAAGTATCTCATGAGCCCCCCAATGCTCGTGAGCCCATCTCCGGGGGAACCTTTGCTCCTCTACCTTGCCGCGACCCCGGTCGTGGTAAGTGTGGTGTTGGTGAAGGAGCAAGATGGGCACCAACGCCCCGTGTACTACGTGAGCGAGGCCCTTCAGGGGGCTAAGACTCAGTACACGGAGATGGAGAAGATTTGCTACGCCCTCCTCATGGTGTCCTGGAAGCTTCGTCACTACTTCTTGGGACACCCGATCACGTCCTGTCATCTCTCCCTTCGGGGGAGGTGTTGCGGAACAAGGAGGCCACTAGCCGGATAGGGAAGTGGGGAGCCGAGCTCACTCCCTTCTCCCTCTCCCTCACAGGGTGTTCTGCCATCAAGTCACAAGTCCTTGCTGACTTCATGCCGGAATGGACCCCCGCTCCCGAGACAGAGGGGGAGGGTCTCCGCGGGCCGCCCTGGCGCGACGGCCATCGGATGCTCATGTTCGATGGCTCCTTCTGTCTCGCTGGGCTGGCGCAGGGGTGGTGCTCCGGAGCCCCGAGGGGAGGGCACTGGAGTACGCAGCAAGGCTCGAGTTCCCTGCCACGAACAACATCGCCGAATATGAGGCCCTTCTCTTAGGATTGCGCCTCAGGCACTCCCTGGGGATCCGTCGCCTCCTTGTCAAAGGAGACTCCCAGCTCGTGGTTTGCCAGATGGACAAGTCTTACTTGTGCCATGACGCGAACCTAAGCCTGTACTTGGGGGAGGTTCGCAAAATGGAAAAATACTTTGAAGGTTTGGAGGCTCGGCACATCGCCCAGAGGGATAACGACAGGGCCGACGCCCTGGCCTGGGCAGCCAGTGCTCGGGAACCTCTCCCGGAGGTGCCTTCTTGGAAATCATTGCGAAGCCCTCGGTGACCTCCCCGGACACGGACCCTGAGTCCCATGTCCAGGAGGTCTCCAAGTTCGCCCGGGTGGCATCCTGGATGGATCCCCTCGTCTCCTTCATAAGGGGGGAAGGGGAGCCTCCCAGCGAGACCGAGGTGAAATGACTCCGTGTCAAAGCACACGCATACCTTTTGCTAGAAGGGAAGCTGAACAAGCAGGGGGCCTTCGCCCTGCTCCCTACCTCCCACTGGCGGAAGGACTTCAACTCCTTATGGATATCCGCTTGGGGAGCTGTGGGTCTCACCTGGCCCCACGCGCCGTCGCGGCAAAGGTTCTTCGCCAGGGCTTCTATTGGCCCACAGTGGTCCGTGACGCGCGAGACCTTGTCTCCGTGTGCGAGGCCTGCCAGAAGACGGCTAAGGGTTTCAGTTTGCCCTCCACGGCACTGCAGACCATCCCCGTCACTTGGCCTTTCGTGCGCTGTGGGATGGACCTCCTAGGTCCCTTCCCCCCAGCACCCGGGGGCTACAAGTATGCGGTGGTCTCAGTCGATTATTTCTCCAAGTGGGTGGAGGCTGAACCCTTGGCCAGCATCACCTCCCGAGCAGTGCAGCGGTTTTTCTGGAAGAATATCGTGTATTGTTTTGGGGTTCCCCCGGGAAATCACTGTCGATAATGGGACCCAATTCGGCTCAGCGTATTTCTGGAGAAAACTCAGCTAGCCGTTTGAGGTCGAAAATGGAAACAAATCAGTGCAAACTGACAGTCAGTATGAGGAACTGACAGTCAATTCCAAACTCAATGGCTGACAAAAATCACGGATAAAACTTTGCTAGCTGTTTGTGGTCGTATATGGAAACTGATAATACAAACTGACAGTCAGTTATGTAAACTGACAGATAGTTCGACCACAAAAGCGACCAGATCAAATAGAAACTCAAATAAACCAACTTGATGTCGAAATGCAAACTGACAGTCAGCATGGGCATACTGACAGTCAGTTTAGTACAAAAAATTTCAGCTCTAAAAACACACTCTCTGGATAGCTGTCAGTTAACACAAATTGACAGTCAGCATGAATAAAAATAGCCATAACTTTAAATTCAGAAATCCAAATTTAGTGTTTAATAGGTCGATTGAAATATAATTTAAATGGCTAAATTTTTGTCAACAGAAGCAAAAGCCAGATCTGCCTAGATCTTTCTAGAAAATTGAAAAACTCTTCTGCTATGCAATGAGATAGTAATTTCTCGGTTCATGTTGGAGATTTAGAGAGGACTTGCAACCCCTCTTTATAGTATGGTTAAAACTAAGCAATAAAGTCCTTAACAGATCGAACTCCAAACGCCAGGATCAGTAAAAATAAAAACAATATTACCTTAGGTCCTTTGCATCTCTCGATTTTCTTTTCATCTTTGTGCTTTGCGACTTGTGCTTGATCCATTCTATGTCGGGTTTATCTTGATCATCTTGCATTTCTTCCCAACATAACTCTGTATCAAAAAATCTCAGAAGTACAGTTAGTCTAAAATACTTTGTTTTCATTAATCATCAAAATTTGGTTTAGGCACAACAGCCTAGATGCAACAATCTCCCCCTTTTTGATGATTGATGACAACAAGTGTTCGATACAAAATAATAAGTGAACAACTCCCCCTGAGTATATGCATAAGATTTTAATACTCCCTCTAAGTATATACAACATGGATATCAATCAAAGACAAATATCAGAGAGCATCACAAATATCACAAATAGAAACACATCCATAACATATCCATAGTGTATGAAAAAAGATCATACATCAAAATCATCCAACATAATCATAAACTCCACATCCATAACATATCGAAAACATACCAATATCTCCATGACATAAATATAAAAAGTCATACAAAATAATTCTCCCCCTTTGGCATCAAGCACAAAAAGGTGGGAGCAATCCTAAGAGAGCCTAAGGCTCATCATCAGAAGAAAGGCCTAAAATGGCTGTATCTCTGGAGCCTACTGGAGATCCAGCCGGGTCGACTGCTGGGGACACCGGAGGAGTAGCGTCTGGAGCAGGAGAAGCTGGTGCCGCTGGAGCAGTAGGTGCCGGAACTGGTGCAGCAGGCCCTGAAGCTGAGCCCGGTGAAGATGTAGCAGGGCGCGCCCTCTTGTGAGGGGTTGAAGATGCTGAAGAAGGCAGCCGACTCAAGATCTCGTCCGGCTGAGCAAGCAGACGAAGCAGCATCTGATTGTACTCTTGCTGAGTGCACAGGATCTGCTGCTGGGTCTGGATGATCTGTTGGAGCTGAGATGGAGAAGCCGAGGAAGATCCGATGCCTGCCTCTGCAACTGGTGCTGGATCAAACTCCTGAATTGGAGCCTCGTCCTCTGACTCCCCCGCAGCATCATCATCAGATGCGGCGGGAGAATCAGGGCCAACAGCAGCCGTAGGCCGGGCACCGAGACGCCTATCTGTCTGACCAGGAGGGTAGAACTGGAAAGGATGATGGGGCCGTGGGATCTCAGAATCAACGGCCCAAATGTGCAAAAACACTGCCATGATATACGGAGCGTATATCAGCTGGCGGCGAGGAGAAAGAATGACGTGCTGAATCTCACTGATGATGAGATCAGCAACGTCGAAAGGCTCCTCCTGGAAAATGGAAATGAGAACGTGGAGGGTGAGGTAAGTGACTCTAGCCCTATCGCCGGACATAGGAACTAGAGTGAGACGAAGGATCCGCAGAGCCAAGTCAACATCGCGGCACAGACCTGCAATGTGACAGAGCTGGAAGGGGCCAGAATATAGCATGGCCACCTCCCCATGCTCTGAGGAACTAGAGTATCGAGCTAACGCCCTGAGGCAGGGCGAACCAATCCAAGCGCGGCCTCTATCTGCTCCTTCGTGACAGTGTAGACCTGGAGGCCTATCATGAAGGTGATGAAGTCGCTGAGGAGAGACGAAAACGGTGGAATAAAACTGACGAATGGGTTCATCGGCCCAGTGGAGAGAGGAATCGGCGACAAGATCGCGGATCCCGACAGAAGCAAAGGAATCTGCCAGGGAGACGATGCCTGTGCGAGATGCAATCATCTGCCAAGACAGAGAGCGGTGGGCGAATATGGGGACGCGGCTGTAAACACTGGTGAAAAGATCAAGGTGGAGGTTTGTGTAAAAAGTAAGGACATCGCACGCGTCGCGACTAGTGGGACGCGGTGAGAGATACGGGTTGGTGGAGCGAAGGGAGCGAAGGCGACTAGCGTGCCACCGGGAGTAATCCATGGGAACACGCTTGGGTGGCGGCGAAGGTCGGGTCTCAGACGGTTGACCCGTTGAACGATTGCTGTTTGCAGCATTCTTTCAACGGGCAACATGACGAGAACAGGATGGCTGATTCGACATAATGAAGGAAAAACAGAGGAGAGAGAACAGAGGACCTGATTAGTGAGCTAAACAGAGGAACCAGAACGACGCACGAAGGGACGAACCGGTCGTCGAGGGATGTGCGAAGCACGGTGAGGAGGAAGCACGAAGAAGCACGGCGGAGCGACGAAGTGGTGCAGCACCGGCGAGGAAACACCGGTGAACAGAGGCACGGCGAGGAGAAACAGTGGCACAGCACGGTGGTGCGGCACGGTGGCAGCGCAGGGCTGTGAGGCAGTGGTGCAAGAAGGCGATGAGAACGAGGGCAACGGCGGCGAAGAGGCGCACCGGCGACTAGCAAAACAGCGGCGGCGATTTGGAGAAGGTGAAGGGACAAAGAAGAAGAAACAGGTTTTTTAGGGTTGGGGAGCCCGCAACTGACAGTCAGTATGATATACTAACAGTCAGTTCCAAACCCAGAAACATGGAACTGACAATCAGTGTACAACATTGACAGTCAGTTCATAGAACTGAGTTTTGAAACTGACAGTCAGTTTATATAACTGACAGTCAGTTTGAGTCTCAAAAATGACCAGGGGCTATGACCAAAGACAATTGCACATAACTGACAGTCAGTTTGTGAAATTGACTATCAGCATGGTCAACGACTTCGACCAGAGGCTACGACCAGGCTCCTGAACAAATGAACTGACAGTCAGTTTGGAAAATTTCGACTAGAAGTGAGATTTTGAGAAGAGAGGGAATACAAATATATTTTAATATATTTTAACAAAAATAACACATCAACTAGCATTTGAGATATCAATTATATTCAGTTCACCCCTGAGAAAGCAAAATCTAGTTTCATCTAGGGGTTTGGTGAAAATATCTGCTAGTTGCATGTCTGTTCGAACAAAGCTCACATCAATATCTCTTTTTGCCACATGATCTCTAATAAAATGGTGCCATATTTCAATATGCTTAGTTCTAGAATGCTGAACAGGATTATTTGTAATTTTAATGGCACTTTCATTATCACACAAGAGTGGCACTTTATCAAATTTAATTCCATAATCCAAAAATGTCTGCTTCATCCATAATAATTGAGCACAACAACTGCCTGCAGACACATATTCTACTTCAGCTGTGGAGAGAGCCACAGAATTCTGTTTTCTAGATGACCATGATACTAATGATCTCCCCAACAGCTGACAGCTACCACATGTACTTTTTCGATCAATCTTGCACCCAGCATAATCAGAATCTGAATATCCAATTAATTCAAAATTTGCATCTTTCGGATACTAAAGACCTAGGTTGGGATAGCATTTGAAATACCTAAGGATTCTTTTAAGAGCAATTAAATGACATTCCTTAGGATCTGATTGAAATCTAGCACATAAGCACACACTAAACATGATATCCGGCCTAGATACAGTAAGATACAATAAGCTACCAATCATAGACCTATAGAGTTTAGAATCGACCGATTTGCCGCTTTTGTCCATATCCAGATGTCCATTTGTCGCCATGGGGGTTTTGATTGCCTTAGCGTCTTCCATCCCAAAGCGCTTGAGCAAGTCCTTCACATACTTTGTTTGACTCACGAACGTATCGTTCTTGAGTTGCTTGATTTGAAGTCCAAGGAAGAAGCTTAGCTCACCAATCATTGACATCTCGAATTCCCTAGACATCATTTCTCCAAACTCATGACAGAAATGTTCATTAGTAGATCCAAAAATGATGTCGTCAACATATATTTGACAAATAAATAGATCTTTTTCGATCTTTTTAGTAAAAAGCGTTGTGTCAACCTTCCCAATTTTAAAATCTTTTGAGAAAAGAAAGTCTCTAAGTCGCTCGTACCAAGCTCAAGGAGCTTGCTTGAGACCATAGAGAGCTTTAGACAATTTAAACACATGGTTTGGAAATTTTGAATTTTTAAAACCGGAAGGTTGTTCAACAAATACTAGTTCAGATATCTCACCATTTAAAAATGCACTTTTAACATCCATTTGAAATAGCTTAATATTAAAGTTTGATGCATAAGCAAGAATAATACAAATAGCTTCAAGTCTTGCTACAGGTGCAAAAGTTTCGCCAAAGTCTAAACCTTCGACTTGAGTGAAACCTTGAGCAACAAGACGAGCTTTGTTTCTAATTACTACACCATTTTCATCTTGCTTATTTCTGAAAACCCATTTTGTTCCAATTACATTATGATCCTTGGGTCTTTCAACTAAAGTCCAAACTTTATTTCTAGAAAAATTGTTAAGTTCATCATACATGGCATTTACCCAATCAGGATCATTTAAATCTTCATTAACATGCTTAGGTTCTAAAGAAGATACAAAAGAATGATGTTCACAAAATGCAGCAATACGAGAGCGAGTTTGAACACCCTTACTGACATCACCCAAGATTTGATCTAGAGGGTGATCCTTGGTGATGGTTTGATGTTGCCTTGGTGCTTCTTCTTGACTCGGTTCTGGAGGATTTACATGAAATGATGATACATTTTGATCATCATTCTCAATGTTCTCATCATCTTCTTGATCATCTTCTCTTGGTTTGATATCTCCAATGGTAATGTTCTTCATGGCTTCTTGAAGATCTTCACCTAAAACTTCACGAGAGACTTGCTCCTTTTGCGAGCCATTAGTTTCATCAAATTCTAAGTCACAAGATTCTTCAATACAACCAGTATTTTTGTTAAAAATGCAATAAGCTTTGCTGGTGGTGGAGTATCCGACTAGAAAGCCTTCATCTACTCTTCTTTGAAATTTGCCACCAAAATTTCTTTTCTTAACAATGTAGCATTTGCATCCAAAAACTCGGAAATAAGAAATATTTGGCTTACGCCCAAGAAGAAGTTCATAAGGAGTTAAGTTTAGAAGTGGATGCAAATAGAGCCGATTAATAGAATAACAAGCGGTATGCACGGCTTCAGCCCAAAAGCGAGTAGGAGTATCATACTCACTTAGCATTGTTCTTGCCATTTCTATTAGTGTTCGATTTTTCCTTTCTATAACTCCATTTTGCTGTGGAGTGTAAGAGGTAGAAAATTCATGTTTAATTCCAAGCGCATCACAAAAATCAACCAAAGTTGAATTAACAAACTCTCCACCATGATCACTACGGATTTTCTTGATGGAATGTTCGAATTCAGTGGAAACACGTTTTGCAAAACTTTTGAAAACATCGAGGGTTTCAGATTTTTGAGAAATAAAGAAAACCCAAGTATAGCGAGTGAAATCATCAACAATCACAAAACCATAATTGTTGCCCCCGATACTTTGGAACTCAGAAGGTCCAAATAAATCCATATGTAGTTCCAAAGGTTTGCAAGTCGAAAGAACACGCTTAATTGGATGTGAAGTAGCTACTTGCTTGCCATCTTGACAGCGCTACAAGGTTTATCTTTTTCAAAATTCACATCCTTTAAGCCAATAACCAAATAACGTTTTAAAAGCTTTTTCAATTGATTCATTACAACATGTGCAAGTCTTCTATGCCATAACCAACCTTTTGAGGTTTGAGAGACAAGACATGTTGAAAGAGATGCATCCTTGGAGTGAAAATCAACCAGATAAAGGTTTCCAAAACGAAAGCCTTTAAAGATTAAGGAGTCGTCTTTTAAATTTTCAACTAAAACTTCTTTGGGATAAAATGTGCAACGAAATCCAAGATCGCAAATTTGTGCAACGGAAAGCAAATTAAAATTTAGAGATTCAACCAATAAAACATTTGAAATTGAGAGATCGTTGGATATAGCAATTTTACCCAAGCCTACCACATTTCCTTGACGATTGTCACCAAAGGTGATCTTTTGATTTTCTCTTGAGTTGTCTTCTATTGAGGTGAACAATTTCTTGTTGCCGGTCATGTGTTTGGAGCATCCGCTATCAAGCATCCAATGTTTTCCGCCGGTCTTGTAGTTCACCTGCATAAACAAAAGAATCAAGTCTTTTTAGGTACCCAAACCTTTTTGGGTCCTTCAATGTTAGCGATCAAAGCTTTGGGCACCCAAATTGATTTCTTCTTTTTATTTAGCATGGGTGCGCCAACAAATTTTGCTATAGCATAACCCTTCTTTGACTGTTTAAGCATGTAGCGAGTATCAAAGTAGTTTGGAGTCATTAGAGGACATGCTTCATGCGAATGACCAGACATTTAAAACAGAATGTGTTGCATGCTTTTACAAATACAGTTTTAGTATTTGGTTTCTTTCCTTTCTTCGGAAATTATCCAAGACAATCTTTTCTAAATGAACACTTCTGTTTGCTCAGAATGATATCAAGGGATACTTTGCCTTTGTAGTAGTTTTCTAAACCTTTTCCAAGTTTTTCAACTTGTGCCTTAAGTTCATTATTCTCATTTAAGATAGTATCATTTGAAGCACATGGTATATGATGACTAGTAGAAATAGTATCAGAGTCTAGATCACATGAAATGGCTACATCTACTTTAGGTGGATCATTTGTAATATCTTTAATGAGCAGACTTTCATATGATTCTTTCAATTCAGAGTATTGAGTGCGTAGAGAATAATGTTCTTCTTTAAGCGCTTTATACTACTTTTTAGTAGCTCCATAAACTTCATTTAATTCAGTGATCATTTCAACTAATTCATCATATGGAGGATCAGTAGAGCGTACCTTTTGATCACACTTAGCCATAAGACAGAGGGATGAACTAGTAGAAATGTTGCCGAGAGCTAGTCCGGCTAGCGTCTTGGAGCAACCTCCGTCATCGTCGGAGTCGGAGTCGGAGCTCTCACCTCCTGACATCCATTCTCCAAAGCAGGCTTCTTTTGTTGCTTCATTTCTCTTCTTGAAGAATTTCTTCTTGTTATTTAAAGTCTTGTTCTTGTTAGGACATCTTGATGCTGTATGTCCCTTTTCGTGACATCCATAGCATATGATGTCCTTGAAGTTTGTTTGCTTCGGCCCTATTGGTCGAGTGTCGATGTTGACACCCTTCTTGTGCAACCTGTGAAGAAGTTTTCGGGTATTTTTTACCATTAGAGCTAGATCTTCGTCGGAGGAGCCGTCGCTTGAGTCCATTTTGGAGCCGGCTTTGAAAGCCAACACCTTCTTTGTTTCCGTAGGTTCGGCCGCTTCCTTCTTTTCCTTCCGATGCATCTCATGGGTGATGAGGTTCCCATAGAGATCTGTCGGTGCTGTGGTCGACAAGTCGGAGTTGGTAAGTACTGTGACCAAAGTGTCGAAGTTTTCTGGAAGCGCTCTGAGCATCTTTCTTACAATATCAAGGTCAGTAAAAACAACACCGAGACCCTTGAGTTCATTCACAATATTGTTCAACCGAGTGAACATGGAATCCACGGACTCGGTTGACGACATGGTGAATGTCTCATATCATTGTCTCACCATAAGCAATTTTGCCTCTTTGACTTTAGTTGTGCCCTCGTAGATTTCTTCGAGGGTGGTCCAAACCTTGTGAGCGGTCATAAGATTACTCGCACGGTTGAACTCATTTAAAGACAAACCGGCAAAGAGAGCATTTTTTGCATGGGCATTTAAATGTAGTTTTCTCCTGTCGTCATTGGAGTGACTTGCCGGATCATCCGAAGGAGTAAAACCGAGTTTAATGATGTCCCATACATCAAGCCTCATGGCCTCTAGGAATACCGACATGCGCACTTTCTAGTAGGGATAGTTAGTCCCATCAAAGATAGGCGTATGACCGGTATGACCAAGAGAAAAACCCTCATTAGACGTCATCCTTTCTCTAGGCGGTAAAGCCTAATTTATCAAGAGACCTCACTCTGATAGCATGTGAAGGATCAAGGATGCCGACTAGAGGGGGGTGAATAGGAGGCTTTTAAAAACTTTAATTTAAAACAACTTTTACAAAGAGAAGAATCAAATGCAGTTCAATATATTAATAAGAAAATATTGAGAGAACGAACACAACGATTTTTACCGAGGTCTGGGAGACTCGTCCAGTCTCCCCTAATCCTCGTTGAAGCACTCAAGTAAATTGAGTCTTGCTCCAATATCCACGAAGGATATTATCCACTAGTGGTTGCTCTTTGTCCACTCCGGAAAGGCGAGCACCGTTTACAACCTTGCCGAGCCTCTCCGACAATCTCCGAACAGGAGAGGTCAACGGCCACGCCATCAAACCGTCTAGGTGAGGGCGCTCACCAAGAGTAATAAGCAGCAAGGTCTTCTCTAGACCTCTAACAATCACTGAGAAACTAATAGAATGCAAATGATGCGAACAGAAAGTACTCGTTGGATCTGAAAAGCATTCGACTTGATTAAAAGATCAAGATTTTGTATAAGAATTAAAGCTCAAGAGTGTATAAGGTTGTGAGGCTGCTAGATGTCTAAAACCAATGCTCAAAGCCCCTATTTATAGCCTCAACAATCAAAACAACCATTGGAACTCGAGCTGAAAATCAGCAGCTCAAATTGACAGTCAGTTAAAATCCGGAGAAAACTCAGCTAGCCGTTTGAGGTCGAAAATGGAAACAAATTAGTGCAAACTGACAGTCAGTTTGGGTCACGACCAGAAAGAAGTAAAATCCAGAGAAAACTCAGCTAGCCGTTTGAGGTCGAAAATGGAAACAAATCAGTGCAAACTGACAGTCAGTACAAATGGCTAGCAAAGTTGACAGTCAGTTATGCAAACTGAGAGTCAGTTATGCAAACTGATAGTCAGTTCGACCACAAATGCGACCAGATCAAATAGAAACTCAAATAAACCAACTTGAGGTCGAAATGCAAACTGACAGTCAGCATGGGCATACTGATAGTCAGTTTAGTACAAAAAATTTCAGCTCAAAAAACACACTCTCTGGACAACTGTCTGTTAACACAAACTGAAATTCAAACTGACAGTCAGTTTAGCAAATTGACAGTCAACATGAATAAAAACAGGCATAACTTTAAATCCAAAAATCCAAATTTAGTGTTTAATAGCTCAATTGAAAGATAATTTAAATGGCTACATTTTTGTCAACAGAAGCAAAAGACAGATCTGCCTAGATCTTTCTAGAAAATTGAAAAACTCTTTTGCTTTCAAAAACTCAACTGAAAACCAAATCTTTCAAAACAAATTCAAATCAAATCCAACCGAAAGGATGCAATGCAATGACCTAGTAATTTCTCGGTTCATGTTGGAGATTTAGAGAGGACTTGCAACCCCTCTTTATAGTACGGTTAAAACTAAGCAATAAAGTCCTTAACCGATCGAACTCTAAACGCCGGGATCGGTAAAAATAAAAACAATATTACCTTAGGTCCTTTGCATCTCTCGATTTTCTTTTCATCTTTGTGCTTGATCCATTCTACGTCGGGTTTATCTTGATCATCTTGCATTTCTTCCCAACATAACTCTGTATCAAAAAATCTCAGAAGCACAGTTAGTCTAAAACACTTTGTTTTCATTAATCATCAAAATTAGGTTTAAGCACAACAGCCTAGATGCAACAGGGCCGTTGAAAGGGTCAACGGTGTGATCCTGTAGGGGTTACGCCGACGACTCGAGCAAGCCGCCTCCAGGTGGGGCGTGTGGACAGAGGAGCTTCCGAGAATCCTCTGTTCCATGTGCACGACACCAAGCCGGGCGACGGGGCACACGCCTTTCTTGCTTGTGTACGGGGCTGAAGCAGTTCTCCTCCCGGAGATTGGTTTCTGGTCGCTGCGGGTCAAGCTCCTAGATGGAGCTACAACCACAGCGTACCAAGCCAACGAAGCAAACCAGCGGTTAGAAGTCGACCTCGTCGAAGAAGAACACGACCGAGCGCTTCTCCGCCACGCCATCTACAAGCGTGAAATGGCGCGCGCGTACAACTCGCGCGTCCGTGCGAGAGCTTTCCACCTTGGAGACCTCGTCCTCAAGCTCATGACCGACCCCCAAGCCAAGGGCAAACTCTCCCTCAAGTGGGAAGGCCCCTACAGGGTCTCTGCAGTCCTGGGTTCGGGGGCTTACAAGCTCTCCAACCTCCAAGATCAAGAGCTAAAGCATACATAGAATGTAGGCTTTCTTCGCAAGTTCTATATCTAGCCTCCAGGCCTGCTCCCTCCCCCATCGCGGCTTCACAGGGGAGGCGCTGTATCCCCCACCGCGGTTACGCAGGGGAGACGTTGTATTCACTTTCCCTCCCCTGCCGCGACTTTGCGGGGGAGGCGTTGTATTTCAAGTTCTATCAATACAAGTGGTTTTTTCTCCAACTCAAGTTTATTACAGGTCCTTACCGTCTCCTAAGACGATGCCCTCCTATCGAGGATGCCCTCTCCGTGAGGACGTAGGCTATTGCAACCTAAAAAGTCCCAACGACGGGAGCCCCGCTCCCATAGGGCGGCTTACAATCACCCCTTGTGGACTAAGGGGGTAAGCGTCAACCCAGTTCTCAATGACTGTGGTAACGAGTCAATTTGAGAGACTAGTCCCCCCTCAAACACTCAGACCCGTCATCGGGCTCGTCTCCTCAGCGAGACACGAGATTCTCGGAAAATTTTCTTCCCGAAGGTTTTTTACCCGGCTCCCCGTTCTCACGCCGACTGGAAGATTTCTTACAGGGATTCTCGGAAAATTTTCTTCACGTAGAGTTTTTACCTGGCTCCCCGTTCTCACGGCGACCGGAGGATTTCTTACTAGGATTTCTCGAAAAATTTTCCGCCCAGAGAGCTTTTACCTGGCTCCCTGTTCTCATGCCGACCGGTGAATCTCTCACCAGGATGTTTCAAAAATCTTGACTACTAATCGGGACCCCCGGAAAAGTTAACTCCCAAGGACCACCCGGCTCCCCGTTCTCATGGTGACTAGGGGACTTCGCATGGGGCTCCCTGTAGGATCAAGGATGCCGACTAGAGGGGGGGGGGGTGATTAGGAGGCTTTTAAAATTTCTTTTCAAATAAGCAATTTTAAAGAATAATTGAGAGACCTAAATTATACAATGAGGCTTAAAACAATTCAATCAACTAGTTGCATTCAACCATATGAAATATTTAACCATACATGCAACAATAGTGATATAAGCAATTGTGTCAAGATGAATATAAAGCAAATAAGAATTATGCAATTGACACAATATTTTTACCGATGTCTCGGAGACTCGCCCGGTCTCCCCTACTCCTCGTTGAAGCGCTCGCTCGGAGCCTCGCTTCTATATCCACGAAGGATATCTCACTAGGGTTGCTCCTTCTCCACACCGGATAGGCGAGCACCACACCTTTCACAATCTTTTGCCGGCCTCTCCGACAAACTTCAATTGGAGAGATCTCGGCTCTCCTCCGGCACCGTCTAGGCGAAGGCGATCGCCAAGAGTAACAAGCCGGATGCGCTTTCACTTGAATCAACCACGTGCTAGAAGCTCAATGATGCAAATGATATGCTCAACACTCTAGCACTAGCAATCTAATGGAGATGAAGTGCACTAAACACTGACACAATCTCCCTCAAGCTCTCTCTCAAATCTACTCAAGATTTGGGCTCAATTCTAGCCTCTAAATGCTATAACACATATGCAACTCAATTGGCTAGGTTTTCAGCTGAAGAATGAAGTCTTTGAGCTCCCAAAAATGAAGCCAAACACGAAATATTTATAGCCTTAATGAAAAACTAGCCGTTTGCAAGAAACCGGGCCAAAAGTTGTACAGGCCGGACATTGTCCGGCCACTTCAGACACTGTCCGGCCAGTACAAAAATTTCAGCCGTTGCAAATGTGTCAGTGACCGTTGGGCAAAATTTGTGAAGGCCGGACGGATACCATTTGTCCGGACAAAACGTCCGGACAAATGGATATGTCTCTGTTAACTCTCGGCTCAAAAAACTTGTATAGGCCGGACAATGTCCGGCCATTTCGGACAAAGTCCGCCCATAACGGACAAATGCCCCGGACGGATTCATTTGTCTCTGTTTCATTTTTCGGCTCAAAAAATTTGTACAGGCCGGACAATGTCCGGCCATTTCGGACAAAGTCCGGCCACTTCGGACAAATAGCTCCGGACGGATGCATTTGTCCGGCCACTGCACACTGACAGTATAACATGCATAACTTTTGATCCAGAGATCCGATTGAGGTGATTTTTGGCTTGTTAGAAAGATAACTCAGAGCTCTACAATTTTGTCAACAGGAGCAAGACCTAGAAAGGTCTAGAAACTTCTAGAAAACTTAGAAACTTTCCTGCTGTCAAAATGTTCAATCCAAAATCATCTCAAATGCAATTTTAAAGTATTTGCACATACGGATTTGCCGTTTTCTAGCGGATGTGATTTGTGTCACTTAGCAACGACCACGACCACACAGGTCTTGACATCCGATCGAAAACAGGTGGTCGATAGGGTTTGGTCGAGCGTACGCAAGTGAGTCGAAGACTGGTACGACCAGTCCGAACTCCTACGACCACGCCCAAACCCTAAACAGAAAGCCGCCAAACAAGCGACACGACCACGACCACGTATCAACACTGATACGATCAGAACATGAAAATACGACCATGACCAGCTCTAGATAAATAAACCAATTTAAACAGCTGGCGATCACGACTAAGTGCAGTTTTGAAAACATTTAATCTAATACACATGAACTACACTTAGACTCACTAGCAATGCAAGACACTAGTGCAAGATGATATGAATGCATCTGAGCTTCCGCACTAGATAGATTCAAGCTACTAGTTTCCGATCCCTCTTAATAGTATGGTCAAACTAGTAAAAAGAAACCTATCAACCCGGTCTGTCTCCAAACACCGAGACCGGTAAAACCCTAAGAAAACAATCCTTAATCTTGGATTTTACCTTAGGTGAAGTTCGACCGCTCGACACTTGTCCCCGCAAGGCTCGACCTCGCTAAGCTTGACCTCGCGAAGCTCGACTACTTGACACTCGTCCTCGCAAAGCTTGACCTTGCTAAGCTCGACCTCGCTCGAGATGTCTCATATCGACTTCATCCTCTTCACACCCTTGCTCGCTTTTGTCTTGCAATCAAACTGAGACTACAATACGTACACTCAATGCAGAACATTAGTCTCATATATAAGTCGTCATTAATCACCTCCAGAGAAGCTACTCCACACAGGAGTTAGCTCAACGGTTTCTCTTTCAAATGACATGACAAACTATATTCAACGAGTAGCAAATGAGTATAAGATAAAATACAATCATATAGATCGTAGATGATAAACACATACGCACACGATCTATACTACTCATATCATGATATCAATCAACTTAGATGACCAAAGTGATGAGCTCCCCCTCAACATGTGCATCGATATAAAATCCACAACTGGAGTCATCAGTCTCAGATTTAACGTATTACATTTTGATCAATCAATCAGCACAAGCTTGATGTAACCACCGAGGTCATCCTCTACATATGCATCAATATCAAACCCGCAATCGAGAAAAACATCCAATTCAGGGTTTACCGATAATCAATTCAATTTACTTGTACTAAATCAGGATTTATCTAAATTGTCATTTAATCATCAAATCTGATATTTGCATATTAACTTTAATCATCATGGATTTATCCAAAACGTCATTAATCATCAAAACCTAGATACTAAGATCTACCTAGATCCAACAATCTCCCCCTTTTTTATGATTGATGACAACACCTTTTATAATCTTAATAAATCCAAAACAGATTATTCAGCTCCCCCTCAATATATGCAATAGTATATCGGAACTGAACACAATATATAATTATATAAGTTTAGAGATATAAATGACAATTGAGCACAAGTTCAATCAAGTCATTTTCCAAAATATCAACTATCTCAATTTTCTCTAACTCAAATATCTCTTCCAAAGATTGATGTTAATGATATCAAATAATATCTCTCCCCAAATATCATTATTAATCTCAATTTTGTCCTATCATCTTTCTCAGATATCAATATCAAATCACTATCATCTTTCTCAGATATCAATATCAAATCACCAATTTGTACCCAACCCATTTGATATCTATCTCTCCCCCTTTGTCAATTTACTCAACTGACTCTAATGTCTCCCAAATTCTCTCTAAATCTCTTCCCCTAAGGCTTTCTCTAAAGCTTATCTCTAAAACATTCTCTCTCAAATACTATCACTCCCCCTTTGTCATCAAGCACAAAAAGGAAGTATTGAGAACTTAAATTTGGAGAAACGATATTTTCTAGGGCATGAGATTTTATATGAAATAGTTTTTATGCAAAAGCATGATTTCAAGAAGGTTTGTTTCAAGGGATTTTGAAAATCACATTCAAAATATGGAGAAGATATCAAAACAATCAACATACAATGAATATATCGAAGTCATTTATCTCTATGGCATTTGATCCATTTTCAATCATTCAAAGTCTTGATGCATTTAATAGTTTGATGTGAACATATCCGCTAGATGCATATTTTCCATATCATGATTGATCTCTAAATCTCTTTAAGCCACAAAGTCTCTTAGACAATGATGTCGTATATCAATATACTCTAATCAAGAGTTTTGAATCAAATTGTTCACCATTTTTACGGCACTTTCAATATTTCATAAGTGGCATCAATTCGAAGGCAATTCTATAATCCAATGTTTTGTTTCATCCATAAGAATTTAAGCATAACAACCATCGGATGTACTCTTTTGATTTTTCTTGCAAATCATAGGATCCGAATTCAAATAATCAAGTAAATCCAAATAATCAAATAATCCGGATCCACTAAATGCACTATTCATACTCTTTGGATATCAAGGATCTACCTAGGATTGCATTTCAATTACCTAAGAATGCATTTCATGGCAATCATATTACATACCTTCGGAAGATCAATTTCTAGTACATTTGCAATCACTAAATATGATGACGGGTTAAAATGCGGTAAAAGAAAGCAAAACTATCAATCAAGGATCGATAGAGTTTAGAATTGACCGCTTTTTCGTGTTTGTCCATGTCGAGATGTTCATTAGTAGGCTTGAGAGTTGTAATAGCTTCATCATCTTGCATCTCGACGCTTTTGAGCGATTGCTTCACATGCTTGAATTTACTCTTGAACATCGTGTTCTTGAGTTGCTTGATTTGTCGTGCATAGAAGTTACTTTGCTCTTGGATCATCTTGCTTTCCCTAAGTATCATCTTTGAAACAAGTTCTTGACAGAGGGATTCATTAGTGGTAATGATAATAATGTCATCAATATATTTGATTCACAAGAGAATATAATGTTTCGATTGAATGTTTGATGATGATTGCTTCAAACTTCTCATTTTGAAAATCATTTGATATAAGAGAGGATTTTGAGCTTTTAAAACCACTCAATTGGAAACAATAGATTCAATCCTCAAAATTCACTTCTTTTGGCATTTAACTCAAAAAGAACATACAAATGAAGGATATGCCAAACTAAGGTTTGTCGAAACATTTTTAGGTCACAAGGTGAGAGAAAATGCATAGGACCTAGTGAAAGTTCAAATTTTCACAAAAACACTCAAATCTCAAATTCATGCGAATCATGCTTCAAATTCATAAGAACCATATTTGTTTTGGATATGCAAAAACACAATCACAAGGCCTTTCCAAAATCCCATCATAGGAACAATGCCGAGTTGCAAATATAGGAAAAATGGGAGCAAAGATGTAACCAAAACAGGAAAGGAGAAGAACCAGCTGAAACTTCTGAAATTTGTGATTTTTGCAATTTTGCTTCAACCATTGATTCAAGTTCCATAAGGGGCTTGAATATCATGACATGAACTTAGTTGAATACCAATTGAATGAATTTTATTTGAAGGAGATCATAAAATCAATTTTCGAAAAGTGAGTTTTGGGTAAAAGAGTAAAACAAAAATGATTTTCATGAAAAGCTTCAATTCTTGAAGAATCTCGGATTTTTCTGAAGTTTTGGACTTAGATGAGTTTGAAATACCATTTCAAACCAAGACATGGAAGAAAATTTAGTCCAAATAGTCAAAATCACAAAAATGCACTTTTGGGTATTTTCGGGTCGATAGCCATTTTCGGGCGACCTAGGATATGTGATAATTTGAAAACCATAGGCCTTTTGAGAATAAGTTCAATATGAACTATCTTCGGGTGAGTGAGTTCTAAATGTTTCATGTAGAAAGATTTTATCAAATCTCAACACATCTTGTTTTATGGAAATAAATCTTTTTAGGCCAAAACAAGATCCCGAGGACTTCAATTTTGTCCAAATTTTGCATTTCAGCTCGAAACTCTTTTGTTTCACTTTCAAAACCTTTGAAATCATTTTTGAAACATATTTATGAAGGTTTTGAAGTAATTTTGAACATTTTGAAAGTTTTGAGCTCTTTTTACATTTTTGCTCGTAAAAGACTCTTCTTACCAAAAGCATGCACTCTTTGATACATATGCACAATTAGGGTATGCAAGGATTCAATAACTTTGAATTTGCTCCCCCTAAATGTGTCAACCAAGTTTTGTCATGAAAAATATACAAGAGATGAAAATGATCCATTTGAAAATCAAGAGCTCAACAATAATCCAAAATGACTCAAATCGAGAAGACATTCAAATAAGCACTAAAACATATGAAAAGTTTCATAGAGATAGAACACATCAACACAAGAACTTTCCATGAAGATCCAAGATTCAAATATTTTAGTCATTTGAAAGAATTGAGAGATTAACATCCAAATAGACTAAAATTTTCTTAAACATGTTGGCTTTTTTATAATCATCAAAACATATGCAAACAAGTTCCAAAAATACCAAAATAAATTTTGGAGATAGATAATGCAATGAGGAACAATATTGCCTTTTATAGTGAAGCCAAATTCTGATCCAACAAAGAGATATGAAAAAGACAAAATTTGATCAGATTAAAGATTCAGATTTCAGGTTTCAGGTTTCAGAAATTTATTTTACACTTTTAAACACACCTAAAAATCTATGAAAATGACTTCCAATAATTTTGAAATAAATTGTCAAGAAAGACCAATCATAGAGGATAAAATGTCATATAGAAACATTCTTCAAATAGTCAACCAATAAAGAGATATGAAAAAGACAAATGTTGGTCAGGTTTAAAGTTTCAGGTTTCAGGTTTTCAGAGATTCACTTTACACTTTTAAACGCACCTGGAAATCTATGAAAATAACTTTCAATAATTTTGAAATAAATAATCAAGAAAGAACAATCGTATAGGATAAAATTTCATATAGAAACTTTCTTCAAATAGTCAACCAATAAAGAGATATGAAAAAGACAAATGTTGGTCAGGTTTAAAGTTTCAGGTTTCAGGTTTTCAGAGATTCACTTTACACTTTTAAACGCACCTGGAAATCTATGAAAATAACTTTCAATAATTTTGAAATAAATAATCAAGAAAGAACAATCGTATAGGATAAAATTTCATATAGAAACTTTCTTCAAATAGTCAACCAATAAAGAGATATGAAAATGACAATTCAGCCCAAAACCACGAGAAAACTGAATTTTGCAGATTTCTTTTTCAATTTGTGAAAAGTGTCAATTTTGCTCAAATCAAGTCCAATTGGGATGAAAATTTGCAGGAATGAATTTCAATGCATCAAAAACATTTTCCAAAAAGAATTTTCCAAAAAGGATTTTTTAATTGAGAGTTATGGTCAAATGAACCTTGTGTTAAGCAAAAAAGTTGAAAATCGATAAATTTTTGCAAATTGAGTTCAAATTTGATTTTCATTGGATTTTTGACATGAAAGGGCTTACATGAGTTAAACATATCATTTTTAACCAACACTCACAAATATGGACCATCAAAATAGCTAAACTCGTTTTGCATATTTAGGGTATTTCGTGTCAATTCAAGTTTTTCGGTGAGATTCAAATACCCATAACTTTCAAATGAGAACTCTTTTGAGAAAGTTTTCAATTTCAAACTTCTTCGGATTAAGAGTATCTAGGAGTTTTGTAAAGCAAGTTTTTGCAAATTCCAAATAGATTGTGATTTGCGTTTGAAAATGATTTTGTTGAAAAACAAGATACTCGAAGATCCTTTTGAAGCTAATTTTCAATAGAAATACTTTTTAACATCATTTCTTCATCCAAAGCCTCTAAAAACCTTTTAAATACGTTTTGAAGACCATTTAGATAGAAAATGACGATTTTGGGCCTTTTGAATGGAAATTTGCCATTTTGACCAAATGAGCTCATTTTAAAACTTATAATTGTAATTTTGAGTTATTTCACATAAAGGGTTGTGATGAGCAACAGAAGCATTTTAAATTACAACCCTAATAATGCAACAACATAGGATTTAAATTTTTCTTCTTTTGCAAAATTTGCCATATGAATTTAAAACAACAAAGGACAAAAAGAGAAGATGCAATGCAAATGTTTTTATAAAGTCACATCAAAAGATTTAAGCTCTTTTTGGTACCCAAACCATACGAGGCCCTCTAGCCTTGTCGCATAAGTCTTTTGGTACCCAAATTGCTTTATCTTTAGGTTTTTGAAAATGGCAATTTATTTGTTTTGCAACTAAACCCTTTTTAGAGCATGAAATCAAATAAGAGTCAAAAGAACCAACTCTAAAAGGATTAGATACACACTCATACAAATATTGCCCTTTTAGATGACATGAGGTACGTGAAGGCTTTTTGAATGAAATGGCATTAATGTAATGAGAAATATGATGCCTCTTACTAGATAAGTGTGCAATTTTTAATTTTTCCTTTTTAAATGAATTTTTATGATCTAAAGGAGGTTTAGCAAGCGTAGCACAACTCAAGTGACATCTAGTAGAATTTTTGCTCAATCTACTTACTTTACTCCTAAGTTCATCATTTTGAATTTTAGATGTTTGAGATGATTCCGCATTAATACAAGAATAGGAGCAAGATGGCATATCATCATAAGTAGATGAACTAGAAGGTATAGCACTAAAATGACTAGATGAGCTAGGCATATCAAATGAAGATTTACTAGAACTAATACCATGGCATAAAGATGTATCACTAGATGAATCATGGTATGAGTTAGTAGTATCGTCCGTACAAGCATGTGAATCTATAAATGAATCATTTGACAACTTCTCACATGAAGTACTAGTGTTCACAAAACTAGCATTTGAATTTAACCATGAATTAACCAATGAATTATTGCTAGCATGTGAAGTAAAAGTGTGTGACTCTAGAGATGGATCAATAGGGGAGTCACAAGCAACTCTAACATCTAATACACATGTGGAGCTAATGGCATTTCTAGCAAGAAAAGAATCATAAGAATTTTTCAATTCTTGATGCTGCACTTTTAAGGATGAATATTTATTCTTTAAAGTGCTAAAGTTTTTAGTCATATTGCCAAGCAAATCTTTTAGCTCTACAATTATATCCATAAGCTCGTTGTTAGAGAGGTTAGAGTTTGATACCGTCGAGTCGCATGTCGTAGTGCATATTGAATTGTCTTGAGATGAAGACTTTGACTTCGATGCTTTCTTTCTAGTTTTCCTTGAGCTCTTCTTGCAAGATTTTGCCTTTGATTTGCTTAGGCAAACCAAGTCGTTGACGTCCTTGAGCTCGCTAGAAAGCTCTCGATCCTCCGCATTGAACTCATCGTCCTCGATATGCTCGGAGGTGGAACACATATCCTTTTTCTTGGGCATAGCCTCATTTGACACAAGCATGTCAATGAGCTCACTCGATGAAGTGTTGGAAAGATCACCGTTCGCAAGAGTAGATATGAAGTCTCCATAGCGATCTTCTGGCAACACTTGAAGTAATTTTCTGCAAATGTCTAGATCGGAAATATTAGCTCCAAGGGCTTTGAGCTCATTTGTGATGTTGATCAATCGATCATATGTGGTGGAGATTGTGTCATGCTCCAACATCACAAATGCCTCATAGTCCCGCAATAATATACGCATCTTAGCATGCTCATAGCTAGATGTGCCCACAAATAAGGACTCAAGGGTGATCCAAACATCGTGAGCGGTCGAACAATCACTCACTAATTTGAGCACGTCTTGGCTAAGTGATTCGAGAAGCATATCTTTAGCCTTTGTATATAAAATAAGAGTATGCTTATCCGAAGATAATGAGCTATCCATACCCTTTTGCACTAATCTCCATAATTTCAAGTTTAATGCCTCAAGATGAGTACTCATCATAATTTTCCAACGTGTATAATTTGAGCCATCAAATTGAGGAGCAATCAATCCAAATTTCTCTAGCGAATTCATCCTTTCTCTCTAGCGGTTAAGCCGATAAATGAGAGACCTTGCTCTGATACCAATTGTAGGATCAAGGATGCCGACTAGAAGGGGGGTGATTAGGAGGCTTTTAAAATTTCTTTTCAAATAATCAATTTTAAAGAATAATTGAGAGACCTAAATTATACAATGAGACTTAAAACAATTCAATCAACTAGTTGCATTCAACCATATGAAATATTTAACCATACATGAAACAATAGTGATATAAGCAATTGTGTCAAGATGAATATAAAGCAAATAAGAATTATGCAATTGACACAATATTTTTACTGAGGTCTCGGAGACTTGCCCTGTCTCCCCTACTCCTCGTTGAAGCGCTCGCTCGGAGCCTCGCTTCTATATCCACGAAGGATATCTCACTAGGGTTGCTCCTTCTCCACACCGGATAGGCGAGCACCACACCTTTCACAATCTTTTGCCGGCCTCTCCGACAAACTTCAATTGGAGAGATCTCGGCTCTCCTCCGGCACCGTCTAGGTGAAGGCGATCGCCAAGAGTAACAAGCTGGATGCGCTTTCACTTGAATCAACCACGTGCTAGAATCTCAATGATGCAAATGATATGCTCAACACTCTAGTACTAGCAATCTAATGGAGATGAAGTGCACTAAACACTAACACAATCTCCCTCAAGCTCTCTCTCAAATCTACTCAAGATTTGGGCTCAATTCTAGCCTCTAAATGCTATAACACATATGCAACTCAATTGGCTAGGTTTTCAGCTGAAGAATGAAGTCTTTGAGCTCCCAAAAATGAAGCCAAACACGAAGTATTTATAGCCTCAATGAAAAACTAGCCGTTTGCAAGAAACCGGGCCAAAAGTTGTACAGGTCGGACATTGTCCGACCACTTCAGACACTGTCCGGCCAGTACAAAAATTTCAGCCGTTGCAAATGTGTCAGTGACCGTTGGGCAAAATTTGTGAAGGCCGGATGGATACCATTTGTCCGGACAAAACGTCCGGACAAATGGATATGTCTCTGTTAACTCTCGGCTCAAAAAACTTGTACATGCCGGACAATGTCCGGCCATTTCGGACAAAGTCCGCCCATAACGGACAAATGCCCCGGACGGATGCATTTGTCTCTGTTTCATTTTTTGGCTCAAAAAATTTGTACAGGCTGGACAATGTCCGGCCATTTCGGACAAAGTCCGGCCACTTCGGACAAATAGCTCCGGACGGATGCATTTGTCCGGCCACTACACACTGACAGTAAAACATGTCTAACTTTTGATCCAGAGATCCGATTCAGATGATTTTTGGCTTGTTAGAAAGATAACTCAGAGCTCTACAATTTTGTCAACAGGAGCAAGACCTAGAAAGGTCTAGAAACTTCTAGAAAACTTAGAAAATTTCCTGCTGTCAAAATGTTCAATCCAAAATCATCTCAAATGCAATTTTAAAGTATTTGCACATACGGATTTGCCGTTTTCTCGCGGATGTGATTTGTGTCACTTAGCAACGACCACGACCACACAGGTCTTGACATCCGATCGAAAACAGGTGGTCGATAGGGTTTGGTCGAGCGTACGCAAGCGAGTCAAAGACTGGTACGACCAGTCGAACTCCTACGACCACGCCCAAACCCTAAACAGAAAGCCGCCAAACAAGCGACACGACCACGACCACGTATCAACACTGATACGATCAGAACATGCAAATACGGCCACGACCAGCTCTAGATAAATAAACCAATTTAAACAGCTGGCGATCACGACTAAGTGCAGTTTTCAAAACATTTAATCTAATACACATGAACTACACTTAGACTCACTAGCAATGCAAGACACTAGTGCAAGATGATATGAATGCATCTGAGCTTCCGCACTAGATAGATTCAAGCTACTAGTTTCCAGCCCCTCTTAATAGTACGATCAAACTAGTAAAAAGAAACCTATCAACCCGGTCTGTCTCCGAACACCGAGACCGGTAAAACCCTAAGAAAACAATCCTTAATCTTGGATTTTACCTTAGGTGAAGTTCGACCGCTCGACACTTGTCCCCGCAAGGCTCGACCTCGCTAAGCTTGACCTCGTGAAGCTCGACTACTTGACACTCGTCCTCGCAAAGCTCGACCTTGCTAAGCTCGACCTCTCTCGAGATGTCTCAGATCGACTTCATCCTCTTCACACCCTTGCTCGCTTTTATCCTGCAATCAAACTGAGACTACAATACGTACACTCAATGCACAACATTAGTCTCATATATAAGTCGTCATTAATCACCTCCAGAGAAGCTACTCCACACAGGAGTTAGCTCAACGGTTTCTCTTTCAAATGACATGACAAACTATATTCAACGAGTAGCAAATGAGTATAAGATAAAATACAATCATATAGATCGTAGATGATAAACACATACGCACACGATCTATACTACTCATATCATGATATAAATCAACCTAGATGACCAAAGTGATGAGCTCCCCCTCAACATGTGCATCGATATAAAATCCACAACTGGAGGTCATCTGTCTCAGATTTAACGTATTACATTTTGATCAATCAATCAGCACAAGCTTGATGTAACCACCGAGCTCATCCTCTACATATGCATTAATATCAAACCCGCAATCGAGAAAAACATCCAATTCAGGGTTTACCGATAATCAATTCAATTTACTTGTACTAAATCAGGATTTATCTAAATTGTCATTTAATCATCAAATCTGATATTTGCATATTAACTTTAATCATCATGGATTTATCCAAAACGTCATTAAACGAACTGGACATCAGCAGATTGAAATTTGGATGCGACGAGGAAACAAGATGGGTTTGCCCAAAATTAAAAATCCCAAAGACGGCCGAATTTGAAAATGTCCACAACTAACGTTTTATGGGATCTCTCGCTACAATTCCAGAAAGCACAAGAACGTAAAAATCTGAGTTCGTATGAGAAAGATATGATGAAAACAATGAACTGGACAGCAGCAGATTGGAATTTGGACGCAACAAGGAAACAAGATGGGTTTGCCCAAAATTAACAACCCGAAGACAGCCGAATTTGAAAATTTCTACAACTAATTTTTGTGGAATTTCTCGCTACGATTCCAGAAAGGACAAGAACATGAAAATCCGAGTTTGTATGAGAAAGATATGAGAAAACAACGAACTGGATAGCAGCAGATTGGAGTTTGGACGCGATGAGGAAACAAGATGGATTTTGAGTCGACTACTAGATGCAAAACGGAAACCAGATCAAGACTAGAACTAAAACCAGCACTCGACAACGATGAACAAAAATTCAAAGATGCAAACAGACAAGAACAATGCAAGATTAATGGCTAGGGTCTGAACAAGGTAAACAATTTTTTTTTGTAGGGAAAATTTTCTGGACTCTAGGACGAAGAACATAATTAATCTAAACAAGGAGGGGATACAGTGTTACCTATCGGGCAACCTTCGCTCTGATACCAACTGATGTAAATGGTGTCCCGATCTTTCGATAGGTAGAGGTAAATCGATTGATGGAAAACTCGATGTTGACGATTCGGCTTCCAATCAGAACTGATTCGAACCCGTGCAATCGCTACACCACGGCTCCGTTGGTTAACAACCACGCCAAGACATGGTTGACCTCGCCAATAAGGCTTAGCCCTGCATGCAAATCGAGAACACAAGAAAGAACACAGTAGATGCAATCTAAATATTGCCAATTACCAATGAAGAGTACGAGTTGGGGTTCCACAAATCGATGAACGGCGAAAACTGTCTAAGCAGTATAATCTAAGCAAAACCCACTGAAAAGGATAGGGGGTGGCGGCCATATGTAGAAGGAGCATGGTGGCACGAGGTAGGCCACCAGCCAGAGAACCGACCCCCATGTAACCCTAGGGATACACAGGCCTTGGGCCCAAAGTAGAGGTGGGGCAGCACCTGGCAGAATCTATCTGTGAATTGTTTTGTCGATTACCTGAGGAAGAAGAGGACAATGATATGGAATGGGACCCTATGGATGCCGACGAAGATCAAGAAGAGGAAGACCCTGAAGAAGTAGAACCTTGCAGCTCTTCAAGGACCGACAGGAGATCCTAGTTTTCTCTTCAGCTTGACCCTTCTGCTTTAACCCTTGTAATCGTTAGTTTTTAGCTCTTGGTGTGGTAGTTGCTTTGCTTGTATTGTTTGTTGGTAACTCTAAAGCTGTAAAGGTGAAAACCTTGTATCTTTTGAAAACCTTTGGAAATAGCAATTGCATGTTCCAATCCAATCTCTTGGGTTGATCTTTTCTTTCAGCTTGTGTTCAATCTGTGCTCTCTTGAATTAGTAGTCTTTTCTCAATTATCTTGTTAGAACAGAATGGTGAACACCAGAGGTAGAATCCAAGGCTCGGAAGAAGCCCCAAGGAACACATCAACGAGAAGGACTAGAGATGACTCAGATCAGCCAAATACATCGACCTCAGTACCGCAAGGGGGAAATCTGACAGAAATATTGATATGGATGGAGCAAAACCGATAGAGATCTGCAGAGGTACAGAGTCAAATTCTGGAACAGTTGATGCAAAACTCCGCAACACGCCGCGAGGAAGGTTCGAACATTGGAGCAAGACTGACAGACTTTCAAAAGACGCGTCCTCCAACTTTCTCCTGCACTGAAGACCCGATTGTGGCAGACGATTGGTTAAGAGAAATTGAAAGGAAATTGGATACTGTCAGGTGTAATGATGAAGAGAAGCTGCTGTATGGACCCCATCAGCTCACAGGATCGGCTGCAGCATGGTGGGAAAATTACAAGACGGTACACCCTAATCAAAATTCCATTACCTGGAATGAATTCAAGGAACAGTTCCGTAAATACCATGTCCCCAAAGGAGCTATTCAAGCCAAACGCAGAGAATTCTTAAATTTAAGACAAGGAGGAAGGACAGTGAAGCAGTATTTGCATGAATTCATCAAATTGGCCAGGTATGCACCTGAAGATATCATGACAGAAGAGCGGAAGATCGACAGATTTTGCGAAGGCCTACAAAACTCATATCAATACCACTTGTCAACGCACGAGTTCACGGACTTCCAAGTCCTTGTGAATCGAGTGCTCAAAATGGAGGAGAAAAGAGGCATAGTAGAAGAGGACCGCAAGAGGAAAAGTATAGCATACCCTTTTCAAGGAAATTCTAGCCGAGGAAGACCAGCGCCATATGCCAGAGCCGCTTTCAGGGCACCCGCACCTCCAAGACCCCAGAGGACTCCATCACCAACAACTCTAACATGTCCCGGATGCAAAGGGAGTCACCTCTATAAAGACTGTACGCTGAAGAATGCAGAGTGTTTCCATTGTGGCAGAAGAGGACACCACAGAGAGACTTGTCCATTTCGGCATTTACCTCCCAGCGTTGCTAAAGCTCAGGCAGCCAAATCCCCTGCACCTGCACGAACCATCGCCAGAGGAGCACCACAAGCCAGAGGAGGAAGGTTCCAAATCAGTAGAGGAAGAGGAACACCAACCACCGGAGGAAGACTCAACTTCGTGACTGCTGCAGAAACAGGAGAGGCAACTGACGTCGTGATCGGTAGACTCTTGATCTCCTCTCAGATTTCAGTTGTTTTATTTGATCCCGGTGCAACTCATTCATTCATGTCAAAAGATTGCTTGTTGAGTAATAACTTGCCTGTGGTTGCTTTAGAGCATCCCATCATCATTCAGTCACCTGGTGCTAGGATGATTGTTAATTCTATCTGTAGAAATGTTGCCTTCTGTATTGGCAATCTAGAATTCCTGGCAGACATGCTAGTTCTAAACCTTCAAGGATTGGATGTCATTCTTGGAATGGATTGGCTGGCCAAGCATAAGGGATTAATGGATTGTGAAAAGAAAACAATCACCCTGACAAATGCCATTGGAAAGCAAGTTACATTCCATGCAGACAGAACTCCAATCTGCGACCACCTGCAGAGATTGAACTGCATTGAAGAAGTGAAGCTTGAAGAGGTACCGATTGTCAATGAGTACCCAGAAGTCTTTCCAGAAGAACTTCCCGGATTACCACCAGATAGGGATATAGAGTTCACTATTGAACTGAAACCCGGATCTGCTCCGTATGCTAGGAAGTTGTTTCGGATGACTGGTCATGAGCAAGAGGAACTGAAGAAGCAGATAGCTGAATTGGAAGAAAAAGGATTCATCAGATCAAGCTCATCACCATGGGGAGCCCCAGTGCTCTTTGTTAAGAAGAAAGATGGTAGCATGCGACTTTGCATAGACTACCGCAAGCTAAATGACATGACCATTAAGAACAAATACCCCTTACCAAGGATAGATGACCTTTTTGACCAGCTCAGAGAAGCGAAAGTGTTCTCAAGAATAGACCTGAGATCGGGATACCATCAGTTGAGGATCCGAGAGCAGGACATTCCTAAAACTGCTTTCGTGACCAGATATGGGTTGCATGAGTTTACAGTGATGCCCTTTAGATTAACTAATGCACCCGCGGTATTCATGAATCTAATGAATAAGATCCTTATGGAATTCCTGGATAAGTGCATCATCGTGTTTGTAGATGATATTCTTGTCTATTCCAAGACGGAGGAGGAGCACGCACATCACCTGAGGATAGTGCTACAGAAACTGGCAGACCACCAGCTATATGCCAAGTTCAGCAAATGTGCTTTTTGGCTGAAGAAGATCTCTTTCTTGGGACACATCATCTCAGGAGAAGGAATATTTATGGACCCGTTGAAGATACAAGCTGTTACTGATTGGAAACAACCAGAAACCGCAACAGAAGTTAGAAGTTTCTTGGGATTAGCGGGATATTATCGAAGGTTCGTAGAAGGATTCTCAAAGATCACCAAACCGCTGACCCAGTTACTGAAGAAGAACGCCCCTTTTAATTGGACCGAGGAGTGCGAAAGAAGTTTTGAGGAATTGAAGAAAAGACTGACAACTGCACCAATCCTGATACTGCCGGACGTCAAAAAGGATTTTCAAGTCTTCTGTGACGCCTCCAAACAAGGATTAGGATGCGTATTGATGCAAGAAAGGAAAGTGATAGCTTATGCATCAAGACAACTACGACCTCATGAGGAGAATTATCCAACACATGATTTGGAGCTAGCTGCGGTTGTACATGCACTGAAGATATGGAGACACTACCTACTAGGCAGTAAGTGCAAAATTTATACGGATCATAAGAGCCTGAAATATATCTTCACGCAACAGGAGTTGAATATGAGGCAGAGAAGATGGCTAGAACTGATCAAAGATTATGATCTAGAGATCCACTATCACCCAGGAAAAGCCAATGTAGTAGCTGATGCTTTGAGCAGGAAGTCTCGTTGCAACCAGATAACCCAGCTAGAAGTGCCAACGCAACTAGTTAAGGACTTCGAAAGGTTGCAATTGGAATTAGTGGACCAAGGAACCATCACTACCCTAAAGATGGAATGTGAGTTAAAGGATAAGATCCGACAAGCTCAAGCGATTGACCCAGACCTTCAAGAGATGAAGGAGGACATGAGGAGCAAAGATACAACCAACCTTAGAGAAGATGAACAGGGAATCCTATGGTACGATGACCGTATCTGCATTCCAAATGACAACGAAATCAAAGGCCTGATCATGCAAGAAGCTCATCAAACCCCATATTCCATACACCCAGGCAGCACCAAAATGTACAAGGACTTGAAGAAAAATTTTTGGTGGAAAGGAATGAAGAGAGAAATTGCCAAGTTTGTCGCAGCTTGTGACACATGCCAAAGAGTGAAAGCAGAACATCAAAAGCCTGCGGGACCGCTACAACCTTTACAAATCCCAGAGTGGAAGTGGGATGAAATCGGAATGGATTTTATTGTGGGACTACCAAGGACGAGAAAAGGATTCGATTCTATATGGGTCATAGTAGATAGATTAACAAAGGTAGCACATTTTCTCCCAGTAAAGACCCTATATACAGCTAAGGACTTAGCAGAGCTGTATCTCAGCAGAATAGTCGTCCTGCACGGAGTGCCGAAGGCTATTGTTTCTGACAGAGGAGCCCAGTTCATTTCAAGATTTTGGCAAGAGTTACAGAAAGCCCTGGGCACAAAGTTAAAGTTCAGTACCGCATACCACCCTCAAACTAGAGGTCAGACTGAAAGGGTAAACCAAATTTTGGAAGATATGTTGAGGGCTTGTGTTTTGGATTATGGAGACTCTTGGGAGTTATTTCTACCGTATGCAGAGTTCAGATATAACAACAGTTTCCAAGCAAGCCTACAAATGGCACCATATGAAGCTCTATATGGAAGAAGATGCCGCACGCCTCTGTATTGGACAGAAATAGGTCAAAAGCAACATCTAGGACCCCAGTTAGTGGAAGAAGCCACAGCCCATGTCAGGATCATACAAGAAAAACTGAAAACAGCTCAATCTAGACAGAAAAGCTATGCAGATAATCGTAGAAGAGAGCTATCATTTGAAGAGGGCGATTATGTGTATCTCAAGGTTATGCCATACAAAGGAGTTCGAAGATTCCAGATGAAGGGAAAGTTAAAACCTAGATATGTGGGACCATATCGAATTCTGGAAAAGCGAGGTGAAATGGCATACAAGTTGGAATTGCCACAAGAACTGACTGGAATTCATGACGTATTTCATGTATCTCAGCTGAAGAAATGCTTGAGAAAACCAACAGAACAGATATCTCCTGCAGAGATCGAGATTCAACCAGACTTATCTTGTCAAGAATACCCTGTTAGAATCCTGGAAACCAGAGAGAAAGTGCTGAAGTCAAGAACCCTCCGATTTTGCAGAGTCCAGTGGAACAATCACTCAGAGGAGGAGTCAACTTGGGAAAAAGAAGAAGATCTCCGCCGAGAATTTCCCTTCCTATTTTCTGACCTGCCCTAATCTCGAGGACGAGATTGTTTCTAAGGTGGGTAGATTTGTAACACCCCTGTTTTTGCCAAACCCTAAATTAGCCAAAATCCACATCTTGACCCCAAACCCTAATCTGCTTCAGCCATTCCCTTCTAAATGTTGTTCAGAACATTTTTCCCTTCGGGATCATCCCCAAAATCTCATCCTAAAGCCGAGTTTCAAGCCTTGCCATTTTAAAACCCTAATTACCCTAGTTTACCCTAAACCGTTTTCCCCAATTGTGTCGAAACTCTTCGGATCTTGCCCGATCTTACCAAACTTTGGCCAGGTAAGTTCTAAAAATCTTTTGCAACCTAGCTGCGAAATCAGATTTCAGATCGGACTCTTAGATCTCCAGATTTGCAATCAAGTCCATTTCCTATTCAAATTTTCCTCACAGAACAGTCCCTGGAACAAGTTTCAGAATTACAGAACAGCCCAAATATTCTTTTCAGGCCCTTTCGACCAGCGCCTGGTCGTTGCTTTCGACCAGTGCACGTCGCCGTTGCCGCGCCGTGGTTCTCGCCGCGTTTGCTCGCCGCCGGCCACCGTTTCTTGTCACCTGTGTTGTGAGCAACTGAGCCACCCCGTGCGCACGTGCCAGCGCCGTTGCATCGCCTTGCCCAGCGGATAAACGGCCGTGCTCCAGTAGCGTTTCGCGCGCGCTCTTGTTGCCGTGGCATTTGCATGGCATTACGTGTCGTTGCCGGAGCTTTGCTGTTGCCTCCGCATCTGCGCCGTTCCAGGTGAAGTTCCAATGCAACTGGCAAAGCTGCAGCACCGCCTGAGCGCGATCACGTCGCCGTCGCCGTCGTTGCGCCTGCGCCCGACAAATTTCTCCCCGGCGCAAGCAACCGCTGTCGTATTTTCCCTCGCAAGCTCCGTCCCCGTGCCTATTTAAACCCCCTCAGTGCTGTGAAGAAGCACAACCTCAGGACTTAGCCAAATTTCCAGTTTCTCGCCGTTTTCGCTTTCTTCTCCGGCGAGCCAGTGAGTGAGCTCACGGTGCCAGCCCATTTCACAGCCCCTTTCTCCAATCCAAGTTCACCAGTGAGTTCCCCTCTTCACCCTCTCTGTGTCATAGCAGCCAATTGCACCAGAGCGATCCCCATCGCCGGTGATCGCCGGATTCCCGATTTGCCCTGTTCCCCCAATGCCGTTCGATTCACCCCGAATTAACCCTCGATTCTGTAGAAGGAATTAATCAGTAAGCTTAGTAGAGCAAGCCTGTAGAATTAGAATCCCCAATTGCGCTCAAATCGAAGAAACCCCAAACTGGAACCTCAGCCGTTCGCCGGACCTCGTCGCCGAGCCCCCCCGGCCAATCTCCAATGAAATTAACCCCTCCAGTAGCCTTGCTGTGCCCTAGAGATCATTCTCAAGCTTGGAATTGAGCTCATTCGCCCTGTATCAAAAATTCCCGAGCTCCAGTGTCATCTTCTCCAGCGCCGGTCGCCGGAATTCTTTCCCGGCCGATCTAGCCCCTGAAACCTTGTCCCTTAGCTTCACCTCACCTCCCTGAGTAATTTCTTCCACTAGCTCGACACCTGGATCTGCCTAGATTGTGAGTTATGCCTATGCCAAGATCACTGTCCAGTAGCTCAGTTCATGTCCAGGCCACCGTGCTTTCTCGCCGGATTTGGCCACCCTCCGGCCACTTTCAGCTTGTGTCCCTGTTGAGTGTCTTATTCCTGTTAGTAATGCCTACCTCCCAGACAAAGTGGTGCATCAATTGGAGCCCTGGATCAAAAGTTAAGCCATGCCCTAGTTTCTGGCCATGTCCAGCACTATGTCAGTGCATGTCAGCCACTGGCATTAGCCTTGTTTGACCCCTTCTGGTTGAGCAATTGAAATGCCACCTTGTCCTTTAGATTCCTGGAGTTGTGTTCTACATTTTTCTCTACTATCACCTCTCCAGAAAACCATCCTAAGATCAGTTTAAAGTTACGCCAAAGCCATGAACCGAATGTCGACCCTTCGACGTTCAATCCTTTTTAGCGGTTTCTTCGACCAGAACCCTTGTGACCTTGCCCTAACCTTTTCCCCTGCATGCATGACTTATTTACTTAACAATTTCTATAGGAACTATTTTCTGTATGCTTATGGTATGTGTTTGTGTGTTGGTTAATTGCCGCAGAGTCAGAAGCGAAAGGAGCGGAAGAAGTCTTTGAAGATCCGTCTGAGTATTTAGACCCAACATCGCAAGGCAAGCCTCATTCCCTTGATCATGTCTCACCCAATATTTTCATATGAAGTATATTCACTGTTTCTTACTATGCATGCTTAATTGAAATACAAGTTATGTTTGAATGACATGAGTAGATATTACCTAATGAATCATGAAACCCCTTTTGTTATTGAACCTTCATATATATATGCTTTTGTCACCCTAGGACTCATATACTGAATATCCACATTAAACTTGAAATGGTCAAATACATGAGAAGTTATAATGAAAACCGTTTTGACAAGAAAACTGATAAAAGGGATCAGTAGTGAGGATTGGTTTGTATGGAGAGGGTGCGGTGCGCACCAGGGAATGTGAATGTTCCTCACTATTGGTTCATAAGGACAAGAACCTTGTGCTGTGTCTCTATACGAATTGTAAACGTACCAACCACTTGCCTGGTATGGGACAGGCACAACTCAGTAGCTTTTTGGTATTAGCAGTTCCCTGCATGGTTTGACGATCTGGTTTCTCGCGTGGAAACTGGAAGGCCAAGGTTCGGCCACGAGTGATGTGAGTCCAGAAAAATGATGAGAGGAAAAGGCGTAAAAGAAGGAAGGCGCCCTAGACCTGATTAAGCCGTGAGTGGCTGTAATCTTAAATGGTCGTATGTCTCGCGTGGACATAGACCAAGGCTATGTGTCCTGCGGGAACATAGACCAGAGAGGCTAGGAAGTAAGGCAGTGGGGAAGACCCACAACGGTACTTGAGACTTAATTGTCTATTTACCGGGCGGGGATAATGTTAATACTGGATTGTAAAGCGTTGTGTGATCTCGGCCTTGTCACATGTGTATAAGTCACATGAAGCTGATCCGACTTGAAAGCCGAGTGAACCAGTGGATTTAAAAAGAGTTACACCTTTGCAAAGCGTAAAAGAAGTATCAGATACTCTGTACTCCCAGGTTCAGAAGTCTTTTCGTAGTGGATGTTATCCATGGGTTATAGCACAAGTAACGTTTTGGAATGTTTTCATAATACGGTTAACAAAAGTAGTGACTCATGGGAGACCACTACATCTAATGTTTTATTGAAAACCTGTTTAATGTTTAAAGTATCATTTTCATGATAAAGTACTGTTTTACTAAACAAATGACTTGGAAATTTATATATCTCTATCCATATGAAACTAAAACCCCTGAATCATATGTTTCACCCTCATATAAGTACAATTACAATAATCCCTGGAATGAGTGTTGCTAAGCACCAAGTGCTCACCCTTGCATTTATATCCAACTGTAGAAGAGGGATTCGAGGATCCCGATTCCTTCAGTTTTGAGTTCCCAACGGAAGATGGAAGTGCCCCGGACGAGCCCACGTTCTAGGAGGATTGCGCACCAAGTCAAGTCAGATGTGGGAGGAGCCACTCCAACCCCGCTGCAGATGGAAGTCAAGCTGTTCGTCGTCGCTTTGTGTTTTATGTTGTGTGTTCGGTACTTGGATACCGATTCCAGTTCTGATAAACTAGTTATTTTCTTAGCAACTCTACTTAGCGCCATTTTTGGTGCTTTTGCTATGTAATATTGGCCATGCTGGCCTGCTACTTGTTTAATGTTATTACTATGCTTGTGTGATTTGGAGCTCATGTGTCATCCTGCTGTGTGTAACTTACCTGGGCGGTTACCAAGGTGATCCTCAAATGGGGGTCTCACACTACTATGGTAAGAACTTCACAGTTTTTAAGTTTTCACTTCCTTGCATACACCAATTGTATTGTGAACATGCAGGGGGAACAAGGCATTGTCCTGTTCAAGAAAAGAAAAACAAGGACAATTGATGATGCTTCAACATGGGTACCCAGTGGCTTTTTTCTCCCCAGAGCTCATCTTCAAAACCCAAAACTTGGATGGGGTTCCGTATAAACTAAGGATATCACAAGTCGTCAACTCTTTGTTATCCACCAAAGATATTCTAAGTTATAATACCTGTAGGGATCCTATGCTTAGCATCCCGTCGACCTCACCGAACACCGACGCACTAACTACCATGGAGGTCGCAGGGGAAATAGGTGTGACTCCAATGGCTGAGGTATCCTCTCAGGCCATTGTAGAGGAAATAATAGCAGACATCCAATCTCAGGGGATGGAAACCACAATCCTGACCGCAAGGGTGGATCAGCAAGAACAACCATATGCTGCCCCTGTCGCCAAGGAAAAAACAAGACTCGAGGTTCAACCTTCAGATGAATCCGAGAGTATGCTGAGGAGTTCTTTCAGCAATTTTATAGAGGTAAGTAAAAATTCTTCTACCTCCGGAGGTTCGAGAAGCTTAGGAATGTTCAAGTTTGAGTGACAAGCCTCACTGCGTTTCAGGATCTAACCCAAATGGTTACCAAGTCAAAAAATTTGACAAATCATATTGAGGTCGCGCAACAGGAGATCAGCCGGCTACAATAATGAGTATCAATAACTTGCTTATCTCAATTTGAATTTCGTCTAAGTATAACGGTTATCTTGTCATAGGGAAAACGCCTCCTTAGCAAAGAGTATAGCTGATTGGGAAAGTCAGGAAAAAGCCAAGGCCTTGAGATTTTCCTCCATGGAGAAATAATTTCACGAGACACGGCTAAAGCTTTCCTGTAAGTTTTTTCTTCCAACCAGATGGAATTATTTTCTTTACATGAACTACTATAAAATCAATTATTTTGTCCATGCAGTACACACTACTACAGAAGTGCATCCACTAACCCATATTTTCTAACGGTTATAAGCAATCTGGGAAAAATCCGATAGAATAGGACGACAGCGGTGGGAAAGAGGCATTTTACTATCGGTTACACACTAGTCCAACGTTAGTGAAATGCAAATACTTTTTACTATCGGTCATTACTATACAAACCGATATAATATATTAAAAAGTACTATCGGTTTTTCATTTTTAACTGATAGTAAAATTACGCACTTTATACTATCGGTTATTGTAACATCCCTGTTTTCGCTATCTTTTCTGCTTGCGAGTCAGCATATTTTCTTTGGAATCCCTGATGTCTCAACCCTATCTTGATCTTAGGTATGCCACTACCTTAACCTAAAAAGTTGGCAGCTAAACTTCATCTCCCAGATCATTTTCATATTTCAGTCCAAAAGTGTTTCAATTTAGTCCTTTTCAGAAGTTTCAGAAAACCCAAAAAGGCTAAAAGTCCCAGATCATCTCCAAATCCAAATCTGATCAAGTGATTATCTTTCTTTCATTTTTCTGAACATTTTTCCCTTCTGGAGGAATTCCAGAATCTCAACCGAAACCCTAGTTTCAGCCTCGACAAAAGTTTTAAATCCTAATTACCCTGTTTTCGATTTTTGTCAAAACCACCAGATCTTATCGGATTTTACCATTTTTCCTGCTGGATGAGTCTAAGACATTTAGTAACACTCAGCTGCAAAGTCAAAATTCAAATCGGCCCTTCAGATTTCCAGAATTGCAAATAGGCCCAAGTTCCCGAGCCAAAACCCTCGCAGTTTAGTCCAAATCTTCGCAAATCAGTCCAAAGCTTGCAACCAGGTCCCTGTGCCGTTTTCGACCAGTGTTCGTTCGACCAGCGCCCCACCATTTTGCCTCGCCGTTGAACCCGTCACCGGCGAAGTTCCCCGCGCTGCCACCTTCACGGCCACGTAGTCTCCACCTGCGCACAACTGTATCG